>OZ026623.1:34230079-34830079 GCA_964020975.1 Hermodice carunculata
TGACCCAGATAAGCACTGAGAAGTTAATTTCCTCAGCTGTTTTGGGAAACGATTGACTTCCTGTATCAAGAAATGCCTCTAATTTCACCTAGAAGTGAATATCCTTGGACAGGAACAAGCCGTTTTTCGTGAAGGATACTCCAAATTAGACCATACGTTTGTTGTGAAAGCGGTAATTGATCTGTACTTACACCAGGGGAAAAGAGTATACTGTGCCTTTATTGACAGCCATAAAGCCTTTGACTTACTCAACGCGTCATTGCTCTAACACAAACTGATCTCATGTGGTATGGCAGGAATGTGTTTTAAGCTGTCTATGACATGTATAACAAAGCCACATCATGAGTCAGGCAGGCTATATCAAGTTTCTTCACATGCAATATTGGGGTTTCGTCAATGACACATCTTGTCTGCCCTCCTCTTCGCCATATACCTGAATGACTTTCAAAACTGTACATGCCTCTACTATGAAGGTCTTTAGCAACCCAACTTTGAATCCTGCCTAAAACTGCCGAATGATAAAGTGGAAGACTTCGTCAAACTACATAATAATATACATATTATTGTACGCGGATGGCATCATCTTCTTGGCAAAATCAGCTGAAGAGCAACAGAAAGTTTTAACAACTTACCAAAACTGTTATTGTAGGATCTAACTGTCAACATCAGCACAACCAAATTTGTTATTTTCTCATGTGAAAAGGTGTGAAAATAACGAGAATTTAAATTTGGCGATGATAATATAGGGGTGGTTGAAAACTACTTTGTTGCCACATTCTACTACATTTGGCCGTTTATTAAGGCCATCTCCAAACAGATAAATCCAGCAAAAAGAGCCATGTTCAATCGACCACAAATGCCAAAAAAGGCTCTCCAAACTAATGCCAGTGTCAATTGTTTCATCAGCTTATCTCCCCTATTCTGCTATGTGCCAGTGAAGTTTGGAGCTTCACAAACTGGACCAAATGGAAATGTTTTAAAGGAAATTTCTGAAACGCCTCCATTAGCTGAACAAATATACAGGTAACGGTATGACGTATGTGGAAGTTGGCAGATTTAACCTGACTAGCATTGCTAAAAAGCAAAAAGTGAATTTCTAGGTGAGTGTCGCGTCATTTTAGATGAATATTACAAAACAAATTATGTAAAATTTTATATGGAAATCATAAACTGCTTATGGCAGATGGACGTGCTCACCATGATTATTCACCCACAATCCATCACACTCTGAGATGTATTCCATCATATATTTGTATGTCCGACATTATATAGTGTAACACAAAAACTATATCACATGGTACAATCAAACGCATCCAACTGCATAGGAAATGAATGAATTATTCAATGTTAAAAATATAAAACAAGTATCAGATCTTGCTAAGTTTGCCAGAATCATAATTTCGTCCTTTAAATGGACCCTGCTAACATTAACTTGTACTTACTTTTACAAAATGGGCATTTCCTGTTGTCAGTGCTTAAATATTACAATGCAATCTGTATACAGAGATGTGATACAGTAGCGACTGAAAGTAACTTAACCAAAATTTGCGCGCACTCGCAAATTGCTCGCACTTTGCTCACACTTTGCTCGGGCTCGCACCCGCGGGTTGCTCGCAGTTGTTTTCTGATCTACCCGCACCCTTGCTCGCAAGCACCCTCACACTCACCTGGGAGTTCCATGTGCTCGCGGGTACTGACTAACCCGCGGGCACACGGAAAGACCAGCAGGACAAGCCTTTTACATACATACTATATTTCAGTCTTTAAACTTATTCATTATCTAACTGGAAATGTACCCCCCCCCCCAGCACATCTCAACAAGTCACCCCCCCCCCTCCTCCTCCCAAAAAAGAATGATAGTGGCTAGTATCCGTCTATAGATACCCACATGTAGATATAGGCTTATTTGAGTATGTCTTTTTCCGTTAGCCACATAATTGTTATTTCTACACATATTTTAGGCCTGCATGTGACTCCCGGGGAAGTAAATGTCACACCCAAGTCGATTTTATTTTGCTGTAAATTCGAGAGAAGAGTAACTATTGAATGTGAATGGAGTAATTTACATGCTAATTGTTGAAAGATATACACTGCTAAAAATAGCTACAAGATGCCGCCGGATATTGTGCTCTGTTATCACCAGGTCCATGGGTCTATGAAAAACTGTAAATATTCCATGTACTTGTGAATAAAATCAGACCAGATTGTTCTAACGTTAGATCTACAAGTGATCGATTCGCACTCAGTAGAGATAAGCTGGGCTAGCTGGGATGTGTCAACGCCTTCAAAATTTGAAGCCAAACCGGGAAATAAGACTGCAATCGCTACAGATTTTGACCATGTTCTTATAAATTTACATTACAATTTAATAGCCGTTTTTACAATATTTTAGCCAAATCAAACAAACACTAGCATTTGGCTTAAGGCACCAGTGATTCCTGGCTGGTAAATTCGATAACGAGACAAGCCCCCCCCCCCCCTCCCAGCCGTTGGGATAAAGTTGAAGAATGTGGATTTCTGGAATTTTTTGGACCCCATGGTTGCATGTATCCAGTCTCTATGTATCCAGTCTCTAATGCTGCATACACGTTCATGTAAATGTGAGTTTTTGTTTTTGCACTGTTGGCATTCATAAAGACCGATGAATATTTTTTTTCACCCAGACCTCATTACTATGTACTTAAAATGCAAGTCACTTCAATATGGGCGATCACGACTAACTACCATCCCCCACCCCCCAAAAAAAACTTATGCAACCAACCCACCCCCGTTTACCAATTAGCCCCAGACTCCATTGTTATTGGAAGCTGGTCAGTGTGTTCAGCAGAATTTCATTACCCAGGGGCTGTGGGCACGCATGGAGCATTGGGGGCAGCATCACTTTGGTCCGACAGGTTTCATCTCGGCAATAACCATGAAGCGGGTATCGAAAAATAGCAGTGCGTATGGCAGTCATGAAGTACTCGAGATAAGGAAATGCGCTCAATTAGACGGCAATCAAGTCGTGTACTGCACTGGACTTACTGATTGATTGATTCATACATTCATATTTCTTTATTTAATGGGGGCGGGGGTGGGTGGGTTGTAACCACCAGACATGTTGTATCATCTCAAGTGTCAAGAAAAATTTATATTAACTGCGCAGAAACAAACTTTGTTTCCATGAACATACCACTTTTCCTTTTTTGTTTTTGTTTTAGCGTGGAGCGTCACAGGAGCAATTGATTAACACTACAAGATGGACACTATGTCACGCAAAGGAGCCCAGAATGGGAAGGACTAACTACTACCAAAAACAAAAACAAAAAAAACAACAAAAAAACCCGCAACATAGTACTTTTTCAGTATCAATAAAGCAAATTTGATTGTCCTGCATCCAAAATTGTTCAAATTCCAATTGAAGCACTGATGACATAAACCATCACATGCCCAGACGGGTATATAGGTATATATGTTAAATTCACTTCACGGCAACCCCTCTCGAAAGTTTAATGTACTTTTTCCACTCATGGCAGTTTCGAATTTAGAGTGAAGTCAGGTGACGAGGGAAAGCCCAAATTTGCCATTGTGCAAAACGTATATTATATATTCATGATTTTTGTAATATTATGCTCTCTTTGCATGTTGGCGCGCAAATGGTAACAGAAATTAGCCTCAGACTCCATTGTTATTGGCAGCTGGTCAGTGTGGTCAGCAGAATTTCATTGGTCCGCCAGGTTGCATCTCGGCAATAACCATGAAGCGGGTATCGAAAAATGGCAGTGCGTATGGCAGTCATGAAGTACTCGAGATAAGGAAATGAGTCAATTAGACGGCAATCAAGTCGTGTACTGCACTGGACTTACTGATTGATTGATTCATACATTCATATTTCTTTATTTAATGGATGCAGGGGGGGGGGGGGTTGTAACCACCAGACATGTTGTATCATCTCAAGAGGGTTCTCTCAAGTGTCAATTAACTGCGCAGAAACAAATTTTGTTTCCATGAGCAGACCACTTTCCCCCTTTTTTTTGAGCATGGAGTGCCACAGGAGCAATTGATTAACACAGCAAGATGGACACTATGTCACACCCCAGAATGGGAAGGAGAGAGAACTTTGAAATTGGCAAAACTTGTTGCATCTGTACTTATTACGTTTCTTTGTTTCCAAGTCCACATTCAAAGTGACATAAAATACACTTGTTTTGACAAAATCAATACAATCCTAGTGTTTATAAACATATTATTTTTCAACACCTCCTTCACATGGAGATTTTGCGTCACCCGTATAGATTGGGCTTGACTTCAAGGAAATGGGTTTTGTTTATTACTTACCTATAATACTTATTCAAATATAAATATTTGGCTCTTGAAAATATTGACTTGCTTTTTTCAATTTCAACAGGACAAGTTATTAAAATATATTACTACAGGTACAATGACATTTTCATTTTCATGTACATGGCAAGGAAGATCGCAACAGTTTACGTTTGTAACGATATGCAAGATGTCACATAACGGCGGCATAAAACAGATACACAAAGGAGCCAAATTACCTTTTTCCTTTGTACTTTAATAGCTTTGATCATCTTCATGATTGACCATGGATGGTACATGCATGGCAATTCAGACATTAATTTGATTGTTTTTTAAAATTGATCACCACCTGATTGTAAAAGATATACTAATCGGGAGGATCTCCATTAAAAAATTGGTCACAGGGCAGTTTTATAGAGGTACATCATTACTTATTGCACTGAAACCTCATTTTAACGACACTCAGATATCCGACATATTCTGACACCGGAAAATGTTCCTGAAGGTTATGGACAAACCAGCTGATCAAAAACAATTTCGCGGATGTTTTTAATTTGAGACCCTATCAGACAATTACGCGGAGATTACTTGGAAAAAACACCCCTAAATTGTAAATTTCCCCACCGCGAAGTTGCTCTAAATTGACCCCCTTTCTCCCAACTAAACTGGAACGATCATGCGTACCCGTAGTATCCCCGAGTTAGGGGGCAGGGCGGCATTGCTGTTGAGCAAGATTGTTGGCGCTCTGCTCATGGAGGTATTACCGTTAATTTAATACGTCCATGCCCTACTGTAACGGGGAAAAACACTCTGGAGGAGCCACAGTCTATCCACAGAGGCAACAAGAGATGCAAACTGAAAACAGCAGTTATTTTAAACTACATTGTATATCTCAAGATGTTGGTTTCTTCCTATCTGTTAATAGCAAGGGATAGGCAATTCCACAGTGATGCTCGACCAGAACGCGTCACATTCAAGGTTGCCTGCCTGCGAAGTCATTCAGCCGGCGAAGTGCCTGCATTACAGTGTGAATGTTAAAGCCCGTCATTAATGTGTCAGGAAGTACAAGCAGGGGTTTGCTTAGTTTTTCCTTAAAAATGACGCTTTTACTTTTGGGCCATTACTATTGCCAAACATTAGTTAGGGTATTTCTATAGCAGACGGTGACTGAGTTTGCCTCCATAGCTGACTCATGCCATTTTTATCTGCTACTGGACTCAGTCACCAGTCCAAGGCGCTTGGTCTTCCAAGCAGGTTGTCTGTGAAGCAGGCTTTCTACCTCCAGGAGAACTTATCTGTACATAAACATCAGCACATAAAAAAGTCTGCTTCTCAGGCAACCAAGTAGGCAGTGATTGTACAAACTTGAAAGAGCCGAAAGTGCCTTATCAAGGTTTCATGCATTTAGCACACCTTGGGCACCGATCCGTGAAGATAAAGCGACAGCATCAACACAGTCTCGGCGCCGACCTGCTTGTGCATGCAGATAGGAACGATGTCCTAATGTAATCAAAGATCTGAAGTGGCAGAATTCCATTTACATGCAAGTAGTGAATCTAGAATGCAATAGGTTTATTCTAGTTTACCTAAAATTGTATAACCTTAAACTTAACAGACTTGAAATTAACATTATACAAATTCCTTTCCCCGCTCATCGTTTTCCTTGCATTTTTCAAACTTCAGTACTTTTTATAACTAGCGTGACAAAGAACTATCCGATGTTGCCTCCCAAATTATATTTTCTCCCCCTGGGGTAACACAGAGCTTGATCTGCTTCAAACAATGTTTATAACAGTTCAGTACTAAATCGCTGAAACTAGACAGTTTTTATTCTGATCCTTCCAGTTCCTAATTAAGCCTACCCACCCCCGGTGGGGGCGGGGGTGTAATCAAATGTAAATTGGATAGGTGGTGATGTAATTTAACTATTTTCTCTCATTTTCTGGTCATTAGTCGACACTATGTCATTATTTTGTTCTCAAGTTATTTACTGATTGCCTCCTAAGCATCCCCCAGACTCGCTATTGCTTTCTTATGTGGGCGCTCGTCGGGCGCCCACATAAGAAAGCAATAGCGAGTCTGGGGGATGCTTAGGAGGCAAATTTACTGATTGATTATCCAACAATCTGTGTTGATACATTCATTGGTTTAACATACGCTTACGTAATTTTGTTATGTCCCTTGCATGTTGTACATATTCTGTTTTGTCGCTCCCTGTCTGGAGAACCCATTGTATTAGTCAACTTTTTGTACTGTGGGGCTATCCAGAATGAACAAAAATGTTTAAATCAAAGGAAATAAAAAAAAAAAAAAGAAAGAACGATGCTATTTTCACCGTACGGTGAGAATAGCGTTTGGTCTATTTTCACCGTGCGGTGATAAGAGTGTTTGGAAGGAGTTTTGTCTATTTTCACCGTACGGTGAGGATAGGGTTTGGTCTATTTTCACCGTATGGCGGTGATGGTAGAGTTTGGTATATTTTCACGGTGAGGATAGAGGCGGCTCTGTTTTCACCATCTGGAAATTGGAATTCAGAGCCTTTTCGCAAATTCATGGTTATGGCTTGTTGCATAGAACTGAGGCAAATTAAGATTGAAGAAATGCTTACTTTAGGGAGATAGCTAGCTTTATACATGTAGTATAGTCAATAAGAAACGGGACCAAAGCAAAGTGCCCACTTACGGAGGGTTTACTGTAAAGCAATTACCTTGGCACCGTGACAGCATTAAATGCTTGGATTTTCAACATCTGAAATTAATGTATATGAAGTTACTCTACCCACCCACGAGTCTTTCATTTTTGTTGCTTCGTGGATTTTTTTTAATGCGATCCTTAACTTAAGTCATAACAAGATAGATCTATAAGTCACCCTTAAGTTCCGTTACTTCCATCTGTGACAATATTAAAGAAAAGTTTCTACTTCGTCTTGTTACCTAAATTTTTGCCTTTTCGCATAAAAATACAGTGTTGGCTCTATAAAAATTACTAGATAATAAAAGCTGAAACAACACCTCAGCAGATCTCATCATAAACCATGCTCAACTTGGATGTTAGGCCTTTTTATTATTTCAGCAAATGTTTATTCCAATTCTCTTTGTGCACAATATCATGACACAATGCTTTTCCAAAATATTCTTTCCTGGTTGACTTATTTTCATCGCCGTACGTTAGAAATAGAGCAGCCCCTATTCTCACCATGAGATGAATATATTAGACCAAATTTTATCATCACCGTACGGTGAAAATAGACAAACACTATTCTCACCGTACGGTGAAAATAGACAAAACGCGATTCTCACAGTACGGTGAAAAAAAGTCACTCCCAAAAAGAAAACCTTGCCCCCACACTGTTACCTGCTGAGTGACTTAAAAGTTTTGCTACATCATATTTTTCATTGCCTGCTAAACATCCGTTCTTGGCGGTCTACTACCCCCCCCCCCCCCCCCCCCGGCGAACGTCTGCCTTTCTTTTGCAGCGTCACTGTCTGGAAGCCGGCAGCGCCGTCCTGGCATCGCAGCCAGCGAGTGGCCAGGTGTGGGGATGCGCACAGTGGATTGTGGAATAGTGACTCTGTGAGCGCCATTTTGTTTCTAGGCTATTACACGGCCCAGTGGGTATTGACCATACGCCGCTCAGTTAACTGTTTGGGTTCACCTGCTGGGAAGGTGCGAACAACATAATGGGGGTAACGGGATTAACACCTCTGCTGTGCGATATCCAGCAGGGGTCACATTAAGTATTTTTCAGTGTGGGTCCGTTGGATCCATCTTTCTCCATTTTCAGGAAAAATAGTGGGTCCATGAACAGAATCTATGGGTCCAGTCTGAAATTGTGCAAACTGGACTTCATTTGATGTAATTTGATTAATTGATTTTATTTGGTAAAATTAACATATTTACCAATATGTCAACTTGATGTGAAAGGGTCTAAAAGTTGTTGACGGGACCAAGGATGGATTCAATCTACCCAGGAACCTGCTATTACGACTAAGTCTGTATAGCACATCCCTGGTCTACCAAAAAATTGGTTGTGAATGGGGCGTAACCCCGAGCACGCTGCCACTGTGCCAGTATCTGGTGTTGTACACCGTGTGCCACCGGACAGCTTTTTTAACTCGCTTGCACAACAAGCGGCATGCGTGATTGAACATGCCTGGGCTCTGTTATTTTTGCGATTGATTCCACGTGACGAAATTGTCAGAAATTATATGATTTATATTTCTGTGCACTTTCTATTTCAATATACCTGAAAATTTTGATACCGTAGGCGGTGTTAAGAGTCTGATCTTAATTGCGGTCACTTAATTCACCAAGCAACACGACAGGCCCACTAGCCGTGCAACACACAAGCGAGTGTACACAGCCTGTCACGGGCATGCACCCAGGCATGGTTTTCCGCTACACATTTTTCCGGCCTTCGATCATAATTTTTTTTAATTCCTACAGATTTGTTCCATTCAAACATTTCAGTGAAATCAAAACAACCAAATTTTGTTTCAAAAACACCAATAGCCACGTGAACCAACGGAGACAGTGATGAACAACATCGTGTTACGCTGTTATGTTAGGCCGGCTAATGCAAAATTTCGCTTCGTCCACGTGTAACCTTGCGATGACTAATCTGCGTATTTTCCTTGCCGTCCGTAATGAATTTTCACTCGTGCCTTTATCTGGGTCTAGATTTTTTCGATGGAACTCTTCTTGGTGAAAATGTGATTTGAAAATTTAACATCTTAGTCCAATAATCTTTGCGTGATACGACTTGTACCTTCCCAACATTGCGGACATGAGACAAGCACATGGGGAACAACGAATTTGATTGGACAGTGAGCGGCACGTGATCAAATCCACCCAATGAGGAGCCTGGAAGTTCTCTCAGCATTTATAATGAGGTGAAGTGACGTCCATCCATTCCCATTCTGGCAAATGTTTGGAGGGATACCCCACGAATATTTTTTCTTAGCAAATAAGAGAGCTTGTTACATAGAAAGACGAACATCAGAGGATTCCATCAGTATAATAAATAATCACGAGATTGATAATGGTCGATACAAAACACCGTGACCGCTTGCGGTAGTTTTTGCAGTTGTATCTTTCAAAAATGCATCGCGTTTTTGTGCGTGCGTCCACAGAGACGCAAAATGACAATGTTTTATTAATTTCCAGGCGTCATTTCTTTATTTTTTGCGTCTATGACGCAGGACGCAAGCTTAATGTGACCCCTGATCCAGCTACTGTTCTGCCATGTACGGCAACTGTGTTACGCACTCAGCCCAGTTATAATTACTAAATTAGCTGCCTACGAACAGCGTCAGTGTCACGGGAAAAAAGAAAAAATGGATGAGAAAAAATTCCGAGAAGTTCTTGAGGATCCGATTGTTGGCAAGAGATGGGAGTAAATTATCAGGCGACCAAACAGCAGGAGCAAGCATTATTTAATGTTATTGTTGAGAAGAAAGACGCTTTTGTAATTTTACCTACAGGCAGTGGAAAAAGCCGAATATTCCAACTAATACCTGACCCGGTGAAACGGAAAACGCCTATTCCAGCCAAACCTGTAGTAATCTTAGTTTGCCCGCTCGTAAGTCTAATGAAATCTCGTCAGCAAGAACTGAGCAAGTTAGGGGTGTCGTCTTGTATTCTGGGTGAAGGTGACGCCGGGAACATTTCCCGATCGCAATGCACAGCACCCTGTTCCATTCTGACATCTTTTACTCCAGTAAGTCACAGATACACAAGTAGGTAAACCACGTTTGAGAAGGTGTCTATTGGATTACTCCCTTGGGTTCTCGACCTCGTGGAGTTATTTTGACTGCTGTGTGGGAAGTGACGTGTTGCTCGCATCTGATTGGACGACGCACAGCTCATTAATAATGCAGTAGGCAACTTTCACGATAAGCGAAGTACAATTCATTGGCCCAGCGGCGCCTGACAACGTTATCGCCAGATCTGCTAATTGCCATGCCGTGGAACACCAGGAGCGGGAGATTATGGTCGGGCCAGTATCTCCCTTTCAGTCACCACCTATGGTCACCCCATATCATGAGTGTGTAAACATGTGCGTAAGCTTGTTTGCATGCATCTGTGTACACGTATTGTTCAATTGTTGTATCAAGTCTATATTAGTATATGTAGTCAAATTTATATCATGCACGGTCATCTCATAGTCATGATATCATGATTTGTATTGTCCTGTGAGTCTTGTATATATTATTGCACGTCTCCGTCTCTGGAGAACCCCTAAATTAGAGAATGTTTGTACTATTGGGCTATCCAGTATAAATTAATACGTTTAAACTAACACTAAAATCAAGTAGGGTAGGAGGCTACCCTCCTTGCTAAAATAAACCTCCTGGGGATACACATGCAAGTATGTGTACGTTAGTGTGTGTGTGTGTGTGTGTGTGACAGTATAGGTTTGATACAACAAAAAAG
The DNA here is from genome assembly GCA_964020975.1 of Hermodice carunculata. NCBI lineage: Eukaryota > Metazoa > Annelida > Polychaeta > Eunicida > Amphinomidae > Hermodice > Hermodice carunculata. The sequence goes on from OZ026623.1 coordinate 34,240,814, forward strand.
GAAGAAAATCAAGAACAAAAAAAAAGAAAAAACAACAACAAAACAAAAAAAACAAAACAAAAAAAAAAAACCAAAAAAAAAAACACAAAAAAAACAGAAAAAAAACAAAACAAAAAAAAAACCAAACAAACAAACAAAAAAAAAAAAAAAACAAAAAAAAAACAAGAAGCACAGCACATGCTCCGTCAAGATTTTGCAATTTTACTTTTTTATGCCTTTCATTGACTGTGGTCAACATTGCTCCTGTATATAAAGTCTTGTAAAATAAATGTATAAAGTGTTAATACTTGTGTGTCATTTATAAAACAGGACGTGTCAACATATTAAATAGCAACTAAATAATGTTATCAGTTGGAAAATTCAGAGCTGTATACTCGGATTACATAACAGTAATGTGTGTGTGTGTGTGTGTGTGTGTGTGTGTGTGTGTGTGTGAATGTGAGACATCTGCTGCTCATACTTTTCTGAGTTTAAGAGAGAAGCAAATGTTGGCTTCAATGAAATGAAAAAAATGAAAAACTGAGTAACGATCCTCATCATACTCATTATATCTCCCAAATGTGAGAAATATATAAATGTACATGTACATGTACGTACAAACTGTATAATATCAAGAGAGTATATAGATGTTGTAAACTTCATCCTGGCGCAGCTGGGCTCGCGGGCCAAACGGACATGCATTGATGCTCGGGGGCAACCCATGCCCGCACCCGCACCTGCCCGCTCGGGCACCCGCATTAACCCACGGACTGAATCTGTAATTAAGCCGCAGGTTGCTCGGGGGCAATTGCTGGCCGTGCTCGCAAATTGCTCGCGGGCTGCTCGTGCGCAGAGGTTAAGTTACTTTCAGTCGCTACTGTATCTTTACCGTTGTAAATGTATTATACTATATTATGTATATTGTTATTCTCGCATACCCGGAAAACGATTAACCTGAGAATAAACTCATTGTCATTGTCAGCTTTCTGATGAAAGCTGAAATTTGAAATGAAAATTGTTAAAAAAAAAACTCCTGCCCCAACCCAGCCCCCAAACAAAACAAAAACAAAACCAGGCATCCTTATTGGTTGAACATGGGCTGCTCAAAATATTAATTTGTGTAAAAAGTATAGTCACATGGACTGTTATATAACATGGACAGGATAACAAAGAGTGTGCATCAAGGGTCAAACCAAAACAAAAAGACTCAGAAATGAGGTAACAACCACAAAGGTGCATAAAGTATGTCTCATGTTGGGGTGCGTATGGACTTTGTAAGGGGCCACTGCCAACTAAGTCAATGATCAGTATGAATCCATAATGGCATGGTATAAGGGTTACTCACAGCTCTCTGAATTTGACAGAGGCTGTATCATTAGCATGCTGGAATCTGGTCTTTCCAATTGTGAGGTTGCCAGGAGAATTGGATGCTTCAGGTCAACAGTCCAGAGGTGCTGGAACCATTTTCGAGAAATAAGGGGATGCAAGTGGAGGCTAGATCTGGAAGACCAAGGCTTTAAGATGGAAAAGACAACTGGTACCTAGTGTAACACAGCTTCCTTTCCGCAGAAAAGTTTTCATCAGCAGTGGTGCTAGGCCTATAGCATTGCAGCATCAACAAAGAGACTGGTGTAGGCAAAACAAAATTCACCATGTTGGTTACACTTCTTTAATAATTCTACCGGTCTTATTAGGAGTACTTTGAAGGCCAACTTGTGTATAGATAAGATCACTGCTCTATTCCATAAGGTTTACTAACGCTAATTAATTTGATAAGTATGGTCATTAATTTTCCTTGGTGAGAACATCTTAGGGGTTGTGGCCCATCTGGAACACTAAATGCATTGTTCACATGGACTGAAGTACTGATATGCAACGTTTGTTTAACTGTGCAGCAGTAATATATGGGTCCGATAGGGAAATATATAATAATGTATATTGCAATTTTCTTGTCCCTCCTTTTAGAGGAATGCCACCAGCATGATGCCGTCCTGCCATTCACATCCCTCTTGACCAACACAAAGGTCTACTTGGATATACAGTGGTGTCAGCAACATACTGACTGGACCAGAGCTCAGTGCAAGAGTGTGACATGGTTGAATCAGTCAAGATTACGCCTAGATTTATTGATAGGAGGACTTGGGCTAGACAAATGACTTCAGAGCGATTGGTTGATGGATACATGGTGGAACGTGGTTGCTACGGACAAGGCAGCATCATGATGGGGGGGGGGGATGATCACGCTAACAGGAAGAACAGAACTCATCAGGGTAAATAGGGCTCTAATAGACCAACATTATGAGGATGACATCCTATCAACAGTCACTGAGTGGTCCCAGCAGCAGCCTTGGCTACTGTTCCAGCAAGACAGTGCATGACTACATGCTGTACAAGTCAACATACAGTATCTTCACCAGCCCAACATCCAAATGTTGCTATCACCAGCCTTATCTCCTGACCTGTCCCCTTTTGAACATTTATGGCATGTGCTTGGCTGCTGAGTCGGGGACAAAGAAAACAATCCTATGACCATCCTGGACCAACTGGCACAGCAGCTCACAAGCCAACAGAACCAAATTCCCCGAGCCAAGACAGCCCTGCTCCCTAGGACCCAGGCTTGCCTGCAGAAGCATGGTGGTCTCATCCACTACTGATACATACAATGGTCAAACAAACAGAAAGGATCTTCTCAGGACCACCACATCCTCGTAAAAGAGTAATGAAAGCACTGGTGCAATAAAATTAAAATAAACAAACTGCCCACATACATCCTTGCACACATACCCATGCTAACGAATGGGGGGGGGGGGGGAGGCAGAGGTTGTTTAAGGGGGCCAGTAGCATATGTACAAGGTCAGCTTTATAAGACTTGTCACCAAGGGCTGGAGAAATATCTCAGAAAGTATTTACCTATAGTATATACTTTACTACAAAAAGTGAAATGGTCTCAAATTTGCTGCCCACCTCGGTTCATTTGGTGGTTGGTCACCTGTTGGTGATGATGACGACGATGACGACGATGATGATGATGATGATGATGCCGACGAGAGAAAAATATTGTATTTATCCCGGTCAAAACAAAATAAGCAACAGGTTGTTTATATTGTACCCAGCACTCATGGGGAAATGGAAATAGAGAGAAATAAGCAAAGATGTGATGGTCTAAGAAACAAAAAGGTTGTTGCAGTTTGTTTTTTGTTTTTGATTCATTAAAACCAACCATCCAGTAACAATCCTATCACCATAACCCATGTTAGTAGTTCAAAATCATTTTTTAAAAGGTTAGAAGGAGTTTGGTTGCCTTAAGTTACCAGGTAAATTCTTTAATGAATAAGCTCACTAAAAACAAAGCTTTGTTTAAAAAGTTCACAAATGGGTTTATTGGTTTCCACACCACAAAAGTTGAAAGTACCTCAGATCGATCTGGCTAACTGAACTTTTGCACCAAAGTTTACCACAAATATGTTTAGGTGCTCAACCGTGTGGCATCATTTACACTAATACATATGCATCAAAGTGTGTTTTGGCAGAGGTAGCCATCTTTTTTTCAAACAGAGGCAGGATGTTCTAATGACTTTTTTATGACAAGTGCATTCTGCTTTTGAAGGCATAATACTCTGTCCAATTCCGTGTTACTGCTTATTTCCCATAACAAATCACAGTAGTAGAGAAGGAGGAAAAAAGGGTCTTTCACAAGTAGTGCAGGGCTTGACAGTGTTTTTCCTCTGAGCGTCTTCAGGACGCCAATCTGCCTTAACACTGCAGAGGATAGTGACGTTAAGGACAAAAATAAATCCCATTTTAATCAGTCCTAGCTCAAAATGTATTTGCATCAGGATAACAAATCATATATGTGCGTAATTGTCCCACTCTAAAGAATTTGTATGTTCCGTATTTGGGTGTCTGTTGATTTTAATTGCTCAATAAACAATTGAAAGTTGACCGCAAAGCATCCACCCCATAAATGTCGATAAAAGTCACTAGTTGTTGTGGATATAATCATAATTACACTTGCATCTTAATCCTGACATATTGGCAACAAAAAAAATCCTGCGATTTTTTATGTTTAGTTTAGTTTTTCTGTTATCCATCCTCAAAGTTTGACGTTTCAATTTCCCCCCTTGATTTCCAGGTTTTTCATTTCCTTCATTTCACAGAAAAAGAAGGAAGCAAAATTTTGAAAATTGCTGAATCATTTTTGCAGTTCAGACATTACATAATCAACAGCCATTAACCGGATTAAATTTCGCCCAGCCGTTTTCTTGGTATAACCATTTTTAGGTGTAGTTCTCGTCCTATTATCCTTTCTGAGAAATAAAGCTTCAAAGGCCTTTGATGTTGATTATTGGCGTCTGAAACAATACCGTTCGCGGAGGTTGCGCTGATGTTTGTACAAAACGTAGTAAACATCGTCCCTTAACATTTGGTGAGGTTGTCAATTCTTGGCCAATCACATGAATAAAAGAGCCTCTGAAGTGCGGAAAACATTATTCAGCGATCTGTCAAACGGCGACAGCGACAATCTGGTTTCAAAGCGTGACGTCACGAAGGCGGCCCTTGGGGCCCCATGACCTCAAGCCTGGCAAAGTTCGTTGCTTTTCTTCGGTGGGGCTGCCTGCGGCCGTTTTGCTCAGTGGACGGATTGCGGGTTTGGTCTTCCGCCACCCTACCTCTTTATTCCGGTTTTAGGGATAGTGTTTCATTGTATTTACTCCTATCTGTATACTTTATGTAGTTGGCTTGTTAGACTTGTCTGTACACTTTACTTAGTTAGCTTGTCATTATTTTGTAGTTATTTTCTCAAAAAGTTTGATTTATCTTTCAAACATTTGAGTTTTGTATCGCTATTTTTTTTTCTATTCACGTTTATGCTTATTTCGATGTGTTTATTTGTACTTTTATTTCTTCATCCCTGGATTTCGATAACATATTATCATGTACGTGGGTATTGTTGATTTAAGTGCCCGTTTTTCCCCTGCCTGTCTTTGGTGTACAGGACCACTGGGGTAATCCATGGTGGCATGGCCTTTGAAGGGACATTATCTGACGATTCCCCCTCCTCCTGGACATTTGAAGTCGCCCTTCATTAGAACGCAAAACAAGCAAAATAATTATAAAGTAAACCACTAAGGCTATGATATGTTAGCATGTTTGCATCTTTTCCCTGCCCACAAATATAATTTTGGCATGCCGCCTTATTTTGCGGGGCTGCCGTGATACCACTCTCCTTTTGCCATGGGCCGTTGCTACCTGTAGCCACGTGACAGATTGTCAAGTATGACTGACTGGTGGCATTGTTCCGTTTGGCGGCTGAATACCAAAAGCATGATACATGGACGTTAGGATGTCCACATGCCTGTGCGGTTTTGGGCGTTTTTTCTCATATTTCTACTTAAGTTAAAAGCTTGAAATTTTGACAACTTGTCGAAGGGACACTACTCTTGTGAAGACCGTTAAAATCTCAAAATCGGCCATGCAAAGGTTTTTGGTGTCTTACCTGTCCTTGTAAGTCCATGTGCGTGCTGAAAAATAAGAAGTCATTAAATGCTCTTACCAAGTATTTTGCCAGAATGTGTGTATGCGGCATGTAATGGTGGTTTCAACCCTAGAACCTGTCAACCTTCCACTAATGACATGTTTATAATATCTGTCAAAGGATATTAATTTTTGTAACGGGGGGGGGGGGGCACAAATATTACATGTCATTAGGTGCAGAGGAGTTACCTTGGAATTCTTGCATTATGGGCAGATGAAGAATGACATACCTAGCTGTGTTATGAAGAGAAGTAAGAAAATTAACTATTCGAACCTTGATTTTTAATTTAGATGTTGATTGTAAATCCAGGTTTTTGTCTTGGACAATGATAAAGAAATTGTAATAAAAATTTATGGATTATACATCCACCTATCTTGACAATGTTATCAAAACATGAACCGATTGGATTAACAGACAATACAGTATATTAGCAAATCTGAACATTAAAAATATTTCTATAATATAACCAAGGAACCTTTCTTCTTCTTCTTCTTCTTCTTCTTCTTCTTCTTCTTCTTCTTCTTCTTCTTCTTCTTCTTCTTCTTCTTCTTCTTCTTCTTCTTCTTCTTCTTCTTCTCCTCTTCTTCTTCTTCTTCTTCTTCTTCTTTTACTTCTTCTTCTTCATCATCATCATCATCATCATCGCCACCGCCGGTGTCATCATCATCGTCATCGTCGTCGACATGGGCATCATCATTATCAACAACAACAACAACAACATTTGACCCTTGTGGTTGATTTTTTTATATCCCAATATAAAACTGTGCTTATTTTAAGAATAATTACATACTTATTTAACTCTGGTCAAAATATTTAATTCTCACGCTGGTTGTAATATCCCTAGGCTCTTGTTGTATCTTTATTAATACATTGACGAAAACTAAATTAGACAGTCTCATTACCATAGCAAAACCGTAGTCCTGTTTCAGACACTTGTACCTTATGAATACAGTACACAGAAAATCATAAGCTAGGTCAATGTTGTTGTTTAATCTGTCTATCTATCTATCTATCTCTTTATCTCTCTCTCTCTATCTATCTATCTATCTATCTATCTGTGTGTCTGTCTGTCTGTCTGTCTGTCCGCCTGTCTACATCTATCTTTCTATATTTCTGTCTATCTATCTATCCACCCATCCATTTATCCTAACGAGCTGGATGCCAATGAAAAGGACATGTGGGGCAAAGTGTTGTTTTGTTGTGAAATGATGGATCTGTTAAAGGTTTGGTTCTAGTATGCTTGTTTTCTATTATTCTCCTTTTTCGGTTCTTGGTTCTTGTAAACTTACCCAAACATGTAAATATAAATACGTTTACCGACACATAATTTTGAATATTAATATATGAATACATTGTTACATTGATCTTCACTGAAGACTATTATTAAAATTGTTTGCAAAACATAGCAAAAACTGCCTGACTTTTGACTTTTCAGAGTCTTCAATAAGCATGTTTGTGAAAGACTTATAGGTGTAAAAAGCATTATTCGATGTTGGCTAAGACACTTGGGCATACTAAAAATTTAAAAATCAGTTTTAGTTCATACTTGTTTTTGTTTCAATTACAGATGATAAAATTTACTGTCCATACAATTGCAATAGTTCCCATAGTTATATTACTGGTGGATGGGCTTTGCTATGGTCAGGCTTCATGATGATTGCATTCAAGCTCGGCTAGTTGACACGTCAGGAAAATTAAAAAGTCTATCCATTTTAGTGCTCTTTTGCAGACATGATGTAAATTGTTAAAGTTGTCATCAATTATTGGTAGAAATGGTGCTGAATTAATGACGATTCTACTCCAGAGGTGAGAGGATCGATTTATACCACATTTGACCTGTATGGGTTGACACCTGTCCGAACTTAAGGTATTCTAGATTCCTTCACATGAATACTATGGAGTCATAACTATAATAGAGTTCCCTTGATTTTTTTCCCTTTGTTTTGGTTTTGTTTTTTGTTGGTTTTTTTTTTTTTTTTGTTTTTTGTTTTTTGTTGGATAAGAGGGATAGAAAGAGGTATTTATAAAGCTTGAAATTGCCAAATTAATCATTGTGTTGAGGTTTCTGCCCATGCCATCATATACTATTCATACTCTGTGTTTACTGGTGGGAAGGTTTCTCACACCTTTCACACACATGGAACTAAACTACATAGACAAACCAAATTATTGGTCTTTGTAGTGGCAGAAAAGGCTCTTTTGTGACAGAAAAATGAACCCAATCTTGGAGCCTCTAGAATCGGTACCTGAGGGCTGCTTAAGACCCCACAGCCTTTCAAACAATCCCCCTAAACATTTTTTATACAAACGAAGCTCCCAAGTGAGAGAATAGCCTGGACTTTACCTTGCCCAGGGATGTGAAGTGCATTGGACATGCGGTAAAGTAGTAGTAGTAGTAGTAGTAGTAGTAGTTGTTGTAGTAGTAGTAGTAGAAGAGTTAGTAGTAGAAGTAGTAGTAGTAGCAGTAGTAGTAGTAGTAGCAGCAGTGCTACTAGTAGTAGTGGTAGGAGTAGTAATAGTTGTAGTGTTAGTAAAAAACACCCTTAAGAATGCAGATAATTGAAAATGTTCATTTACATTATTTTCCCACATTCAAACTCAGATGGGAACATTATCTGGCAGACGACAGTGCACTTCTATATCTAAAATAAAGTATTTGAGTACCTAACAAAACAACTTAAAACACGTGTGAAAATGCAAACATAAACAACATTTAAAATGTAAGGCACATGGCTTAAGAATTGGAGCATACTGGCAGCCTCGGTGCCCCACTCGCTCGACACACGGCTAAAAGGCTTGAGTGAGCAAGGCAGTGCTAAATTGCTTCCTTGACGGGTACATCTGATAACCCGGAACGGTTCTTTGGCTGCCTGTTTCCATTTGATCGAAGCATGAAGGTTTTCACACTAAATCTACTGCAAAAGCCAGCCGGTGACTTTCGAAGCATCTCATCAGTTCTGTAAGAAACGGTCATGCCAAACTTTATCAAACATCACTTTTAATCGAAAATACAGATAATAAATCTGGTATTGTTAGAATGATAATAAAAAGATATCATCGTTAGGTAAAACTGCACTTAATTGTGACCCAATTTTTCTGAATATTAACTGGAAGCAGGCGCTGCTTTTGGAATATGTACTGAAATTTCAGTAGGTAATGCAAAAAAACCCCAAGTGATATATGTCAAAAACTTGGAGGGCTACTTCGGATTAAGTGGCGGTTTTGTAAGATGGGGGGGGGGGGGGCGGAGATTATTCCATCTTGCAAAGAGTTAATGTGTTACTGAAAATAAAACACAGTAGTGATTACAGGTAACCCTGCAAGATGTCGCTATCTACGTATACCAAATGTACTGCATTAACCCCAGATAGACCGGCTGAGATGTTCAAAGAGAAAGTTTTGTCACGTTACTTTATGTGTTCCATAGACATATGTTTTTGTGCATAGTTAACGGTATGTCTATAACATCTGTCTTGTGCAGAGTGCATGTGGAATTGGAAGGAGCCATCCCTAATATTCCCATGATGTTAAGCAAAGTCGTTAAAATTGATCACAAAATCAGGTTGTATCCTTGAAGCTAAAGAGAAGTCATGCAGAAACGGTGTGCCATTTTCTTTTTCATGTGCAGACTCTTTTAGTGTGATGTCATTCTACGTTTGTCATGTGATAATTAAGCAAAGTTGAAACTGCTGACCCAATTCACCACTTTTACCTAGCACTAACACTGATGGTCGTGATATTGGCAGAGACTGGGTAATTCTGCTGCCCTTGTTGAGGACCAAGTTAATTCAAAGGTAAAGGTTACAAAACTACATGATTCCAGAGATGAAACGAATGGTCTCACATGTTAAGATTAATGAGAGTATGGTTCACTTGGCCTTCCATAAACTGAAAAATCATAAGTCATATGCTGTCAATGGCATGCCAAATGGATTTCTCAAACACGGCAGCACATCTCTAATCAAAGCTCTAGCCAAACTGTTCAACTTTTTTACCTTGTTGGAATATATTCCTATGGCTACAGCGCCTAATCAAGCACCTGTTTAAGAATGGAAATAGGGAAGGTTTAATCTATTGATCCAAAAACCTCAAAATCTTGATGCTTTATGACATTTATTTATCATTATGTTTTATAATAAAATTATCATTTTTATTATTATTATTATTATTATTATTATTATTATTATTATTATTATTATTATTATTATTATCATTATTATTATTATTATTATTATTATTATTATTATTATTATTATTATTATTATTATTGAAGAGCAGATAGACATGACATTTTTCGTTTGAATAATGGGCATCTATGTAGTTTATTCGCAATAGCTGAGAAAAACAATACACAACAATGTAACAATAAATGGCATGCATTTTAATTCCCGCAACAAAGTAAGCTCACGCCTTTCAATCACGCAGAAGACACGGGCATATCACTGTCACAGAGATACCTTTTGTCACAAAACTAGTGTCTTATGGAGAAATTTAAGTTAGAGCTTCCTAAACTAGTCACAAGAATAAAATTCCGTCTACCTGTACTAAGTGTTCTTTATTTTCAAAATGTTAGCAATATGGCGTCTCCCCCATGCAGCCAGCAGCCCGTATCGTGCAGGCAGGACTCTGGTTACTGAGACAACTAGATATACAGCTGTGGCGGGAGATAATGAGCATGCTGCGTATTTGAGCATTATTGTGATCGTATTTGTCATTCCATACGGTGTAGTGCGATCATATATCAATAAAGGTATCGCATCTATCATATTGTATCGCATTGTATCTTTTCATTTCATATTGTTTGTTTAATAAGCTCAGTTACAGTATGACTGAAAGGCGTGGTATGGATGCCATAAAGTGATCGTGAAATATTACTGAGATAGGGTCATCTACCGACACAAAAAGTCCTGTGTCATGTTGAATGGCTGGGCATGTTATATGGCCCAACTGATATCGAAGGCACAGATTGGAAGTACTCCCATCACTGTTGGAGTGACATCATGGACCACACAATATACCACATCATTCATTGTTCCTGTTATAAAATTACAGTTGTTTTTCAGTCCGTAGAATGGATAAAAATGATAAAAATGAACAAGAAAACTCCAAAATGAGTTCGTGTTTACTTCGTTGCAAATTGTCTGTTACCATTTGTGGCCGCCTTCCTTTTACAAGGACTTAGTGTGGCCCCTAAAGGCCTAAATCCAATTCAGATTTAGTTAATTAGAATCTTCGCCGCTTAAATGACACACCTGGAAATGGCATTAACACGTAACAGTAAAATAGATTATATTCTGTCATTTTGTATACTGTTAAGCAAGTTGTGCATTGCACATTTCAAAAGTCGGAGGATGTGATCAAAATATTTCAGCGTTGTTACATATAACATTTTATTTGAAACAAGATAAAATTGCACTAATCACTCAGTCTCACTCTGGACTGCACTATCATTATATAATATTCATCAATCGCGTACATTCAAGGGCTTAATGTAAACCTATAGGTGCTAAAATTCAGATTCAATGAAAGGAGAACCTTTTATTTTGTGACCTTTTACGATAAATACAAATCGTAATGTTCTGTTATATTTCGTTATATCATATAACTTTACAGGGAACCTTCCAGAGCCAAGGAAGGATCGTGTTTGTTGCAAAAGGAACCATTCACTCCTTCCCTAGCTGTTGACATACTTCATTTGAGCAACAGGCACAGAGAATCTGAAACACCATCCGTTTTATCAGTAAGATTACCATATGCAGGATGGCATGTTGCAGCTTTCAAGTTAGTTCTTATTTTGGCTGTTGCGTCGTGCAAAGAAGTCAGGAATCGAGCCTCACGCCTCTAAGTATTGATTGCAAATAAAGCCTCGACAACATCACTTTTAACTTATCTGTTGTCATTTTAAGTTCTTCAAGAACATGACCAGGCTCACTGATGGGAAAAGAAGGGGAGGTTGTGTTCGGTCACGCATGCCGTTTTTCCAGCTTGTCTTTCAGTCTGTGGGAATATGATTTCAGATGTTGTATTCCTTTCTGTTGAAGCAGATTTTGGAAATGACCAATTACATCATGTATGTTGCATACACATCCCCATTGAAGACCCCTATCTATATGTACCAAAAAAGCATCCATTTTACTCTTATGTGCAGTTTTACTGACATCCTCAGTGTCAGCACAGTAACAATCTTTGCATTCAGCCTTAGTCAGACAGGTGAAGTGGTAATGTGCTTCAGATGTTATAAAACCAGAAAATTCAATTCCCCGTTTTAAGTTGTGATCAGTATCTAACGAGTTTCAGATTCAATACTGTTCACTGTTAAACTAGCTTTTCTTTCCTGGCATGATGCATTTTTGCAAACCAACATCTGGTACCACGGCTCTTGTTGCAGGTATTTTTCCAGTAATCTGGGTCACATCATGGACATGGACCGTACTCTAGGATTGTTGGGACTTAGTAATTTCGAATCGTTGCTATACACGCTCAATGTTGGCCCTGCTGGTGAAAGAAGCACAACATTTTTTATGCCATACCACACTCTTTTCCATCAAAATGTTTATATGAGGACGTATACGTGTAAATATTTCAATACTGGAGTTGTCAATGCATTTGTGCCTGACGTTATAGCATTCCCGTGCACGCTGAGCTTCAGTTTCCTGAGCTTAAGTTTTCCCACATAAAGAGCTTTGACAGAATATGCAAAGGCTTAAATTGGAAGTTTCTAGCCGACAATTTTTGCTGACAGGCAAGACTATCATAAGATCAAACTTCTTGCTCATGTTTTGTACTACTTTTGGGACCTACCGTGCAAGATTTACACAAGTTTGTGAATTTTTTAAAAACAAAATATAGGAAAGGAAACCACGCACTAAAATGCTAAAAAAAATGCAGGTCAACATCGACAAACTCCATAAAATTGAAAAAAAACAAGTAAATCTGACAAGCTTTTCAGGAAACAGCGATAACACCAACTAGAACCACCTTCATTCCTCACCATTCAAAGCTGAAAAATTGACCAAAATATAGCCAACCTTGCCAACATCCTCGATCTTGATGAACCAACATGAGAAACCACAAAACTACCGAGCGAATCAAGCAGGCAGACAAGCCATCAAGGGAAGGAGAACACGTTCCGAGGTACAAAATAGCATGAATCTAGGGTTAACAAGTGCGCTTCAGTGAGTCTTTTGTGTCTCTTCCTTTGTCCAAGAGGTTGGCTTCACATACTATGTGGCTCATTGAACCTGTAAACGCACCTGATAAAACAATAACACTAAAACCCACATGAAAACTTACAACAAACTGTTGGCTGATAACAAATTACACACCGAATAATATATCGTGTTTTTCATATAACTTAAAATCAAAATGGCAGTATTTTAGTCGAAAAAATATCAGTAACAGTACTTTCTCAAGAAATATAAGATAGGGCTAAACAAATAAACAAAGTGTCAAAAGTAAAGGTTCTTGATAGCACAAATAAATATCCAATTTTAGAAGAGTTGCAAGTTAACATTCGAAAACAATCTTTAAGTTGGAAGCTATTTTTTCACATATTTTACTCTTTGTAGCGTGCAATGATGATGATAATTGCCAATTGTGGCTTCACCTTACATTTGTGGCAAATGAGAATGCATCTATATTATATTTGCAAAATATGGTCCTTCTTTCGTTCAATAAATTCAACTTCTGAATGTTTAGTCATTGGTGGTAAAATTCAGAAAAATGGCTCTTATTCTGGCTTGCACAGGATTATGTAGCGACAACAGGGCTTAAAAGGTGTGAAACGATCTAAAGTAAGATGCAAATACGGTTGTCACTCTTTGCAACGATGGGAGAGAGAATCCTGAAAATATTGCCTTTACAAACTCAGGGCCGTCTGACTAATGGTAGGCCTATTCTTGGAGTTCCTGCATGACTTATCAGTATGCCGAGTTGAAAGAAAAATAAGAAAGTAAGCGAAGTTTCCTTTCAAAATTCATGAAAAATTAACATTAGGGGATTTTTTTCCAGCAAAGTGGCTAATGACCCCATATAAACCGAGGTAAAAGGTGATTTGAAGCATGTCAGTATCCTTTGTGGCACTACTCTTGTGACGTCTAAGGAACACCAAAAGTGAATCCCAACAGCTGCTTTTGTGATACAAAGCCACAGTCGACAGCAAAAAGAGTAAATTCTTCAGAATCATTAGTACTCAAGGTTTGTCCCCATAGTTGAATGCTATCATGACCTATGTGACCTGAGCTTCATCAGTCTCTGCTCTTCACATTAAGAGTCGAACCAATGTGTGTCCTTACATGACAGACACCTTGTAGTTGTATCCCCATGAGTGTCATCTACGTCCTGAAATTCGTTTTTGTTATCGCACCTATGATGCAGCTATAGTTATCAGTTCCCTAGTCTATGTGAGCAATTAGACAGAGAGTCATCGCTAAGAAGCACGTAGGCTCATCAGTCCCTCTGTCTAATGTGACAGTCACATATACTATCAATATCACGGAACAAGTAGCTTCATCAGTCCCCACGTTTATGTTGACAGTCTCTTACGCAGTCACTTTTTCACTGCACTGTGCTGTATCGATCCACTGTCTGTTCTCTCTCTCTCTCTGATGATGATGATGATGATGATGATGATGATGATGATGATGATGATGATGATGATGATGATGATGATGATGATGATTGAGCCCACGCACTGGCGCAGTGTAGAACAGTGCCAGCATCAGATTAAGCAACATAGTTGTTTTCGTAACTTCATGGGTAATGTACAATTCAGCAAACAGTGGCATTCACTCTGCCAGCATACCTGATTAAACTCCCTCTCCAACGAATGAGCAGCATTTCTTACTCTGTGAGCTGAATGAAGCAACTTGCCCTCCATTTTTTGTGATTTGCAAAAGATGTGAATAAGACACACTTACTGTGAACGTGTAAATCTTGCAGTTGCAGTCCACTTCAATTCAACCAGAGTTGGTGAATCTTTGGGGAGTGCACCCAGTGCTGGAACATGATCTCGCTGCAAGAGTGGGCAATTGTTGGAAAGGAACCTGTGTCACATTTTGCAAGTGCTACCTATGAATATTAGAAATAAGCCTCAGTTTCGTAATCATAAAATAGATTGTAAACCGGTTTTCTCCAAACAATTGAAGAAACAAGAGGCCCATGGGCCTTATGCTCTGCTGGCTCCGTGGCTACACCTACATCCTCATTTCAAAGGTGTGAGTCCTCAAGCGGCCTCTGAACTTATATAGCGTAAGCGATTTTAGTCTCTCATTTGTCCACAAGATGGCACTTCACTGCTTTGTAATTATAGTTTATTTCTGCAGTTCCTGTGATAGATATTGTTGCTTGTGCCAAGACAACAATGAGTGAGTCCTTAGGACAGGTAAGACATCAAAAACCTTTAGATGGATGGCCCTTTCCATACGTCGGCAAAATTTCAAGTTCCTAACTAACGTAGAACAAGATATGTTTGTAAAACATAGATGCCCCCCTCCCTCATTACCCTTGCCCTCGCTCCCTTATTGATAATGGTAGATGGGGCACTCGTGACCTTACAAAATTAGTGAAGGTTGATCATACATCAATGTCATATATCTTTATACTTTAACCTAGCCCTTAAAAAATGACTAAACACCTTGGCAATATAAAAGTTATAGCTGAAAAATTAGTCATCATTTAGAAACTATATTCAGCAAAGTGGCTTTATGACCTTGGAAATTATGGCAAGGTCACTCATTTTCACTTGACCTTCTTCAGTTATTGTGCAAAAAAAGGAAGTCTACTGTCTGTATGTGACCCTCAAAACTGGGTCAAGGTCACCTATCTACAAACTCAAACTCAAACTAGCCCTTACAGGCAACCATAAAGCTGTGCAATATAAAAGTGCTACCTCTAAAATGCAAGATATCAGGCAGAAACAGTATTCAACCAAATTGCTCTGTGACCTTTGAAATTAGGTCAAGGTCACCCATATTCAAACTTGACCTAGACCTGACTAGGGACAATTATCCAGTGGAATATAAAAGTCCTAGTTTAAAAACCTCTTCAGTTATCATGTGGAAACCAAAGTTAACTCAGGTACCAACCCATATTCAGTAAAGTGGCTCTGTGACCTTTAAAATGAGGTCAAGGTCATCCATCTTCAAACTTCGCCTAGCCCCAAATATGGACTATAATCCTGTGCAGTATAAAAGTCTTAGCTCAAAAACCTCTTCAGTTATTTTGCGGAAACCAAAGTTAACTCAGGTACCACTGTGACCTTGGAAATTAGGTCAAGGTCACATATCTTCAAACTTCACCTAGCTTTTAGTTAGAATGATACACCTATACAGTATCAAAGTCCTAGCTCAAAAGCTTCTTGAGTTATTGTGCGGAAACCACAGTCTAACTACAATCTCTCTGTGACCCTGAAAACTGAGTCAAGGTCACCCAACTTCAAAATCAACCTAGCCCTTACAGAGAACCATGAAGCTGTGCGATATAAAGTTCTAGCTCCAAGGTATAAGTTACCATGCAGAAGGCATGAAACCATATTCAGTAAAGTGGCTCTGTGACCTTTAAAATGAAATCAAGGTCATCCATCTTCAAACTTCGCTTAGCCCCAAATAAGGACTATTATCCTGTGCAATATAAAAGTCCTAGCTGAAAAACCTCTTCAGTTATTGTGCAGAAACCAAAGTTAACTCACTGTAACCTTGGAAATTAGGTCACGGTCACCCATCTTCAAACCTTCCCTAGCTTTTGACTAGAATAATACACCTGTACAGTATCAAAGTCCTAGCTTAAAAACTTCTTGAGTTATTGTGCAGAAACCATGGTCTACCGACAGACTGACCGACTGACCGACCGACAGACTGAAAGACCGACAGACCGACCGACATGTGCAAAGCTATATGCCCCACCTTCTTTGAAGGGGGGCATAAATATGAAAAAAACTCTGAAAGACTACACGGGCAATGGCTCAAAGGGAGGTAGACATCATGGCAGCGCCCATGAGGCAAAATCAGGCGACATGGCAAAGCATGTTTGTGAACAGAGAAATGATGCGAACATGCAATTATATCACAGCCTTTGTGGTTTACTTTATGATTATCCTGCTTGTTATGCGCTCAGACGAAGGAAGACATAAATGTTCAGGACCAGCAGGAATTGACAGACGGTCTCCAATCAAAGGCCGTGCCGAGATGGATTACCTCAGTGACCTCACACATCAAAGAAAGGTGTCCAAAAATTCGAATTTTCGTCAGCAATACTCAAGCATATCGGGAACAAACTGTCAACAAATCCGTGTCCTTGCAAAGAGACACAGTCATTAAGCTTGCGAATTTCAACCAGAGAGGTCGATCTATCCTGCACAAAGTCTGCATGCAATTCACAAGGTCCAAATTGTTGAAGAAAAATCGTCAACAAAAAATGAACAAAAAAAGACCAAGTGAACAAGCCACAGATACTGGTTGAAAGACAGGTTGTTGAGCGATTTGACTAACTAGGGTACGTTTTCGTGCTCATATCCTACCTTGTCTCTTCATGGACAATATAAGCTCATATGTGCTAATCAATGCATCCCAGGTAAAACTAAACATAACCATGAAGGGTACATAAATGCTGATGTACTGTATATTGTAGTGATATGTAAATCCGTCCTAATTTTGCTTCCTGGTTGATTAACATGATTTATTACATACTTTTTGTCTCACTGATGTTTGTTCAGCAGTGGTCCGGTCACAAGTTTTAATTATGACA
The DNA here is from genome assembly GCA_964020975.1 of Hermodice carunculata. Classification (NCBI taxonomy): domain Eukaryota; kingdom Metazoa; phylum Annelida; class Polychaeta; order Eunicida; family Amphinomidae; genus Hermodice; species Hermodice carunculata. Next base: position 34,258,071 of record OZ026623.1, read on the forward strand.
CATTCTCGCCACATATGCCCCAAGCCAAGCCAAGCCAAGCCAAATATTCATTTTTTTTTTGGGGGGGGGTTGTGTGTGTGTGTGTGTGTGTGTGTGTGTGTTTTCCATAAACAATTACAAGTATGGTCATAGCGAGTGTGGCATGGCTAGTTTCCAACCACAGCAATTTTATATGTTGGTCAATCACATGATTTCACATTCTAATTTCCCTTCCTGTGCTTTCAGGTATGATGGTGCAGGGTTTGTGGCTAGCATTCATATGTCCATAGCTGCTATGACACAGAGGAAGAACATGGCACAAAAGAGGATGATGTTTTTACATTACTGTGCATGGCCACCCCAACTAAGGGTTCATGGTGAAAAATATGAAAAGAAAAGCTTGTTTTCTTGTAAATACAAAAAAAGAAACCTGGGAGCAAAAATTCCTATGATCCTATTGTCTGGAACAATTGAGCTCTTTTTGAGGACAAATGACATTCAAATTTCATTTGTCCTATGGACAAATAGTTTTAATTGACAAAATGCACGATGTGTTAAATTTCTAAGTTTGTCTGGATTGTAGACACATAAACTCAGTGTATGACATATTAATTTCCATTAGGCACACTTCATCAGGATAAGGGTGGGTAAGTAAAAATTATGGGCCACCTGACCTAAAGACGAGTATTTTTCCAAAACTCATTACAATGACAAGGATACCATCTTGTCTCAAAAAATGTAACAGGTAGCAAAATGTCAGATTAAGAAATATGGATAATGTACTTTTTGTTTAGGTCAGATTGTTAGTGTCATTAGAGTGAGTTTCCTTTTTATCACTTTTTGTCTGGCTAACTCTTTTAATTTTTTTCCAGGCCAGGGAATGTGGACCGAAGATTTCCAGTACACCTATCCAACAGAAGTTCTTGAATATTTGAGGGGCATACTACCCCTACAGGTGAACGGAGGATTTAGAGAGAATGCCTATCAGGAGGATATAATTGAGTGCTGCCCAGCAGAAGTGGTTGGAGGCCAGAGTGAAATTGAAATTTATATAAAGGACTGTAGAATGTATTGGTCAGAAGCAGAAAGAGTATGCCAGTTGTATATAAATACCAATATGCATATATGCACCAATAAAGTTTCATTCTAAGCATGCTGATCCTGGTTCTCTTTGGAGCATATTCGTCGGTTTTCTGCGATGGAAAGGATTTTAAAAAGTGTTTTGGCACATGCATGTTGCTGCAATACCACACCAATGTAATTTTTCTCCTTTTCCCATGGAGCAATTACTGGTAAATGTCATACAGTGGTCCCCCTCTTAGAATGCCACCCTGAATTCACCAGAAATGTGGCTTTATAAGAGGGGTGAACTCGTATGAGGGGGACAATATAATGCAAGCTATACCTGCTGCGCCGAGAAGTATCTACGGTCATTGATGAAACAACAATAAATTTTGCATTTAAAAAATCTTTTATTTACATATGTACACTTGCACACTGCAGCAATGAGTGTCCAGTGTATTCTGTCATCATGCATTCTTTTTGTCAGAAAATTAAAATTAAAAAAAAGTCCACAAATGTTCTGTATTCTTCAAGTGTTTGTTTATTCACAAATGCACCTAAGTCATAATTTTTTGTTTCAGTTGTTACTTGACATAATACAGCCACCTCACGGATGTCCCTTTCTTTGTTTCCCACAGTGTTTGCATTTGGGTGTTGCTCTTACCGATGTGGTGCATGCTCCAGCTCCCAAAATGCCCCAGACTGATAGGATGGCTCCTCTGCTTTTTGAAAGCCTCAAGTTGTGCTGTTTTAGTTTGTCGCCTCTCCTTTCTCTTCCTTTTTCTGTCATCCTTGCATTGGTACATGCTAGCCTGAAAGCAGGTTTAATCCAACAACCTGAAAACCATTAAAACAAATAATGAAAAAATTCCATTACTTGTACTCCAAAGCACGAGCTAAGTATTAATTTTTATATCTAAGTTTGCAAAAAAAAATCCATGTTTTGTGCTCCCTAAAAGAAACATTTTTTGTTTAAGTTTTGCACAAACTTTAACTCTTTTACTCCATAAAATAAGGGAAGTCAAAGTATTGTTTTCATTTAATGACAGAATCACAAACTTTGTTTTATTTGGGTGCTGGTTGTGGCTGTATGTGGATCTGCTAACCAGGAAATGATGCATATATCCTGCTCACAGCAGTTATTTTGATATTGTAATGTTGACTGTTTTTTCCTCTTTTTAAGAATGAAAAATTATTTCTAATAACTGACCAATGCCTGTTGGAAGTTTTTGTTACAATCCCTCACACAGCTTGCTGGCAGGGTAACCTTTTGGCCCCATGCTCATTTTACCATTATTGAACAATTCACAGAAGCCGTTGTCTTTAGGGATCATTATAGGTACTGGCGAGCAGTTTCACATCGCAGATGGCCCTCCCAGTATATAAAGTAATATATTTTGAAAGCAGAAAGGTCTTTCTCTCAAAGTCACCTGTACAATGCTACCTGTCTTGAGAGATCCCATGTCTTTTTATGAATGCTTTATCTTTCCCATGTTATTTTACGTCTAATGAAACACCACCCGTTTCATGAGAGCACATTTTGAGCTGCCGTTGGGGCGTCTCTCAAGACGGGGGTCACTGTATTTCAAGTGACTTTAACCTCTACATACCTCACACTTTCTTTTGCACCAGCTGATATTGCAAGCCCTTCATTTTCATACAGCAGCACAGCTGTCTGCAATCTTCCAATGTTGAACCACAAGATGGCTACAACAATACCCAACTGCAAAGAATCTGCAGAGTCACCAAACCAGGTGGTGCAAGGACTCGTTTGCATTTTGTGTGACACTTCTCTCACTATGTTTCAGAAAAAATCTTTATTAGCCAAATCTCTGAAGATTGGAAGTAACTCCAGCACCACGGCTGCAAAGATATTATAACACAATATAATGACAGGTCACCTGCTGTTTGTTGACATTTTTTCCTGCCGAAAGGTGTAACCAAATATAGCAGGGTTCACTACTAGTATTTATTTTTACTGCATGGTAACCACTCTTGTACGTGACACCCTCGCTTATAGTTTTGGACAATTTCAATCTTTATTCACATGAAACACAATATATATGCTTGACCGGCAATATTTTGCAAATTCTGTTCACAAAAAAAGCTCAACATATGATAATAAACCTGTTGATACACATACATGTCAAGAGATTTTTGTAATTTTTACAAACCCTTGGAAAGATTTGTATTTTTTAGAAAGTATATAAAAGACACTATTCAATTTTCGTGGGAGAAAATGTGCTAAATTTTGTATGTAAACTTGAAACTTTTGGATGAAAAAGTGGGAGACTCCCACCTTATGAGGGATCCTTGACAGGTATGCACATTTCCTTATTACACATGAGTTTGTACATGTCTTCAGGTAAAGATTGGGCTGGTGGCACATATGTCGAGGTCCCAGTTGGCAGGTCATTTTTGAACTTGCACTAGATTTTTGGAGCAGAGGGACAGTAGCTGTGGTCTCCCTCTTCTGATACAGGAGGGCCCAAGTAGCTCTTGATGGAGCTCCTCCTGGCACTCCAGCATGTTGGCGTAATGCCTGCCCATACCAACACTGAAAGGAGTCCACACGGTGCATTGTCCGGCGCCCAGCCCCACACATATTTTCCCATCTGCCAGCTGTTGCCCTGAAAGTATACCCAAAAGAGCTCTTGCATGCTAGGCCTAATGCAGTCTTCTCAATAAGCTGTCAGTACTCTATATTGATGAAAAGAATAGTTTAGTAGTGAAGCAACTTCATATAATCTTGAGACAAATAAAAAAATAATGTGGTACTGACCGATGTGCCGAGAATAAAATCAGCAAATATGCCTGAAATAAAAGCAACCAATGGGCCTGAAATGAAATCAGCCAATATACATGAAATGAAAGCAGCCAAACTCAGTCAATGTGTCTGAAATAAAATCACAGAATTGAGAATGCCTAAATTCTACGAACATATATAATGATGCACCTTTCTTTCTTTTCCAGAAGACGCTTCAAACGTGTTCCCATTCATTTTTGTGGGTGGCCCACACATTTTTCTTTCTCAATATCATTGTCCGAATTTGGCAGATTTTTTGTGTGTGCAGAGGAGTCACCATCCACAATGTACAGATTGTACCATAGATTGTACTTCACCATAGAGCGATGGAAAAGCTCTACTGCTCTTTCACTTTCCATTGAAGCTGCTCTACCAGAATTATTTTTAGGCATGTCTGCCCATGTCCAGAGAACCTATAAGATAAATAAAAATGTATCACTTATGGGTCAACTGTGGGCCTACACACGTTTGTAGTCGCACTACTCCCTCTCCCCGATATCGGTCATTTGTAAATTGACCAAAATCTTAAAAGTTCATGATGTATATTCTGTTGCAAATTGGTTGCGTAAAGTTTATATTGGCTCAATAGTATTTTATCGGTAAAACTGACCACACACCCAGTTTAAAATAGACTTGGCATATGTTTGTTCCAAGCTTGTCCATATTCAACAAGTCTGTGTTTTGGGCCACCAAAACACCAGCCACTTGTAAACAGACTAAAATCGTGAAAGGGCAAATAAATATACTGAACCATGTAGCTCCCAAGAATTTTGTTCACCGACAAAGATTTTAATAGACCAAGTTGTGTTTGTCCATGTTCAGCAACCATATAACACCTTTGCCATGTTTTTGGCCAACATGTAGAGTAGACCTGCAACAGTCTTTTTTTTAAGGGGGAAGTCTTGTGGGGGTTTTTTTTTTTTTTTTGTTTGTTTGTTTGTTTTGTTTTTTTGTTTTTTTTTTTTGTTGCTGTTTTTTTCTTGTTTTTTTTTTTTGTTGTTCTTTTTGTTTTTGTTTTCTTTTGTTTTTTTGTTTTTTGGGGGTTTTTTGTTTTTGTTTTTTTGTTTTTTTGTTTTTCTTTTTTTTTGTTGGCCATACAGTCATTCGTACATTGACTGAAATATCTGATGTTCTGGGTATTTGACTGTCTTTAGTGCACAATGTCCTGACCAAATTTTTTCCTTTCATACACATGTATACTTTTTAGAGATATCCTGGATCAGTTTGCCTATAAATCAAAACCACAAGCGCATGCTGAAGAACATTATATGTTTACCACTCAAGGTACTCCATGCTGCTTGTGTCCTTCTTATCCCATTTAGACCACTGCAAACATGATTTTGTCATAAACCCCTATCCAAAACATGACCAGTGTCTGCTAAAATGACAGTCACAAAGCCATTGTTGCTCTCTTTTCCTCTAGTTGACCATGACCCATCAATTGTAATTGGGACTGTGTCCATGATCTCTTTTTGAGTCATATTTTTTATGTGTCAGTATGTCCTCCACAAGACTCTCTTCTATTTTTTGCATTTGAGATCATACACAACACTGCAACAAAGAATTGAAGAACGAAATGAACTCAGAACTCAGAACTCAGAACAGTTTATTCAATATGATATGAAATGGGTTACATGAATTTCAACGTTTGTAGTGACAAAGTGGTAATTAAACAATAACCAAGAACTCGTAATTGAACTGAATGATATTAGGATGACCTTGGCTAAGGATTCTATGATCCGCTATCGCCAAGGACACCTTTCGGTATAATTATAATGAGCAGCAACTGGCAAACAGAGATCAGAAGCTTAAATATACAGGGTAAATATAAAGTCACTTAATTACCACAAACATAAGAGTGTGGAACTGTACGAGTGCCTTTATATTGCTTCACGAAGAAAAGCTTTATGTAGGCTGCGAAACCGTTATAAGAATGTGTGAAAAGTTTATCTTTGATACAGGGTTGTGTGTTTTTGAACAGGGTTGGAAGGTAATACCTAATACAATGTTTTGTCGAATTTCTAGAAGGAATAGGAACCTGGCTGTCATTTCTATGTCGACTGAAATATCGATGAGAAGGTATTGTAGCTGCAAATATTATGTATGCATGGGTATTATGACAGCCGTCAAAAGGACTCATGAAGAAACCATAGTATAATTTTTGAAACATGCCGAATAATATGCTTTTCCTATCCTTTAGAATTAGTCTCCTGGTCTTTCATAGGATACCCGAAATAAAGATGAGTAACTTTCACTCTCTAAACTAAATTTTATATGCTCAGTCCATAGTAGCAGATAGAATGCGCATACACTGACCTATCAATATGTTTTTAAGCGATTTTGTACGGTGGGGTACAGGACATAGTGTTCAATGAGCGCTATGTTGCTTTTTTATGTTCAAAATAATATTTTTGGGGTTTATGTACTTATAACTGCGCTATTTTGGATTCCATAGAATGCAAGTTGCAGATGTGATGTTCTCTCCCAAAACTGTGTCGCAACCGGATTCAGTGCCCAAATCAGTTCTGTTCCGAATCATGTTTGCAGCTAAGATACCATGGCCTTGGCCCAGTTTGGGATAATATCCATATTATCGCCCATAGGCCTAAATTAATGGGAAACAATGAGAAAGATTTGAACTTGCCTGTCAAAGTCCTCTTGCAGGGTGCCGTTGACTGTTTCACCCCATGGGACTGTGTGATTGTGCCAGCAACTAAAATGGACTGGTGATGGTAAATCCATTAGGCTGCTGAACATAGCACACGCAAGTCTTCCCTTTCCAATACTCCTTGATGCGATGACTGCCCGCTTGTTTACATCCTTGCTACCGGAGGTGGTTTCAAAATTGACCAACATCAAAAGCCTTTGAAGCTCGTTTACTCAGGAAGCAGAATAGGATGAGAACCCCACTTAGAAATGGTTATTCCAGGGAAACGACTGGGCGAAATTCAATCCTGTAAACGGCCTTTGATTTTGTATTATCTGAAATGCAAAAAAAAATCCAGGGATTTTGTAAATTTTGCCTCGTTCTTTTTCTGTGAAATGAAGAGAATGAACATTCGGGAAATCAAAGGGAAAATTAAAATACCAAACTTCGCGGATGGCTAACGGAAAGAACTAAGCCAAACATAAAAAATCGCAGGATCTTTTTTTGTTGCCAATATGTCAGGATTAATATGAGAGTGTAATTATGATTTTATCACAGATGTTTAGTGATTTATATCGACATTTATGATTTGGATGGTTTGCGTTCAAACTTCGATTGTTTGTTCAACAATTAACATCACAGACACCCAAACACGGAATGTATACTTTCTTTGGATTATGACGATTACACACTTATATGATTTGTTATCCTGACGCAAAGATATTTTGAGTTATGACCCATTAAATTGGGATTTTCTGTATGTGTCTTACCTGTCCTTAACTTTATGTTCTCAGTGACCTTGGGACAGAAGATCAAGGTCCCCAGATTATGTAATACAAGAGGCCCATGGCCCTGGTGCTGTGCTGACATTGCCATTGATGTCCAAGCTATACGTTGCCGTTACAATATCAACTGTTTCAACTTTACTGGCATGGCGACCTCACAAAAATAGGTCAAGGATTTAAAAACACTTGAATTTCCCGTTCCATCTGTGTGGTCTATGAATGATTGAATATAAGTTTGCATTTATGACTGGCTTTCAATATCAAAACTCCTACCCGACAGTAACCTTGCACCCCCCGGAAGGCAGCATTTTATGTTTTTACACCATCTTCAGTGCATGTGCTTATGATCCTTTATTTCAGATCTTATCCTTTATGTAGCACTGGTAAATATTTTCCTCTGACTGACTTATTTTCTGGGTCCATATTTACAAGTATACAATGGGATCAAATTTCTACACCCGATTATTGGGAGCTGACCAAGGACTGTCACTAACAGTGGCACAGGACTGAAAGAGAGCGAATGCCAGCCGCCTACTTGGCAGTTGTGCAGACGAGGCTTGAAAGTGGTTGCCATCCAAAAAAGTGTTTTTTTATTTCATTTTTTTGACCAAACACCTCGCAATATACAGTTGTAATTGATGATACATATTACAGTGGCCAGATAACTCAACCCATTGACCTGTCATAGACTGTTCAACCCTAGCCATGAGTATGGAACAAGATTGGTCCTTGTTTATCCACGGTTCCTACCCATGTTTCCCCATCAATTCAATCGAAATGTTAAATGCAGTAACGTTTTGTTACAATGTAATACTTTGTAACAACATCCCCGACCAGGTTTGTCACTGTGACAGTCAATTGATAATTATGGGATACTTTGTAACAGTCGAAGAACTACTAGACTATTATTTTGCTGTAATGCAAACATGCAGGCTTTGAAATCAGAATCATACTGCCCATTTATGTGCAAATACAGTAAAATGAAAAATGATGAATTATTTTTCCTGCATGGTTTTTTGAGTATTGCCTAATTTGGCTAGCTTCATGAATCCTTGCATTGTATATTGATGAGGCTGCATTTGGCAACAGCAGAAGGCTTTATTTTATTTATTTATTCATTTATTTATTTATTTATTTTTTATTTATTTATTTATTTTTTTTGGCCAAAACATATCTTTAACATCGTCATATTTTACTAATCAAAGACTCTTTGCACAAAATATTCATTGCGTAGGTGAGATGGTTACCCAGGGCCTTGCCACTTGTCCAAGTATATCTTGACAGCACATGTGTATGCTCTCCATAATTTCAGGTTCTTGGAAAAATGTATACAAGCTGTAGAATTTGTATTACTACAACACACCGACCCATCCTGGGCGGGGACTGTGACGAACATGAATATTTTTGCATGCATTTTTAATCTGTTTTAACTGAGTGATACTTGACAGCCAGAGCTCGCCACCATGGTTGGTGTCTTCTATGTCAGCCAGCTATGTTGCGTTTATGATATTTTGCCCCTTGAGGGTGTAAGAAATGAACGGAAAGCGACGATTGAAGGAGCAGCAATTCTGCTTAGAAGGATGTTTAAAAACGTATTATTATCACATATGAATATTGTTAAAGTGCATCGTATGGTTAGAACAACCCATGAGTCACCCTTATATCCATTTGCAACATGTTCAATCCACAGAACCTTTAAAAACATTTTGGCTCATAATTTCCGTCAAAATATAGGTGGCACCACTAGTATCATAAGATACTTAGACTTTGACCTACTCCACAATCCCACCAAATTTGGTTAACATCCGTCAAAACTTAAAGATTCTGTAGTCTTCACAAAATTTCATATTTGACCCTCATATTACATGATATTGTAGGTGGTGCCACCACCATCAAAAAGACATTTTCATTTACCATATAAGTCCTGAAAATTATATAGGGCTAACTTGAAAATTGTTGACGGTATCGACCTCACAACTCAAAAGTTTATGGACTGATGCATGGACGGACAGAATGACAGACAAACAGACAGACGAGCAATTGTCCCGCACTGCAAAAATGCAAATAGTTTCAGTGTCCTTTTAATTGAAACAGACTTGTGTATGTACACTCCCTGATGCCGGACAATAGAATATATTTAACAGTGTTCGCTAAAATACAATGAACTGGACTGTGTCCATTAAGACATTCATGCATGCCTTCCCCTGTTATTCCTTTTTTTTCAAGAAAGGGAATTTGGTGTAGCTTAGATCTGCATTTCCCATTTTCAATTCAGAGTAGACGCCACAGTTGCTGATTCGAGACGGGGATGCTCATTGGTCACAATGTACATATATATGGCGTTCCTTTGATGCTGGGGGACTAAGGTATGCACAGTCTCCGACCTGCGCACCTCCAAATAAACATGAAATTGTACTTGCTTAAATAGAATTAGTTTCCCTTTTTGGGCTAAGTAGTGCCTGGTTGGAGACGTGGTCATTCCATGGTAAGAAATTATAATGAGTCTCCACTTCTAGGCTTCATTATTATGTATTGTATTTGTGACTTTTTTTCCAGAACCACTTCCTAGTAGTCATTACTCTATTCTGCAGTCCGAATCTTAACTCTCCATAAGCTAACCTGTCACTGTCTAACCTATATACAAATATAGAAGTATTATTGTCCATGTTGCACACGTTCTTTTGTAGAATGTTGACACAGGCCGTTTCAGCCCAAATATTGTTAAAGGGTCCTCAGCATAGTAACAAAAAAGTAACAAAACAGGAAAGTCGAAAAACTGTAAAATAATTATAGCCAGTCTTTCTATTAACCTTTGGATATTAACAGCAAAATCTGTAGGCAAAGTCAGAAAAGAATGAAAATCATTAATATTTAAGTCAAGAAAATGCAATCAAAATATAATATTTCTTAACCAGATATCAAATGTAATTAGGCAAGCTTGTAACTGCCGTGGGCAGCTCTTTGCTACCTATAACCCCTGGGAGTTTGACCAAACAGAAAACAAGCCAGCCTAAAATGCCTGAAGGGTGATTATCAAACAGAATGATATCAAAATATAAAGTTAGGTAGCAAAACAGGCAAGTCTAAAATATCCACAATTGAAGAAGCCAACCTTCCTAACCATCTCTGGATATTTACAGCAAAATTTGTAGAAATATTTGATCAAAAGTGCATGTTTGAATCTTCTTGACTCAAGTTTATTGTAAATAAATTTGGTTCTTGACACAAAGTCCTGACATTTAGAACAAATTTCAAAATATGAGACAAAAATGTATTATATCTAATAGTTCCCGAAATATTACTGTCCGGTATAGGATAGTTAACTGCTTTAAAGATAAACTCATCTATTTTGTGATAGACTTTAATGCGAAACCTGCCATTAGTGACCTGAATATCCAAGTCCAAAAACACATCTCTGAAACCATCTGAATTGTTACCCTCCAAAGGGTTATATCTTGGGTAAATTTTATCAATTTTACTGAAATTTTGCACATTTACAAACGCAATGTCATCAATATATCTTGGGTTGTTTGATAATTTTGCAGCCACTTGAAAGTTCTTTTTCGTCAATTTATTCATATACTTGAATTCCAACCAGGTCAAATATAAATCTGCCAGTAACAGGGAGCAGTCGCTACCCATTGGAATGCCTTTTATTTGTTGAAAAACCAATGGTCCGCATTGAACAAAATTACTATCAAAAAGAAATTTTATGGCATCTATCAAAGTTTCAACAGTGTAAGATTTAACGCTCCTTTGTCAATATTAATTTTATTGTGTGACCAATATGCTCTCTTTGTATATGAATTAATATTAATGTATGGTTTGCCATTATGTTTAAACAATTTGCTTATTAATTCTGAAAGAAAACATGTGACATCATCTGTTGGTAGATTTGTGTACAGTATAACGCACTGGTAAGATGCGAAATGCACGGAGAGCATGTTTTAGATATAGACTTATTTTATTGAGAAATGTCTGACAGTTGACCAGGTTTCGTTTTGAAAGAAAATTATTAACGTAATTAACTGAGCAAAATTCCAGGATCTGTGGAAGGACAAAACTTGGAAATTATATATATATATATACATACATATATATATATATATATATATATTTATATATATATATATATATATATATATATATATATATATATATATATATATATATATATATATATATATATATATATATGGGGGGGTGTTCCAAAACATGCTTTCAGTATATTTGGCAGTATGTGGGTAACGTCAACGCAATCTGTTTAATTTAGTTCGGTTTGAGCTGCAAGTTGGGTGGAAATGCAGCTCAGCACTACTCAGCACTGCTCAGCACAGCTTAGTACTGCTCAGCTCAGCAGAATGTATATTTACCTTCAATTGAATGTTGAAAAATATAGATGTAACATCCATCCGCTCAAAAGACTACCCTTCTGTAGATCTGCCTAATTTGGAGATAATAGAGTTGGAAGTACAGAATACAACAGTACCAGTCATCAGATGAATGCATTCTTTGCCTTCAGTCAAGCTACCATGGAGCTTTTAGCCTGGTCAGTACTAGCAACATAAACAGAACTGGCGATGCTAAGTGCTTCATAGTAGTCGTACATACTGTCACTGCATATGGACAATTTGGTCTCCTCAGACTCCTAGGTTGTGTTGACAGTCAATATATGCTATACCTGCTATCTGGCATTTTGCATCATTAGTCAGTGTGGTGGTTTATTTTTTTTTTTGCCAAGAGTTACTTGTACCATTACTGCTATCGCGCAGTTAGCCTCATTGGCCCACGTCTCTTTCTTTTTCCTTCATGCTTGTTTTTTTTGGGGGGGGGGGCGGGGGGTCCTCTTGGGTATGTTTACTTCAGTTGAACTGTCTGTCAGCTGAGGTTACATTTTTCACTTCTCCAAAGCTGTCAATTAGATCTTTTCTAAACATGGTGGCTGTAAGGGAAATGATGTTACAGTGGGGAATTATATATGACTAATATTTAACTCTTAATACTGCTGTCAGTTGCAACAGGACTGTCCAATCATGTCACAGTGACAAGGTGAGGCATCTGTTGTTTATAGGTGTTTTTATTCTTTGGGGACAGTAACAGTCAACAGTGACATAACAAAATATAGTACAGACAGTAATTAAAAAGTAGAGTTATTACCAGAATGAATTTTCCCAAATTGGGAAGCTTCTAGAACCTAAGAAAAATAACAGTGATGCGAGCATTACTTCCTGGACTTTGCAACCTCTGTGTCTGATTACTAATGTCAGCATCCCCATCATTGACAGAAGTTAGGAGCTGCCTTCTTTGTTCCATGAACTACTTAAGGAATGCTATGACGTTGTCAATACAGGATTTAGCAAAAGTCCTCTACTGTTGTACAGATAAGGACACAATTTGCCATAATCACTAACATCTGTGAAACCATCCATTCACATTACACATGAAATAGAATGCTGTGTCTGCACTGTGCACTTGGTAAATTCATGATGTAGCTTACATACAACCAAAGGAGAAAACAGAAGAAATATACCCTAAATGAATATCACGATCATTGGATCTATGGGAAAGGAAAGCTAAGAGGGTGGGGTGGCGGTTGGAGATGAAGTATCTCCAACCTTCCATCAATAAGTCATGGTCTGAAGACCTTGATTTTTAAGGATGTTTTTCTTTCTTATTTGGCGGCATCTTTCAAAATATTCTGGTCTGAAACCGTTAGGGCAATTTACTTGAAAATATCTATTGTTACTATGAGACTTTCAAAAGGGACTACTCTAACGAAAAGGGCTTTCTTAGTAACCTATAATGCACACCTACCCAAATATAATATTACCCAAAACTTTTTTCACGGTCCAATTGGCCAGTAAAATATCGAGTCAATTAGACGTCTTATAACGTGGCTCATTAGCATATTAAATTTCCATTTGATATGTAGTGACCCACGTTATATCATATTACCTGGTTCTTTTCACTTTTAGTGCAGCCAAGCCCACCATATTGGGAGTACGTGCAAAATGTACTGCTGGCTGACATATTATCTTTGAATTAAAAAAAAACAAAAAACATTCCATATTGTGCTGCATATGGGAGCCAGAAACTTTCTATCTAAAAGCCATTTACTGCCTTCCATCAGAAAAGCCCTTTTCATCTGAATTAATATGGTACAGTTTCAGATTCAACATGTGAGAATCGCTCATTTAAATGGCGCTATATTCAACCTTTTTCAGTGATTTCAAAGTTGGCCTAGGTCAACAAGTGTCCTTTGGGGGTTACGGAAAAATTCTTCAGCAGACTGCAGTGAAGCTGGTTGAGGAAAGGTTTACCAGCAATAAAAGGGCCTTGATGGCCAAGGCCAACCTCCTCCTAGATTCTTTATGTGCACACTCGTTTGACAGAATCTGGTAAACTGTGACAGGGAAGACGGATACACATCCATTGAAAAAAGCACATACAAATGTGATTGCTCAAATGGACATACTTTTATCTTTTAAATAAAGCACTAGAAACCTTTCAAAATATTAGAATCTTTACAGTTATTTGTAACCTGTAACTTAAAGCACTTTTTGGCAGTCCATCAATGTATTTTGGCCACGTTATCATGGTTTTCCTTTAAATTGCTGCAATTTCGCATCAACACAGCAAAAACGAATCAGAGTTTCATGGAAAAGGTACCAGCAAGCACATCCCATCATAATTTCTGCGCGATTTATTTTACAGTGCAAGCATCCATCCATGCAAAACTCGGCATTGATAGACATGGCCCAAAATTCCTGCGATTAGAGACAGAAGAGGCCAAGTCATAGTTTTAAGCTAAGAGGCTTGTAGACATAGCTTTTCCCAGTAACTGCTAAGACCATGACCCGAAAACATCATTTGATGTGATTTCGACGAATATATATGGCACTAGATGTGTACACCACAGTTTGTAATTTGATTACATACATTGTTTAACGTAGACTTATGTTTCGCTAAACACAATTAAATGAAATTCAGTTTCTTGGTGATACAAATATTACGCAAGGAGAAAAAAGGTCTGTGAAGGGGTAACTTGATACTGCATTCATATTTGCCTATATTTAACTTATGAGAATTTCAAGTTTCCCCAAATGAAACTTTAATGTATTTGAAACCACTCTGTCTACTAATTTTAACATATATTCATAAAAGAATTCCTTTATGTAGTACAGTGTGTATTTCCGTTCATGAGCTTTTGAAATGACCCATTAAAACAGTCTTTTGATGTTATATATGGAAGCCTGCCTGAAACATTGTACAACACACCTTAATGTGTTTAGTTGGTAATTTTTTGCGCATGCGTATTATTAGTCCATTGTCACCGTACATGTTGGCGTGGAGTCAGCAACAAGACAGGTTCACGGTGCTAGAAGTTCGAGCAATTCTCTGAGGGTAAAGAAGTCAGTACAGATTTTTTAACCTTGACTTGTTGCTTATATCACAAGGTTTGGCACTTAAGGGTACCATTGGTACGTGTAATGTTGTGCATCATTGTGATGGGCAGATGTAATTGGGCAACGTGGACAGAATGGGAACAATGTTCAGGCTGCCATATGTGCCCTATAGTTTCACAACACTGATTCCGATAACATATAAGGTGAAAGGAAGAGATAAAGGACGATGGGGAAAAGTTTGCATGGTATGGAAACTTTAAAGGACCCTGCGGATGTCGTTTTGATTAGGTGATACCACCAGTCCAAAATGTATAGGCCTAACCACCCAAAACACAATTTTTATTACTTCTGCCAAAACTAAAAAGAGACCTGTTAGGCCTATCACCTTTTAGTTCTCCCGACTTGTCAGTCAGCTAAGTTTACAGCAAAAGAGGAAAGTATGCCTACATCGTTTTTGTGATATTTATGAATTTGGAACATTATAAACGCACTCTAACTGCACTATAACTATGAGTCGGAGAGCAAAGCCCACAGCACAACATAGCCAATGAAGTAAAAACATGATCCATATTCAGTAATTCCAAACCCAACAATGACAGCAAAGAGATTCCAGACGTGCCAAAGCATCAACATTTCTCTTCCAATACCAATGTGAAGTAACAAATTTCACTCCTGACTTGAGACAGGCAGTCACCCATAAAAGGCAATTGGTGGCTTTAAACCCGGTCCTCTCAACCTTAGAAATATTCATTATTAACTGCAGACACTGGTTCTTTTCGAAAATGTATAGGCCTAACCACCCAAAACAAAATTTTCGTTACTTCCGCCAAAAATAAAAAGGGACCTGTTAGGCCTATCACCTTTTAGTTTTCCCGACTTGTCAGGCAGCTAAGTTTACAGCAAAAGAGTAAAGTAGGCCTACATCGTTTTTGTGATATTTATGAATTTGGAACATTATAATCACACTCTACCTCCACTATAACTATGAGTCGGAAAAATATTCTCAAAACGGGTCGGGTGCCTGATTTAAAAAAAAAATAACATTTTAACACTTGATTGGTCTTGACATGCACTTGTAACTTATTCCGGCGGCAAACAACACATTTCGGCATATGGCAGCAGCCTTCACTGGGTGAGTGCAGCTGTCAGCGCAGCTATGCCACTGACTGTCGCCGAAGTCCAATTCAGTCTTTGGAGTTCAAAGGCAGTCAGTCATGGCCGCAAGCAGACTGTGACAAATAAGCATTTGCGGTTGACTGCCACCCTTTGCCACAGAATCAGTCCATTAAAATATATGTGAAATGTGAAATTAGGTGAACTGGAATCTGTGTACCAACTTCTTGCATAAAACACCCTGGTTTACTTCATGTCACTCACATTAACCTACACTGAGATCTTTATAAGAAAAAAAACTGGACTTTTCTTACAATTGGATCATAGGGAAACAATGGCTATTTTAAAATACATATTATTAAATACACTTGAGATACAGTTGCCAAACACACCCGTCTTTGTACTTAAAATTGAGTTCTTACAAGATCAACTGATAGATAGCATATTACTAACTAGTGATATTGATATGAGCTAGAAAATTAAGCAAATTCAACATGTAAGTGAATTGGGACTTAATTTGGTTTCCACCTCAGCCTCATTCTGGTTTCTACCACCAGAAGGTAGTAGTGTTCCAAATATGGTGGGGACTTTTGAAAATGGTGTATATCTTGGAGGCAATAGTTTTAGAATATTTGTAAAAAACTTTTGCTGCAGCATTTTCAAGGTAATTTGATAGACATATTGCACCTTTTCATAATATAATATACTAGACAGGTTTATGTGATGGAAATCCATATCATAATATATTAATTTATTGCAATCATGCTTTGGTATGTTTCTATCAACAAATACAGTTTAAAAAGTCTATGAAAAGCTATGTAATTGATAGCATGATGTAATATTTTGTGAAATTCTTTTCTTATGAATAATTTGGTTTGGTGATATCATGTATGAATTTGTTCTTATATGATGACAATTTACATTAAACTTTTTAGTCAAAGACTGTGGTTTTATATCAGTCCATGTATATGCCCGTGCCTTCCTAGAGTATGTATCAATTGTGATGAGCAACCATCCTTAAAATAGATTTGGTGACATTCCCTTTCCCTTTCACTCGTGTACATGGTATAATTACTTCGATAATAGGTACATTGCAATTATGCCCTAGTTTTGACAAAATTGTACCTTTTACCCCTCCTTCTTTGCGAACCATACTTCAGTGACCACCAATTCTGAGATGGATTTCTCTACAAATTTCTCTACCATACTGAAGTCTACACTTTTGACATTACAGTAAGTGAATCACATTTCTAGATTTGGAAATTAAAATAGATATGGGATCTGGTTTAAATGCATGGTATTCCTTATTGGTGAAAGCTGAGGAAAAAAAATGGATGAAATGGACCAAATCTGGACATAATTTATGTTAATTATATATTTTATATAAACTATTATTAACCAATGTGCAGATGTGCAGCCCAGCTGGATGAGAGGTACCCTTATTAAGCTGCTGCTAGCTGTAGGTCACGGTTCGTAGAGGACTGTGTCAGCAGCATACCTATATGCTGGGGACCATCTAGGCATTTCGACATATGCCCATGGCCCCACTGCCCATGGGAAAGACTAAAGGGGGTCTGGGTGGTCTGGGTGACCATGACCTTTTTTTCATATCCTCCAGACTTACTTCTGCTAGGCCGAAGGAGATGTTACACCAACAAAACATATATTTTGGCTGCAAGGGCACCAAGATCATCAACCTGGCTTTCAACACTCAACGACAAAATGACAAAAGGATCCAGACTACCCACGAAGTGGAGGTACAGCCCATCTGGAGTTCTCTCACATCACAAGAGAGCCAAATGCTTCTCTTGAAACAGAACAGTGGCAAAAAAGGCTGGATAAAGCTCACACAAGACATGCATCGGGCTACATGGTAATGATGGGCCATCAGGAGCAAAACAGGAGCACTGACCAGGCAAGAAGTCAACTGTTGAGCTTGAAACATTTTTGTAAAAATTAGCTCAAAATTTACTATACATGCAATACCTGAATTGAGAAGGTTGTCTGTATTACATTGCATGAATATGACGTCAAAGCTACAAGTGATCTGAATATGTTTCTGCATTTTTAAAAGGTCGTATTATTGGATTAGGTCAACCGCTTTAGGAAAGCTGTTGACTATCGGCATGTTATGTTGGTAAGTCTTTCAAGACGTGTCATCCTGGTAAACAATCACAAACGGGGAATGTTGTAATTGTGGCAAAAGTAGGTAAAAATAAGTGGTGCATTGTTAGTGCCTGTAGACCCCCCATCTGTGCCAAACCATATTTTTCAAAGTGAAATGGAAATTTTCCAAGATACAGCTCGTTCACATAACAGTCATGCCATCTTCCAGGGTGACCTAAACTACGACTTAATAAAGCAAGATTGGGCATCTACTCTGAGTCATAACCTTGATATCTCTGGCATGGAAAATGTAATCAAAGAACCAACGTTCACATCTATCCATGGATCCTGATTAATTGACGTCACAGCAACAAATAAACCAATTATGTTCCTCACAGCCAAACAGTTAATATCAGATTAAGTCACAGAGACCGTATGATACGTGGAGTACTAAGCGCCAAATTACCAAGACTGCCAGCAAGAAAAACAGTCTTCAGGTCATTCAAAATCTATAGTGCTGGTAGTGTTGTTTCCGATTTGAGAGATACACCATCCATTCCATATTCGTGAAATCTGTAATGATCCCAGCAATGTTCAGTGGGTATTTTGGATATTATTCACAGATGTCCTCAATGGCTACGCCTCTACAAAGTGAAAAGCATCAAAGGATACACACTCACACTCATACATCAATTGGTATAAATATAATATGCTGTAAAATACATGAACAATAGGTAAATTTAAAAGTATGAAAAGGTCATTACTAATAGTAACTAAAATATTGTGATTTCATGATGAAACGTCAATGATGTTTAAACATTTTCCTAATGTAATGACAAATTTACGACCATAATGCAGGTTTTAAAAGACGTCAAATCGTTACACATGGTACGTTTTGCAGTATACAGATTTAAAAACTGTCAGGGATGGTGATTCTTTTACCTTATCATTTAAGCTATTTAAGCTATTCCAAGTCTTGGCACCTGTAAACCTACAAAAATCAGAAGAGGGTCTATCCACCAATACCTTGTAGAAAGATGTAAAAGTGGACCCGAAAACACATATTGTTGGAAAACAGTGAAACCACTTATGTCTCAAAAAGCAAAAGTTTCTGGACGTTCCCTTATGATTGAAGAAAATCGACATACCTTAAAAAAGAGGGTGTGGCAAATGCCATTAGCAATTCTTATAGAAATAGAACTCCATTGGATATGGTTACAAGCACCTGCATGCTCAGATTATATACACAGCTCTGACTTTGTTAAAGCATCTGTACACTAGGACAGACGCATGTGTAAAATTTAGACCCAGATGAAAGCTCGACCTGAAATTAGTTTTAATCATATTTCTGAAGAACAGGTCGTTGCATAGTGCAAAGGTTACGACTGCATACATGCAAAGACACTAATTGGCTGAGCATTGAACATCTGCAGACCAGTTGCAAGTATTTTTGATAAAATGGTAGGCCCTACAGTTTGCCCAGACATCACAAAATATGCTCAAGTTGAACCAATCTTCAAACAGAAAAATCCACTGTCAAAGGAAAACTGTTGACCGTTGAGCATCCTCACAGCTATTTCAAAAGTGTATGAATCTTCAATGTTGAAGCAGTTAGATGAATTTTTATCGTCTATTTTATACGATTTATTATTGCTCTCAGGCAAATACATAGCTGCCAAGATGTGCTGATCCGTTTTATAGACGAATGGAAACAGGCCCTTGACATTAGCCAAAAAATTCGGTCCTTTGCTGATAAACCTGTCTAAACCATTTGAATAATCATGCACCATATACCTGTAACAAAACGGATATCCAGTCAAATGTCAGAAAAAGCCAGTACTTTTATGTGCAACTACTTGTCAAAACAACTGCAAAGAGTTAAGGTTTATGGACATACAAGTAGATGGAGCTCTGTAACCAACCAAGTTTTCCAAGGCTCGGTCCTTGGCCCAGCCATTTGTAATATTTTCATAAATTGTATTGTAAGTAGTGTTATCTACATAAATTTGCTGATGACAACTCACTCCTTGTTGAAGGTAACACAATTGTAGAAGTTCAGAGTAAACTTTCATTAGATGGAAAACACATTATAGGCTGGTGGGATACAAACTGCATTGAGTCCCCCCCATCAAAATTCCATTCCACATTTGAAAATACGCCAGGACACCGAACTAATCTTAACCTTTCCTTTCCTAATGCTGACCAGTCAGCGGACATGACAATGTGATAGTAGTGCGACCATCACGTGTCAAAATCAGCCCGGTCGAAACCAGGCCAAATCATGAGCATAGAGCAGCTCAGCAGATAATCGTAGTGTATCGGTATGCAAGACTCATTCACTGTAGTACCAAGCTATCTATATATAGATCTTTTATCTTCTGTAACTTTGACTGTTGCTGTGTAATGTTTTTTCAGCACCAATACAAACAGAATGAAACTTGAAAACCTCCAAAGCGAGCTTGGCGATTTTTAATGACTTTAAACTAACACTACATACCATTACCTTGGCAAAGCCAAATTTCCCTAGTCTAGAAATAAACAGAATGCGACATGCAGCAATTGCAATGTTCAAAACACTATAAGAAAAAACACCACATATATACTGACTTGATTAAGAATCAAACAACTTGACACAATTTATGCACAAATGCAGATGTTATGGTTCCTTGTGTAAGAACAAGCAGAAAAGGCCTAATTTTTTTTTAGATAATATTGGCCAAAGCTGTGAAACGAACTTGCAAAGAATCTGAAGGAAAATATGGACTTGATAATATTCAGGTTGGAAGAGAATTGTTTATGTTTGGAATGGACCACAATACAAATGTTAAAGATGTAAATTTGATCTTAGTCATATCTAGAACCTAAACATTAGTTGTCACATTGTATTTTATTCATTTTAGCCACCGTTCAATGTATATGCCATGGTTTATCTCTTACAATCATCTCTCTGTGATCTTAGCTCTCAGCTAGTGTTTATAGTTTTACAAAATCGAGATTAAATAACGTTCTTATGTATACGTGTATGTCTTTAAATGCATGTTAACCTGGTAAGAATCACAAGAGATAAAATGATGGCAAACCTGGCCAGACGTATTACCCTGGTAAGTCTACCCAGAAGTGCCTGATCATTATACTTGCACAATATGTGTATGTATAGATTGCCCGATGGCGCAATTTCTAATTTGAGAATTTGTGGCAGAGACTGACTTAGGAGATATTGAGACCATGTATCTTGTGTTAGCCTCCCCCCGAAAAGTTAGAATTTATTCCATTTTCAAAAGAAAAACAACTTCCTTATATTATTTGTCACACAAATAAATTAATACACAATTGAATTCAAAGATAGGTAGGTGAATAAATAGGTGGGTAGGTAGGTTGGTAGGTAGATAGATAGGGAGGTAGGTAGGTACACTGGTATAAAGATAAATAGTTAAACACATAAGTTCATATCTTAGCAACTGCCTTTTCTTTATTTTTCGCATGTCAACAATCACCTAACATTTTAACCTTAAATGCTGAATTTGGGGGCCATACACACCATATTGGATTGTGACATTGCAAATTCTGGAGACTCATTGTCACAAATTCGCGCAGCTTGTAAACTATTTGATTGTAAATGTTATGACCGTGCATATCATGCAGAAAGTAAACCTTTAAAGCAAATAAAGTTGCCTGCATCATCCATATTCAACATATACAGATAAGAACATGGTGCAGCATGGTTAAACAGGAAATGAAGGGTCTATTGAGCAGACTCACAACAACATATGAAAATTTTAACCTTTCCTTTCTCACTTCGGTTGCAATCACTGCATTGTGAGCCATAAAATCATCTACTTTAATTTTGTGGCTTATGTATCGATAACTCACCCCAATTATGAATGCATGCAATTTTCGAACTGGATGACTCGTATTGTTTACCAATCCAAATCGTTTTGTTTCTGCCAATAAGGCAGAACAGCTTATTCAACAGATAAGTCTTCTTCCCATTTAAGGCAGTTACAATATTTTTGGAGCTGGTCTAATGATATGTTTTGATACGTTTATGATGCGCAAGATTCCACCTGTGAGTTAGTCTGTCCTGTAGACACAGACCGCTCCCCCAGAGACACGCTATTTGGTGACCGCACGTTCCCCCTTTCTCTAAAGGGACTACAAGGGCATATCTTAGAGAGAAACTGGGCGTAACCATTCCGAAAACGAGGATTAGTGACGCCATATATTAGTGGATTTAATGAACTGTTCACGTGGTAAAGGGCAGTTGCCACATGATATGCAATTCTCGGATACTTTTGCAGAGGGTCAACGCAGATGAGAAAAGCCACAGGAGTAGAACAGACCAATAAAACGAGAAATGTAAGCAGCAAAGTTTTTGCCAGTCTGATTTCCTGTTGCAAATGGCCTTTGCTTAGAGATACACCACCTGGTTTACTGCCGTGGGCGTTGAACTTTTGCAATGACCTTTTTGAACGATGAACATTGTAAAAAATCAGAATGTTGAAGATTGCTACAATGAACGTCGGGACGAAGGCATAAGCTACGGCAATAAATACACTGAGATATCCACACAAAATCATTTTGTCTATGTAAAAAGTTTTAACAGCATCAAAAGAGAGCCCTATAGTTGGTGACAAACTGTAAATTACGAGAACAAAAAACATCATTGTCATGCCTTTCCTGCCGAAAATTGTCATGTAATGTTGGTTGTGGCATATGCATATATAGCGGTTAAAGCTTATCAAGGCTAGCGCAGCGGGCGAGGCACAGCATGCTACAGAACATACCACTGTCAAAAATACGCACACATCAGGATATAAATGGTACACTTGTCGCCCCAAAATAAAAGGAGGGAAAGCAGAGGGCTCAATGATGCCCGTCACCGCCAAGTCGGCAAACGCTAAGTAAACAATTATCAAATTAGCAGGTGACCTTAAGGCTCTGTTAGTCAGTATTGATAATATAACGAACAGATTTCCCAAGACACCAATCACAGAACTCACAGAAAACCAAGATACCAAGAACAATGAGTGACCAAAATAAGCTTTCCATAAATTACTGTCTAGCAATGGCGTAACACTAGAAGCAAATTCCACGTTTGCAGCTGAGTCAGGAAATGTGATATTGCTGATGTTGTCATCCATTGTTTCTCCACCTTACAGCTCTCGTCTTCAAAAATTATGGTATGCTTGTTCCTTACTGGGCCAGGTAATTCTCTATTAACAATGTTCAGTGGTGGTTCAGTCTAGACCCAGCAGTACCTACAAAAGCATATAAAAAAACTGAATAGTATGAGAAGGCTGCTTTAGATCAAACGAAACAGACTTCTGTTTATTAAACATCAAACGGTTACCAAATATAAAGATTGTTGAATTGTGTAGCTGCAAATTCATATCATGAAAGATGAAAGACGACTGCACATGCCAGTGATGCACCACCGAATTGCAACTAAATAAATTGCTTTCCCAAACCGAGATTGGGTGTTGCCTGCGATATATTACTGCTATTATTATAGGTTAAAGTTACAATCTTCTTTAAATATTTTCTCTTTAAGAGGAGAATCAGTGAAAGCAATAAAGCTGACAATGTTTGACTTGAGAATATTTAAGTCAGTTAAGGGTAAAACGATGAACAGAAAATGCAATATATATATATATATATATGTGTGTGTGTCTGTGTGTGTGTATACATATATGTATGAATGTATATAGTATATATATACACACACATATATATATATATATATATATATATATATATATATATATATACAATGACTTTATTTACATGCAATAAAGTGCATGGTAATGTCAGAAACACATCAATGAAATAAAGACAAAAACAGGTTAACTATACATTACATACAAAGGGGTTCACCCTGGTATCGATACCATGTATGTATACACAGTATCTTTGATTATGTTTACAGATATAATACTTTATTGCAATAAGGATCCGCTAGGGACCATAGCACCTACATACATAAGCGCCCTCTGGGGCAACAAGTAAAAATTACAGTTAAACATAAATACGCACACACCTACTGGTGTCTTAGCACCATGACACAGAAAGTATAAATCTAACTATATAACTGTACTACTGTTATTGCTATGTCCATCAAGTTGGCACTGAAAAGTTAAGAACAAGAGAAAACAAACAATAAAAATTCTTATTCATGCTTCACTACACTACAAGTTGAATGACTTGATAGCATGAAAATTCAGCACCTGAGATTCTATAGATCAGTCAAAATACACCCTTTGCAGTTAACTCGTATGTCACCTGCTGAGTAAATCTTAAGACTAGATTCTTGCGTGATGGATGGAATCATACTTTATAGGCACTCCACAAGCAAATGAACCTGTTTTTAGTGGAACGAGTGGTCCTTTCTTTTTTCAAAAGCCCTGAAACAGAATTTGCCAACTGCACAAGCAGCCTGGCCTTCTGCTGACACAAGATACAAAAATTTTGAGTTGTCATCCAGCCTTGAAAAGTTTTTGCATATACCAAGCACAGTCTCAAAAAGGTCTTTTCTTTCTCGGGTGTACATTTTACATTTTATGAGGAAGTGACACTCATCTTCAACCACATTGCATTTTGGACAAAGTCTATTTGTAGCTGGGGTTTTCGGTTTGGTATATCAACCAGTTTCAATACTTAGGTTGTGACTACTGACTCTTAATCTGGTTAATGCTTTACGGTGGCGACCAACTGAAATGTGGCTTAAATAATTCTCATATCCAAGGCCTGATTTAAATTTGGCATATGTCCTTAGTTTGCAATTTATATCATTTATACCTAAAACCCAATTTTCTTTGAACAGTTTAATGAGGTTTTTTTTCTAATCTCCCCTGTTGATAACTGGGTGTATCCTAATAATTTTTCATTGTTTTCACCTTAACCCACCAACAATGGAGTTTGTATTTTGACATGCAGTAACAGCCATCCCTAAGATAGAGTCCTTTGTCTTATTTATTAAATGACACTTGTATTTATAAATATTGTGAACAACATCCACTGCTACTGGGAGAGACCCCAATTCCCCATATACACCTGCAGATGATGTGTGTCTGTGGACTCCTAGTGTGTATCGTGCTAAACTCAAATGCACTTTTTCAAGTGGAGAATTGTCAAATTTTTTAAACATTTTATGGAGAGATGGAGCCAGGAAAGTGGTACCCCAGATTTCTGAACCATATAGTATAATTGGCTTGATTAAGGAATTGAAAAGGCTCATTGCAATTTTTGGGGATAGATTATTTGTATCAATAATCTTTTTGAGATTAAAGCTGCCTTCATTGCTTTGATTTTCAGTTCCGAGATAGCCATCTGGAAGGAGCCGGAATTGCAGAAGATTATGCCTAAATATCTTTGAGATTTTACACATTCAATTTGGTGGTTTTTTATCGTGAATTTTTCTTGTAACAGTCTTCCTGTTTTGTTAACAATTACAAGTTTGGTTTTGCTAAGATTGATTTCTAATTTCCATTTCTGGCAGTACTCTTGCAAATTATCAAGGCATCTTCGTAAGCCCTCCTTAGTGCTGGACATAAGGACAATGTCGTCAGCATACAATAAACACCTGATTTTGTGTTCCCTTAGTTGAACAACATCTGAGTGGCCCTTGTTAATTTCACATGGGAAGTCATTTAAATGCAATGAGAAAAGGCATGGGCACCCCTCCTTGGCGCACACCCTGAAAAATGTCAAAGGAGGGGGTTATACCAAACCTTGTTTTAACACTGATTCTAACATTCTGGTACGTACATTTGATTGAATTGTAGAAATTTCCCCCAACCTCCATAGATAGTAATTTATATAACAGGCCGTTCCACCAAACTTTGTCGAAGGCTTTCTTCAGGTCAACAAAAAATGTAAATAATTTACCACTCTTCCTTGTGTACACATCAATTAAGCTCTTTAAAACAAAACATATAGTCAGCTGTTCTGGCTTCTTTTTTCTCCTCACCCAATGACCTACCATTCAGAATTCTAAGTTCACATGTTTTGCACATATCAAGTTAAGCTTTTACCATATCCTCGGCAAATTTTATCAATGTTTGATCGTCGCCTGAGAGGCTTATCTGGTGTATAATTGTTTGGAACTGGGAGGTAAGTATTGTCATCATTCGTGATAAAGTCATGCTCCTCTCCATTCCTAGCATTAAAATCACCACTAATAATCACTCCTCCACTCTTTGAGTAGTAAGCAATGTCCTTCTCTAAGTTTTCAAATAAGTTCAAGTTCTCGTGGAATTAGAATAGAGTGGAATATTTTGGACATAGGTACAGAATAGCTGAAAAAAAGTCTTCCTGCCACTTAAAAGTGGGAAGGCAAGATCAGTATCTTAAAGATATATGAGAACATGTATGTGTAAAGGTCCTGATATCACTACTACACATATATAATACACAAGCCTCTCTCTCTTTCTGTCTCTTTCTCTCTCTTTGTGATGACAACAGGCAGGGTATATTTCACTGCAGTGTTGCTACACAAACGGTACAGAAGTCTCTTTCTCTCTCTAGCACAGTGGTGAGAACAGGCAAGGTACATATCATTAAAGTGTGTGTGTCAAGTGTGTGTGTTAAATTATGCTAATTAGCAGCATTTGAAGTTTTAAAACTTGATTATCTTCAAAACTATAATAGATAGAGATGTTATTCCAACTTGTTGTAGGGGGTTGTTGACCATTGCGCACCTAATGAATTAAAAATAAAAGTTGAAGCAATTTAAATTATGCTAAATAGCACCATTAGAAGTTTTAAATCTTAAATAACTTCAAGGCAATAAAAGATAGAGATGCCATTCCAACATCTCCCCCTGTGTTATGGAATAGTTGTACATTGCAATACCAATATGCTTTGAAGACACACACACTGATTTGCTATGCGGCAAATCATCTTTCCTAGTTGCAGCACTGCTTCCATATGGTACACAAGTCCCTCCCTAGCAAGGTAGTGAGAACAGGCAGGGTAGGTATCACTGCAGTGCTGCTTCACATAAGATACAAAAGTCTCTCTCTCTCTCTCTCTCTCTCTCTTTCTCTCTCTCTCTCTCTCTCTCTCTCTCTCTCACACACACACACACACACACACACACTCTCTCTCTCTCTCTCTCTCTCTCTCTCTCTTTCTCTCTCTCTCTCTGCAGGGTGATGACTTCACGCCACGTATATATCATTGTAGTGCTACTACACATGGTACACAAGTCTCTTTCTCTCTCTAGCAGGGTGTATATATATATATATATGTGTGTGTGTGTGTGTGTGTGTGTGTGTGTCACACGTATTGCCACAGTTTCTCTTGCTTGATGTCAGAGCTCTTCAGAATACATCAAGTCTTTACTGTAACTCCTACGGCCATCAAAATTTCAACAAGAACGACTCTTCATAATTACGCTGGGATAAGCCTTAGTTCTTCAGAAGTACCGCGGAATACACAGGCCCGTTGGGTGCTTTCTGTAATGTCTGTGCAGGCCGCCCCATTAATCGATAAGATAACCTGAAATACCTAGCTGCCGGAAAACTAGTCCTGACGTCTTTGGATACAGACACACGCAGTACTCGTTCGGTAACCAGCAAATCCAAGCTTCTTTGCGCAGAGTAAAGGAACATGGCGGGCTCGTTGAGTACTTTCTGTTGGTGAAAATTTGAAGTCGATCGACCAGATAGAAGGGAAGTTACTCTTGAGTGTGAGTTTTGTGTCCAATGATGAAGAGTCAGCCGTTGGCGTTGCTGTGCAAAGCGATCCAAAAGTTTTAAAAAAATTGCTGTTTTCCTTTGAATATTGCCTCAAGTCTGATTCAATGAGGCGTCATTATTATACATTTAAGGCTGCATGCCTAATATAATGAATAAGGTATGGCAAACTCTGCACTTACTAAGTCCAGTCATTATTTAGTCACTTACTATGATTTAGTGGATACTTATATTTGCATGGACCAAGGATTCATACTCCTCATTATTTTATATTTATTTTTTTCAATTTCAGACCCCCCCTCAATAATTTACTTTTAAATTCCTAAATTACAAGTTAAAACCCTAATTAATATTTTTCAGATGTGTTATCTGGGGATGTATGGGATAATTAACTGAAAAAATGAAATTTATTAAGAATCGATTAAAAATAATTTGAATAAATGTACCCCTGTTAACCTATACATGAACTGAAATTAAATAACATTTCTATGTGGTATGCACAGATTATACAGCCTTACAGGTATTTATAGCATGAAAGATATATGTGCATATATATTTGGTAGGCAGAAATGGAACTTCATATGGAGAAACTGTCGTAGATTTGCACCTGCGGAAATGAGAAAAATTTAATCTTTCCTGGTAGAAAGCCGTATGATAAAGAGAGATTTGCTGGGATATACAAGCAGTAACTGGGTTTACATTGCACAGGGCTTTGCTGATGCTTACCCTACTCATATATGCAAACCCTGTGCCAAAAAGCTACTACGCTGGGGCAGCAAAAAGAGCACAAGTCAAAGAATGAAAACATCATTCCGTGTTCCAACTTTTGCAGTTCATAGTCCTGAAGACTGTACCTTGTGTTACAATGAGTGCATGTAATGAAAAGTCTTGGACAGACTTAATGCTAAATATGATTGAAATATGTCAAATGGCAGGCAGATTTTATTTTCAAGGAATTATAAAACCCAACACAGCTGATCTGGTGGAGATTGATGGAGACAAGGTTATCATTACAGT
The DNA here is from genome assembly GCA_964020975.1 of Hermodice carunculata. Classification (NCBI taxonomy): domain Eukaryota; kingdom Metazoa; phylum Annelida; class Polychaeta; order Eunicida; family Amphinomidae; genus Hermodice; species Hermodice carunculata. The sequence continues at coordinate 34,286,687 of OZ026623.1, forward strand.
TATAATTCATGAAGACCGAACCTGAACTCCTTGCAGAAAAAGCCTGAATTTCTGCTATTGCTGCATAAAGGTCCCAACATATGTTTCAATTTGACCTGCAGGGTTGAACCAAGGCAAAGTTTGTGAAATTTAGAGAACGTTGATTCAAACTGGCTTTGTTCTTTTGTTGGTCGCATATCTTGCATTATAATATAAACATCTCTCACTGTCATTTCAGCGAAGTCAACATGCCGTGGGTCTTCAGAAGTCTTTAGTATGAGCTCTCCAACAAGCTTAATGTCTTCATGGAGTACAAGATTTTATTTCAGGCACTCGTTTTAGAGAAGACTATTTGTTGCCTCTTGGAAACCTTTAAGGGCATCAACTCTGTCCTGTGATGCTGAAATAAAATAAATTTACATGTGCATCGTGTGCAAATTGTGCATGAACATAAAATTCTGTAACAATACAAATTCATTTAGCTGTATTGGAATATTTGTCACCATACCAAATAAGTTTAAAATTCGATTTAATAACACTAAATTATGTAGGGGCCTATAAGTCAAATTTCGTTTTGTGTACTGCGGTCAACCCCAAAAGGAAATATTTCTCCTGGAAATCTCAGAAAATTCTTCAAAATTTATTGATATAATATATTTTTAATATATTACCATTGATCAGATTTAATTTTATATTATTTTGCTAGTATAATAGATCCCTCCTGATTATTTTGTTCCTGATTGGCCAATGCTGGTCGAGAAATGACATCTTGAATGCTGGCATCTTTAAGGAAATGTGACGAGTTATGTAAAAAAAAACTCCGCTCATATTACCCTTCCGCACAAATTAAATAGATTTGAAGATTAGAGTCGTGCATGATTTTGTAGGGGGCGGGGATTCACCTAGGTTTTTTTGTTGGGGGTTTTTTTTTTTGTATTAAAATGGAATTCGACTTTACGTGTCACTTACTGCGCTTATGAAGAGACCCAAACGACATTTTTGATGTCATCTAAATTACAGAAAAAAAGTGGTCCTTTATATCGATACCTTTTCGCTTAGGAGCTGCATTTTCTACACAGTTGCCGCACATCCAATCTCCGTCAGGAATTGTGTCTGACGTGAACCCGGCACACTCAAAGTGTCATCATTCGTATTCACAAGAAGGGGAATCGCACTCGATCATATTGTCACAAGTGGGTTCGCCACATGAACAATACGATACATCACATCATAAGATATATCAAGCATTTCGTGAACATGATTGTCAGAGAAATTATCGCCAGCAATTGCCGCATCGCTATCAGCTGTTGAATTCGCCATAGTTGCTTACAAGGGGGGCACCTATTGTGACTCGGCATCTTTCGTTAGCCAATCACAATCGCTGCCGAGTGAGCACGACACCTGACAAAGCGATCAAGTGCGATTTAGTTGATTCCCCACAATTACAAGGTTTCTTAATCTTGATCATATCAGCTAGTTTTATTGCAGGCGGGGGCGACCATCTACCTCTGTGAAGTCCGCTGGTCTGGCTTCTTTCTTGTCAATAGGTCCATGAGAATAACAACTCTTGCGAAGATTTATAAAAAAAAAAAGAAAAACGAGCATGTATACCTGTTGAAGTCCCGTAAATGGCCTGATGATCAACACCGCTGTCCGCCCCAAGCAAGAAAATGTACCAGATTCATGTCTCTCTACTGATCTCATTACGGTAAACAAAATGCGTAGATCAGCGTCGCCATCGCGACATTTACTTTCAGCTTGTTGACATGTAAGGGGCCGTCCATCACTGTCAACATTTTCATCTATGTCAAAAATGACCAAAAATTTTACTCCCTCCCCCCCCCCCCCTCCGGCCATCATCAACATTTTTCCCGGACTTATTGTAAATACGGACACGCAACGTCATATAATATGACCGAAATGCTTAGACAAGGAGTGCATACAGTTTCCCTTGTCCGAGCTTAATAAAGTAAGTTTCTTCATGTATAAATAGCTAGCAAATGAAGTGGACAAACAAAATATAAAACTTTACTTTGGCATTCATTTATTATTTGAAGAAAGATATCGGTATTCTACAAACGCTCCTGCCTTGATTGTAGCAATAACTATTATATATATATATATATATATATATATATATATATATATATATATATATATATATATATATATATATATATATATATATATATATATATATATATATATATATATATATGTGACACCTGGTGGCAAGTCGAATGGAATGGGGAACTGAAAATGTTGGATTTAGAAAATTAACCTTTTTTAGGGTTGAAAGTTATGGTTATCTGGCTCTGACCCCGCCCCCCGGCCACTTTGGACATAGATGAAAATGTTGACAATAATGGACGACCCTAATTTCACAGCTACCTCGCACAGTTTCCAAAAGTGACAATATATTTCAGATCACCAACACATCATAGACAATAATAGATGCTAAGTATGGATCGGGGCTGTAGTCTTCAATGCAAATTTTTATATGGCTTTGGAAATGTTATTTGACTGCATAACAGCTCTATGTGTAAAAAAAAAAACAACACGAGCTATTTTGAAAATGTGTAGCGTTTTGGAGGCCTAGGTAGATTGTCATTTTAAGTGTGAACGGCACACGCCTATGGCGCATGTTGAGCTACTTGTAATTCTCGTACGGAGGTCTATGTGATATTTTGTTGCAGTTATCTATCTATCTATCTATCTATCTATCTATCTATCTATCTATCTATCTATCTATCTATCTATCTATCTATCTATCTGTCTGTCTGTCTGTCTGTCTGTCTGTCTGTCTGTCTGTCTGTCTATCTATCTATCTACATACGTCTGTCTGTGTATCTGTATATCCATCCACCTATCTATCTATCTCTAATTACAGACGAAATAATTTATTTTATATTGTGTGAGGCGTTAGCATGCACTGGGATTCAAACTCCTTTATCTGTCGTAAATACTGCATAGTGTTGACTTGTTTTTATGCAGAATAACTTCTGCTGTTTGTTCCACGTGCATCATGATCAATCAAGGACAACAGTGATTCGGCAAAATAATGAAGGTTCAGCACTGTCCTGTCAAAATAAGCAGAAATTTACAAAGAATTTACAATAATGTATCATGGTGAAACGAGCTGCGATTGAGCCCTCGATATCCGTACCAAAACACATACATACAGACACACACACACAAACAAATGCAATGTAATGGACATACGTACAAACAGCATGCACAATACCAAATGTGACGGATTTATACACAACCAACAGTTGAAATATGAGAGGTCTGCACGCAAAACAGTAAAAAAAAAAAAAATCTGCTAATATTTAAGTGAAACATGAGAGGTGATTTTTAATCATTTACCTTAAATCCTATGACTTATTGAAGGTGCATAAATCGTTGAATATTATGAACACAGACCACAGCCAGATTATCTGCCGTTAACTTGTATACAGTGTTAAGTTTATCACTATTTTGTATGTATTAAAGGAGACGCAAGGTACTTTTGAAAGCAGCCTTACATGTCTGCTGAAAATATTTTTGAGAACAAAGTACTTTTCAAGGCAGAAACACATGTGAGCTGGAAATATTTATGAGAACGATAAACGTCCAGAACAAGCAGCAAATTGTACATGTGGAAACACACACACACACACACACACACACACACACACACACACACACACATATATATATATATATATATATATATATATATATATATATATATATATATATATATATATACATATATATATATACATATATATATATATATATATACATATATATATATATTTAACATATGCCGTGTCACATATACAAGCATGTACACGCACACACATTCATACATACATACATAAATACATACATACATACATACATACATACACACATACATACATACATATTACATACACGCATATACATGTATTCGTAATCTATGCAGGCAAGTTGCAATGGACATTTTGTTTAGGGTAGTTTATTGTATTTGTTATTAAACCAATCAGTTAATTTAGTTGATATAAAAAAATTTCCACATAAATATATACATATAACATTGGTCGGTATCATATATTCACACATGTACACACACAGACACATACACATATATACATACATGCAGACATACATACATGCAGACATACATACATACATACATACATACATACATACATGCATACATATATACATACATATATACATACATACATACATACTAGATCTATACAGGCAAGTTGCAATGGGCATGTTTGTGTAAGATAATTTATCTTATTTGTTATTTAACAACCAGTTATGTTGGTTGATTTTTGCCAGAAATCCATGCATGAAATAAATTATGTATACTCTATGGTTTACTTGAACCTTGTCACATCATTGCCCCTTCCAAAACACCCGTAGCCACGTTTAATAAACCGCGCGTCTCTCTTCACTGGTTTCGCTTACGCTAGTAGTACAAATTGGCGATAGTTGGCCATAGAATTCGCAATTTAATTAATGTTAAGCCATTACCACACCATTGGCGCAAACCAGGTAAAACATATATCCATGTCAATTCCGATCCAAAACAAATAACTTTGGTTGAAATGCTCTTTACAAACTGATTGTCTCATTGGAATCCAAAGCTAAGCTTTGTACCTAGCGAACACCCAGTAATGACAATACAATACCGGTCGCCATAAATTGCATGCAACGTGGTCAAAAAGTGCAGCGCCCTGGTAAGACGTGGAACCCAGTTATAACACGTATTCCGATTTATCGAATGTTTTACAAATCCGCCAATTAGCAACTACATTGAATTTATGTTCTACAATACTTATTAAAATGGTAATCAGTAGAATGTTTTAGACATTTTGGAAACAGCATGCATTGTAATTAACTTGTCAGTCAGCTGATCAGGACATCTGGTCCGTATGGTATCAAAGATTGTTTTCAACACAAACAAGATGCATAGTTAAGACCAAAATCAACAAAATTGTGTAGTTTACCAAAAAGAAGTAAAATGGGTCAACTGATAGCCATTTTAATTTAAAAAAGTGCTTATACATAAGGCCAAACAACTTGCCCCGATGCAATGTCTGACAGCATGGCAGATTCATAAAAAGATCGACGCAGACCATATACAAAGTGTGTGTGTCAACACACACTTTTTTGTTTTTCGTAAAATTCTTTCTTTCTTTCTTTCTTCTTTCTTCTTTACCAGTGAATTTGTCCGACACATTTCTCTAACACTATTATACATAGAAATTTCAAACTTGGCATCATTGTACCTCCATACAAGAAGTTGGTCTTTTTTATACAGAGGAATGAAGATGTTTAAAATTATGCAAATTAGGGGCATTAGAAATTTTAAATCTTGAATATCTTCAAAAGTGTAATAGATGGAGATGTCATTCCAAGTTCTATTAGAGGGTTTTTGACCATTGCAGATGTAATGAATCTAAAACAAAAGCTGTAGCAATTTAAATTATGCTAATTAGCAATTTTTGAAATTTTCAATCTTCAATATCTACAACACTATATGGGATAGAAATGTTATTCCAACATCTGCTTGGGGGTTGTTGACCATTGCGCACATAATGAATTAAAAGTAAAAGTTATAGCAATTTAAACTGCTAAGTAGCACCATTAGAAATTTTAAATCTTGAATAACTTCAAAGCTATAATAGATAGAGATGCCATTCCAACTTCTACTCCTGTGTTATGGAATAGTTGCATATTGCCATACCAGTATGCTTTGAAGACACACACACTGATTTGCTATGCAGCAAATCATCTTTTCTGGTTGTCACTTGTGATCTCAGACTTTCTACAGTGTATTTAAAAACCAAACCTTTGATGCTGTGCATGCGTGATTGGTTATAGTTTGTTAATATATGTGTACACCAATCGCACAATGGATGAAAATATAGATCTCTTAGCAAACACCACATGTGTATGTCTTTGCCTATTATAGAACCTTATTTGACACAAACAGCGCATGTTCAGCAGAATTTGAACGCCATGCTTAATATAACTCCATTCATTTCCTATGCACTGTACCAAAGCCTTCACTATGTATTCGACACTGCTCTGATTCATCCATGTAAGTGCAGTCATTCCGGTACCACGCTACCATTACGGGAACACAACAGGACCACAATGACAATATACTAGTAACGCTACAATGAGAACGCCATAAGAATTTCCATTCATTAACCTGAGCATTTCCTTCAGCAAATATGTACTTATTCTCCCAGGACCGTTTGGCTTGCTTGAATCGAAGCTTTCTAAAATAATTTGAGTTCAGTCTTATCATTGCAGGTAGACCGTAAACGATTAACATCAGTGTGATTATCGGAAGGAATAGACAATGTAGAGCCATTCACCACAGGTTGAGAAGAGAAATCCTCCTTCAAAACTTGAGACCTTGCCTCCATATTAAATATGCTTATTTCCATGGCAGAGATAAGAAATATTAGATTGATGTTTGTTCCAAACGAAGTTTACAGTTTGCAATCATCTCCTTAAAGATTCGATCCTCAAGCGTTCGAAATACCCTTTTTAACGAAACATTAATTTTCTACATGTAGATCTCATCCTGTCTTTATCGGAAACCAGGCCCAAGGTTTTTTTTATTATTTTTTTATTAATTTTTTTTTATGAATTTGGAGACACATGGTGAATCCTTACAGCACAATACATCACCTGGTTTAATAGTGACCTCTTTGCATGGTATACTCTCCATGAAATAAGCTAGCAGTGTGTCGCGCGACAAGGCCCTAGTCCGGTCGATGTCGTCTGACTCAAAGCAGACCTGCCCATTAAACTTTGAAAATTTGGAAACATGTCAAAACTTGCATGGCTGTAGTTCCCTATATGGCACAGCCACACCAATGCAGTAACCTGTAGTTCGACCCTGTTTAAGGATCAGGTGGAATACAAGATTGTCAAGGTCATTATCAGGAATATGGCTGGTTAAAAGAGTTTCAGACAAAGTTAGAACGTCGTATGGATTTACCAATTAAGTATTATTACACCGTAATTCATCTCGTGTTATCCTTCATATATTAGCATGGGGCTGTACAAGGCACAAAAGTATTACAAAAATATACAATAAAGTTACATCAGTCTGTCAGGTGACAACGTAGCTAATGCTTAATATTGGAGTGAGGGCACCGTCTACTTTAGGCCGTTGCATATGTCACGACCAAAATTGTCCTAAATATACAAAAGCAAATGATACACAGTATTCCAACCAGTGATATGGTCAACGTAAACAAATTACAAGTAACAGAGATATATCTGCGCTACAGCTCAAACCGTTATGAACACAATTGCCTGTAGAGCTATAAAATGTTTGGAGAAAAGAAAAAGGAGCGTTCTTTACACATGCATAGTTGCAACACACAACAAATTTAATCAGCTATAACATTACGCATATGAGTTCGCTGCTGTTAGTGCAAAATCAATGCCGCTGCCAAAGTATGGAAGCTGACATATAATTGTACATCAATGAAGCTACTGTACCTAAACCAAAGACATACTTTATTTAACCCTGACAATTTCTGCAAGAATGGATATCACTGTCAGTTGTTTTTCGCTCCATTCTTAATTTCGATGATGGCACAAAACCATCAAAAAAATAGTGAAATTAAAACTACAGTGAAATGTCAAAAGCACGAAAACCGTGACAATTTAAACCCGCGACAATACGCAATTTGCAGTACAGTAAAGCCTGTCGTAAGGGACCACCCACAGGACCAGTCAAAATTAATCCTTTCTGACAGGTGGTCCCTTAAGGCAGGTAAAATTAAACTAAAATATGAAATGGGGACAGTGAGACTGGTCCTTTAGTACAGATGGTAACTCAGCAGAGGTGGGCTCATAGGCAGGTTCTGCTGTGTATAATAGGATTCACACAGAAGCGTCAGGGCTGCTCTGTGACAGCACGGAAGAATTTCACAACGCAAGCACGTTTGAGCATACGTGAATAAAAATAACAATGCAAATACATATAGAAATAAACTATAGACATGTGTGCTTTTTGGGATTGGGATCAAGTTCAGTCTACTTAAATGAATCTTTACGGCAAAGATGTCAGCGTATATTTCCTAGTCAATGGTGCGGCGGAAGAAACCGACGGACTTGGAGAAAACCACCGGGGATAGTCAGAGTGGGAAGAACTCGTTCCGCTTGTTCCCTGGGCCGAGAACAGAACCTTGGTCTGAGAGGCGAAAAGCGAATGAGTAGTTGCTCAGCCATTCGTACATTATTATTATTATTATTATTATTATTATTATTATTATTATTATTATTATTATTATTATTATTATTATTATTATTATTATTATTATTATTATTATTATTATTATTATTATTATTATTATTATTATTATTATTATTATTAGAAGGTTACATACTCTAACAGAGTCATAAAACAAGGAACACAAATGTAAAGCGAATGGAAACAGAAACATTTAAATTGTAAATAAAACATATGTGAGCAAATACATCAGCAATGGTCAGTTGCAGCGTGGCGTCAATCAAGTAACGTTTGATTTGTTCTACATGATATGGTATTGAAGTGGCAAAGATAAATATAGACTATGCATACGACGTCATCGAATTGTTTCATAGTTGCTTTGTTATTAACAATTGATCAACAATGAAAGTTGATAATTTTCCATAATTTTCTTTGACATTGTGAACCCGCTTGCTCTTCTTGCGGCTACTTTATAGGTGAACACTTGCACGAACTTCGTCAAAATCTCCGTAATCTTGCAACCTCTACCAGCTATGCAGTCTGTCCTTCGGGATTCACCTTCACACTCAACACTAGCAATAGCAAACCTATAACAGCTGCCAAATACCGTCCGTCTTGTTGAATCAACGAAGCGCGCTGAGCCAGGGACGGTAACAAGCCGCGAGTGGCCACAATCTACTGGTGTTTTTATTCCTGTGGAAAGTGATTTGACATGCTCCTTAATGAAAAGTACGAGAAAAACATTAATGTAATCAAATAGTGGAACAACACTGTAACTAACGGTCAGGAAAGTTCTCATTTATGTACTTCGTTCCTGCATCTTCTTGAAAGTCAAATTATCTGTCGTTGTGGATTGATCTTCAATATTCGTCACACGCATAAGTTATATAGAAACCGTAAAGCCTGGTCAGGTGCCTTTGAACTGCAGAATGTAACTTTCCCCGAAGTTGTGCACCTGGTATTGAATTAATAACCTTGACGTACTTTCCTCCGATGTGTGGTTCATATCCGAAAAATAAGTTTTGTTGCATAACTCGAAAAATCAAAGACCCCCCCCCCCCCCCGCGGCTGCCGACACATGGAATACTGTAAAAAATGATTCTTATAATAGGTAGAGGGATCCACTACATATCAGAGCTATAACCAAGAGCGCTACATAGGCAATTTGTTTCATTTTAAAATATCCGTATAACATTTTAGACCATAGAAAGTGTAATTAGCCTAAGGAAAGCAACTTGCTCTGGGATTCACATTTTATGTCATTCTCTCGGTTTCAGTCAATTGAATTGTAACTCATCAACACGTTCTGAGCAAGATGCATCTGCTTAGTACTTCCATATGACAGCATAAAGACATAACAAACATGTGTCTTTGTAAATACTTCAGACCGCCTGGAATTCAACAATGTTGCTCATCGAAGCCCTTCAGATTTTAAAATACACCAACATGTCCAAGCATAAAACCTTCAATGCCAAATTTCTGAGTCACAGTTTAACTTCTATAAATTGGATAATTTGAATGAGTGTTTATGTATATACCCAAAATAAAGAATCAACGCGGTCGTCTGGCTCAGCGTTCTTCACACCTCGTGTATTCATACTCACGATGAACAATCAAGTGAACTTTATGTAACTACATTCTATATTGAATATAACAATTGCCAATACTTAACCCTGTGAATTGTAGACAGTTCCGTGGGCAAACTGGTCCAGGTGCCTTCCAGCTATTCAATTGCCAAATGAAGGAATCATGCCCCTACACATATACCTAAGCTGTATTAATTATGAATAAGCATAAACAGCATCCAGGGAATTGATCAGTCTCTGCTTCGTTCATCATGTGATTCCACCAGTCATTTCGCCGTATGTGCATCAACACTTTCAGCCAATCGACAACTGTCTAAAGAACAAACAATGCTATTATATTACAGGCTTGCCTAGACGAACAATACGCGTAACCGCCAATTTGTTTGGAAAGGGGCAGCCGAAAAAAATGAAAATGCGTCACCAGTGTAATTATTTTGGATAGCTACAAACTTGCAGTGGCCATTAAGAGTGAATCCGTATCATACAGGCAATATTGCATGTGCAAAAATGTTTGATGGTTAAAAATAAACAGAAGCCACTTTGTGTGGTTGTTTGAGTTTTTCTAGCAAATTAATATCCTTCATAATTTGTAAACGAAGCCTCTTAATTTTCTTATATTTGTAATCCTAAGTTATCTTAAAGCTTTTTTCTGTGAGTGGGGGTGGGCTGACTTTGACTTTTGACCTTGAATTATGTTTGTAGCGCAGTTAGGGGAGATCGACTTGCATACAAGTTAAATGTTGGTTGAATGCGATGCGTCCATTGCGTGGCACGGGGTCTGAAGTGGCACTGTCGTTTCAGCACAATTTTATCTGGGAAAAGTGTCGTACATCCGGAAAAGCTGAAGCATAATGATAAAAATACTTTTTATACTGCTCATACAGACAGGAGTTGTGAAAGTTATTTGGGTCCCTCACCATCCAAATAAATCTTTGGCTGATGACGTACCAATGAAATTTAAATCAGTGGATCAGGAGAGGACAACTTAGACCTAAACAACACGCCTCTTCCTTTACAAGCAAAAGTTACAAAAGATGATGATTCAACCTTTGAATGCTGACCCCCATGTTGGTGCCATAAATTAATGGACGGCTTATTCAGGTATATTGAAGTGGAGCTCAATGATGTCACTGTAACAGAGCAGTCTGCAGGATATCCTTACAAAGCTTACCTGTGAAATTTATTCACATAAGAAGCTGATGCTAAAACAGTCAATTTGCAAAATGTGCTGTGATCTGTTGGTTGTATCTCTCATGGACAGAGCAAAAACCCTCCACTATTGGTATTAGCATGATGGCCTCAAACATGGACTCAGTTTACAGCAGACCTTCATCTGACAACTTGCCAGCATGATGATATGGAGACTGCTAACAACAAAAGACCTGAAAAGTACTGTCATAGCATTACTCAATAACTCTACCAGGAAACAGATCCATTCATCATTATTCGATTGGAAACAGACAAAAAAGAAAGGAATTTCACCCTCTGCATATGATTGTTGTGAACCTGGCCAAGAAGGACACACTTCGGTCTCTGAGGACCAAGATGACATCCACGAAGCTCTGTGGTCAACTGTCTTTGAAGATGAAACATTACTGGATCAGAACAATAATATACTGAGACAGTCTGCACATATCAGGTGACTTGTCAATTCTGTCACCAGTTAATTTCAAGGCATTTGTGGCACTAAACACAAGCAGATTATGCTATGGCCTGGCAGGGCAATTTGGGTTTGCACTTTAGAAGAACCAAGTAGCCAGTGACGAACCAAAGCTTCAGTTGAGAGTTTGCTGATATCCTAGTGATAATCGTTCTACCAAGGTATGGAACAAAAGAAACTTCCTGTGCTGGATCCTGTCAGTTTCAAAATAAAGAGCAGGCAAGTCAAATCAAGAGGGGTAATATATGGCATTGCCCTGCAAGAGGGATTTAATATAGGAACAGAGCAAATGTATTGTCCTGTTTCCCAACAGTTTTTCTTCAAGAATGAATATGTTTAAACCAATCCAAATCAAAAGTGAGATCAAAGGGTGAACCAGATTCCAAGGATAATGCTCCCCCCCCCACCCCCAAAGAAAAACAGGAGCTCACTGAAGTGACTCAGTGAGACAACACTTAGTTATTATGTTATTCCATTGCTCTAACAGCAATCGACTATCAATGGATCAAAACATTAGATACTATACAATTGTTTATTCTGTACTATATGTTAAATGCAGTTAATTTGTAGTTATAAATTTTAGTCAAATTAAAATATTTAACTGTGTAATGAATTTAGGTGTGTTATGTCGTGTAACCGCATGCATGAGGTATGTTTACAGAAAAAAGACAGTCGTTTTAGGAGACATATTTAACAATATTTCAGTGATTTCCAGTCAAATATATTCTTTTCAAATATCAAACCATGGAAAAGGAACAGCTAGAAACCTCACTTTTGCAGTATATCCTACAAATACGATTGTTTGTACGCCGATTGAGCCATGATCCTGAGCTTCACTGAGGTGTTCTTCAATAACATTGACCCCATTTTTATGCAGGTCGAATGTCGTGTCAACGTCATGAGCCATAAATACACCTTACAGGTCCTCTGGGTGTCTCATTTTGCCCCACTCACTGGTTAAGAAAGTCACAAAGCAGCAGACCGTCTCTACATTCTCTTTTAAAAACTACGTCATTATTATTATTATTATTATTATTATTATTATTATTATTATTATTATTATTATTATTATTATTATTATTGTTGTTGTTGTTGTTGTTATTATTATTATTATTAATATTATTATTATTATCATCATCATTATTATTGACAGTAGCGTGTTCCCTTTCTTTGGATGCTGCACTCGCGAAAGTGTTATTTTCAATCCGTGACATGACAGGGACGGAGTTCACACAGCCGGACGTACGACCATGGCCTTGGTTACCGACGCACCTTCCACAAAAGTATATATATATATATATATATATATATATATATATATATATATATATATATATATATATATATATATATATATATATATATATATATATATATATATATATATATATATGTATATATAACTTCATAGTTATAAAAACCTGTGCAGCAGACCTAGTTATTCATAGGGGGATACATCTATGCTAGTTTACCCAGTCGCCTTCACAGAAGACATTAATACGGGTACTCATTGAGCAGGTTCAAATTCTTTATTTTCCACAAGGTCGTCCCTGCGTTGCCTGTTCTCACCAGGTTTTTGACTCTTTGCAGTCCATCCCTTTTTTAAGCGTACACGTGCATGGTGTAAGGTACACCACGCATGATGAAGCTGACAGATCATAACCAGAGCGACGGAGACATTGCCTTGGAGAGCAGAGAATGGCCTGTTTTAGAAAAGGAGCGAGCATCTGGGTGTAAAATACTAAATCCCAAGAAGAATCCATTTTGGTCACATTGTGTTGTACAACTTCAAGCATGGACCTTCTTACGGAAGGATAGCACATGGCGGCATATCCCTTTGAAGCCAGGCCCGTTCGGGATTTTATTGCCCCTCGATAAAATCTACATTTTGCACTTCAGGTATTAGGTGTCAAGTACCGCCGCTGCGTCTAATTCACAAAGCTCGCCAGCATAATTATCACTTGACAGCAGCAGATGTCGCGTCAGTGCAGCGTTTTCTAGCTAAAGCGCATGTTCGAAAATCAGCTGTTGAAAACGTCCGTCTTTTTCTACTCAGCGACGGAGTTTCGGAGATCCACAGTTTGAGGACGACTCAATAGATTGGAAAAACATTCTGGATGAATCTTTCGAGGCAGACACAGATACCGACGAAAATGTTGGTAAAAAAAATGTAAGCCAGTGGCAGGTGCGGTGTTGATAATGATATAGAAAACGAAGAACCTCAAAGATAAGGAACAAGATAGGCAAGAAAGGCTACATTTATGGACGTCCACATTGTGACAAGAGTGTAAAAAAAGTGTGTCTGGCTGGCCAGGGCATATCAAGAATCACGACAATACTGTTAAATTGAAACTGAACCTTAGGGTTAAATGGCTTGTTTCAATATCTCTTTTTGTGTGCATGGTTGTTGCGGAAATTTCCCTTTTGAAGGAGGGCCACTTCGATTTTACCTTGTATGCCCATGGTGTGTTTTTTTTCTGGTTTAAATAAAATCTACAACAAATATTAAAAATCATAATTGTCTCTCAGCGATTGAAAGAAAAACCCTACAAATGTAAAAATGTATCTTGTATAATTTGTCTATGTGTGTCAATACCATTGTTAAAACACCTGTCTAAGACTATGCATTCCATGTTCAAAATGTTCCCTTTTTGTGCAGTGCTTTTATTTTTTTAATCGATAGTGCCGGGATTTTAATGTGCTTCTCATCTTGCAGCACCTAGCACAGCGAAGGCCACGATCCCTGGAAATATGAAATGTACAACTGAACGATCTGATGGAAGAGTGATACTCTTACCCATTTGCATCTACAGCCCCATGATCCCATTATCTATACATAGAAATACCCCTGTGTGCTTGGGAAATACCTGCAGCTGAAGGAACAAGATCCTGCCAAAGTGGATCTTTATTGCCGCAGCATACATTGAAAGGGCAAAACGAATTCACCAAATCCAGCAGCTGTGCTAAAGACAGTATTATTTTTGTTCTGTACAATACATGTGCGTTTTTAATTTCGCTGCTGTGCACTTTCAATGTAAATGTGCAATTACTGTTGATATGTAACTATTTCGATATCAACATATCTTTAGATGGCCACACAATATTGACTTTATACATGTATAATCCGTCCTGTAAAATTTTGTGCTGCCAAACCTCTAATTCGTTTTGCTTTACATGGTCACAAAGTTTTTTTTAATGTCTTTTGCACTTGTAACATCTTCAAAGTAGCAATGACACAGTCCACATTCTCTTTGGGATCTTATTTGATAGGGTGTTCATTGAAAATGACATGAAATTCGTTTCAGGCCTGTCCATCAGGGTCCGTTATTTCATCATCCTTATCTGATGCTGCAATTGAAAGCTCATCAGGACCAGGTTCACCGAGAAGGAAGCTCACCTCACCACCAACATTGTCATTTACATGATGCATGTCACAGTCTACAGCTGGCGTAATTGGCCCATCAGCAGAAGAAATAAGTTCATTGTCCCGTTTTAATTTGCCACACACATGAAAAAATTGTATATGCGGCTCATGATACAGGGGTTCATGCACAACGGGTTGTGTGATTAGTTTATGGTTTTGTTGCATAACACTTTCATTGTACTCTTCTGCCTGGACATGCACATTACTTTGTTGTGAGTTTACTGGCGCATACTTGTAATGTTTCCTTTTTGTACCTTTCCTTTTCACACCAATGGCTTTTCTCCAGGAGACTCTGGCTCGGCCCATGACCTGAAGCTGTAAAAATTAATTTTCCATCATGCATATATATTAATCTGATTGGATGACAAATCTCATTTCATCATCAACATGTGTCCTGAATTTTTTTCTTTTACCGGGTCTTGCATGTTTTTGGACTCCAGCCCACCTTTTCTATTTTTTAATCTTAGTAGTGAGCAGGACGTTATCAAGCAGGATATATCATTCCTCCCAATATCTTTACTTTCCACTTTATTTTTTTAATAATTGGGAAATAAGCCACATTTTAGAAGACATGAACTCAAGAACAAAATCGACGGTTCATGGACAAAATGGAGTATGATGGAGTCCAGCAGGCACTTGCACCGAGTTCACCCCGGGTGAGGGGGAGGTACTCCATCCTAAGTGGTAGGTATATAGGCTCCGCGGGATGACCACCTATGTTCGACCACATGTGGAGCTTTGTCCCCCCTCCCCCCCCCCCCGCCCCATTTTATGAACTCATGTTCAAATATTGACCCCTCTTTTTCAAAAGTGAGAAAAATTCCTAAATTTTCTTCACGCAAAACATGCACCCCGCAGCGGTGCATGTTTTACAAATACTGATTCGGACCGATTTTTGTATTGTAAATGTGGAAAATGACCATTTTTAAGAATGAAAATGTGGAATTTTGACCCCTTATTTTGGGGGTAACAATCACATGTAGAAGATACGGTTCCACCCTTTCAGGGCGCACATATATAATCTTTTCAAGACCAAATACCCGCCCTCCCCCGTCCCTCCGGGGTGGTTCCACTCCCAGATTACGATCAGAACTGTAGTTGATCAACAGGGAAACCTCATCACTCTGTTGATATCGAGAAATGATACATTTTCATGCGAAAATATCTTTAATTATTATGGTAAATTAACAACACGAACTTTTACACAGTCGCTCGGAATTGCTCCTCCACACGCACGGTGCAGCTTGAGTTGTGACGTCAGCATAATTCCAGGCCCATAAGACGCCTCGCTGAAGACTGGCCAGCCTAAAACGGATTAGGTACTGTGCGGCGCTTGATGTTGGGCTTCGTGTGATATCGCTCTGTCAGAGGGTCCATTCTTCAAGCTCTCATGTCGCTTTGCCTTTGTCGCCAGAGTATGGATATCATCTACACTTCATCTAAAGTCTTAAAAAAGGCAAAACGTGTGAGGAAATTGCTGCCACAACATATCTATATTGGTGGTTTTGTATACCGGGTGACATGTCAGTTGTTTGAGAGAGGTACCTTGCCTCGGCCCCAGTTTAATTGCAGTTCACACATAAATTAAGTTAGTTTCTTCTTTATAGAAACTATCAAAGATGAAAAAAAGTTAATTCATGACAGACATGTTGACGAAATTCACTGTGAAATAAACAGTACTTCACCAACTGCTCTGCTGTCATAAAGGATACTATACTTCCCGGAAGCATGTTGCAGTAATTTACTGTTCTTAGTTTTACAGTAACTTTACAGTAACCAAATTAGCAAGTCTCACTGGTATTAAGGGTATAAATTTAACTTTATACTGTACAGGGTTTTGAAGCCTTTTGCATAACTAATAATATGATAAATATCATGCGAATTTGATGAAAGGACATTGTACAGTGCAACAAACTTTTTTGTGTAAACTGTAATTATTCCTTGGCCAAAATGGACAAGGGTACATAACTTTAGTCACGTTGATCATCACCGTAAGGAGCATTAATCTGAACTTTTACCGATTACGATCTATACAACAGGTCAGGATACTCGGTCCGCCGATGAGACCAACGGATTGTAGGGTACAAGTTGATACCCCGCAGCGGTGCATGTTTCGTGTTTTGTAGTCGGAATTGCCCGGGCGGAGATATCTCCCTGTATATTAATGATATCACTAAAATATCATATGAAAAACCTTTACAAGGGTGCTGTAAAGCTTTAAATGATGAGCATGTGTATGTATGTAGATTCCTTATTCTATTTTGTGCTGAATAATCTGTTTACATCTATGTTTTTCACCAGAATTTCATGATATATATATATATATATATATATATATAAGTGTGTGTGTGTGTGTGTGTGTGTGTGTGTGTGTGTGTGTGTGTGTGTGTGTGTGTGTGTGTGTGTGTGTGTTTTGTGTCGTCCAGGCAATACCTCCTCAGGGCTAATGTTCATTGTAACATTATCGACTTTAAGTAAAGCTTTCTTGACTATATTTCACTAGCGACATTGGCGAGCTACACGGGTCGTGTTTTCCCCCCTTTGCAGGGCTGCTGTGATCAACAACGCACACACACACACACACATAAATATTAGCCTGACTAAATGACCTACATATAATTCTTTTCGTCCTAATCAAAAAGTACATATCTCAAAGTTAACTTGTTCTAAAAAGGTATTTATCGACGAAAGAACACGTGCTTTTCGTACTTTCCACAATAGCTTGCTTGGGCCAAATTCTACATGTCCAGAGATTGTTAGAAAAATTGGTTTATATAATTTTGAAGATTTAAGACTTGCCTGTTTTGCTAAGTAATTTTACCTTTTGGCATCTTTATGTTTTAATATTTATCTGTCTGTTTTTTTACGCTAACATGCAAGTGGACATTTACTCAATGTGAAAAAAAATACTCAATTTGGTTGTCCCACACTAGGGCCGGGAGTCAGTCACAGGCTGTCCGGAGTCCTTGGCCAGAAATTGGCAGTATTTACTCAATAGATCCTATGCACGGTCGCCATTTTGAATAAATTAGCGCCATGTTGGGAAATTGCATTCTGGGATTAATTGTAGTACGCTGCTGAGATCAGTCTGCGGGCTGCATTGATATTAGATAGCTCGCCATGATAAGTTTCACTCGTTGCTTAGCGAGTTTTATCACTAATATGGTCGGACAAATGTAACATATATTTGGTCTCTGAGGATGTAGTATAGAAACTATCTGGTCTCCAAAAACAATGTGGAAAATTTAAGTCTTTAAGGGAGAAAAATAAGTTATAGTTAAGGATGTCCTTGAGGACAAATGTCATCAATTCACTATGGTGTTTTTTGTTTGCATGCATCCCTACTCTCTCTTCTTTTTCTTTCGCTTGTCGGTAGTTTTTTATTTTTCTTTTCTTTTTCTCCCTTTTTCCGAGTTAACCGGTGCGTTTCGATCGTCCTTTAAGAAGTGTGATTTTCTTTGACGCGGAGGTCTACCTTTCAGTGAGAAATAATCCATGGACAAAATGAACATAAGAATGCAACAGAGAGACCACATTCATCTGGTTTGGCGCGGGTTTCAATGATATTTCAATGAGGGGAAACAGCAAACTCGTGGGCATATCGAACATAGCGAAAATGTCATTTTAAGTGCGTTTATTGTCAAATAAAGGGCATAATAATAATAACGACTACTTGCACATACTTCATCAGTTTCTCTTCAAATCAGGAACGTACACTTGCCTCAAGACATCCATTTGGTAATCAAGAGGTTCGACAGACATATACAAACAAACAAGCGCACGTGCAAGACACAATTTGCTCCTGCAAGCACTCTAGATTTGTGTGTGTGTGTGTGTGTGTGTGTGTGTGTGTGTGTGTGTATGTGTGTGTGTTTCTCTTGGTTTAAACGTATTTTATTTCTCGAAGTACATGTACCATTGGGGAGCTGGCAAAGCCTATACGAGCCCGTCTCTTGGGCGGATATCGATGCAATTTTGTACATTTAAGCGTGTTGCACATCTTTGCAATGTACATGTATATTATTTCAGTAATTCTTTTTATTTCACACAATTACCCTAAAAATGCTGAATTAAAATGGGAAAACAACGTGTTAGCGATATGGTTCTTGAGTCTTCAAAGTGTGCATTCTGAAACCAAAAGAACGTGTTAAGTACTTCGCCTTTCTTTGTGTTAACGATGTTTGCATAAAATTAACCACCCGGTGCTTAAGCTATGAAAGAGTTTATGAGATAAGCACAAGTACTGGTTGCTTAAAAAATAAAAAATTGGGAAAACAACACGCCAAGAAACAACACACGGGTTGTTAGTTGAGGAGCACATGGTAAAAATACCTGTAGTTTTAAATGTTAAAATGAATATTTTAGTGACGTGTCAAAAACGGAATCTTTTGCCCGTTTTTTCGGCTATGATTAAGAAAACTCACCGCATAGATTTAAACATATGTATTTATACAGGATTGTCCAACAGTACTTCTAGATGACTAATAACATGGGTTGTCGAGCTGAATATGACGAAGGTGGAAGAGCAAAATCTCAGCTTATCAATCTGATTAATTTCTGCTGCAGATGAACACGTCCCTGTTTTCATGTATGACATTGCGTAATGAAAGTTGAACATTTCCTTTTTTCATGTCTGACTCGGAGTATTCCCAAATCAAAGTTTGTATAAGACTACCTTAGTTTTGAAACAACTTTGCTCAAAACTACATGGATTTATCTTTGAAAAATCAGTAATAAAGGAAGGAAAATTTGTTATTTTAGGTAGCGTAATATTTCTTCCTTTTATTCTTTCTTTCTTTTTTCTTTCTTTCTTTCTGTGTTTCTTTCTTTCTTTTCTTTCTTTCTTTCTTTCTTTTTTCTTTCTTTCATTCTTTCGCTCATTCATCTACTACCCTGCATGTCTATCTATCTATCTATCTATCTATCTATCTATCTATCTATCTATCTATCTATCTATCTATCTATCTATCTATCTATCTATCTATCTATCTATCTATCTATCTATCGATCGATCGATCGATCTATGCATCTATCTTTCATGTTCTGTTATCATTGGCCATAGTGTTTACACGTTGGTTGCAAAACACACAGTACGATTTGGTTCCAAAAGGAAAATAATTCAGATGACAGGGTTACCCAGTTGGAATGGATATATTTAAAGTAAACTATGTAGACTGATCGCAATGTGCAAATGTCATCATTCAAAGTTACACGGCAAACGTAGTATGACGAGGTCATGGGCACGAATTTACACAATTTTCAGTCCTGGAATGTCAAGCGATCATGAACACGAATTTACACAATTTTCAGTCCTTTCCAGAACAGGAAATTCTGCTTATCCATTGTTTTGCCAGTTTTTATTTGTTGGCAAGGGATAAAATTTGCGTTGTTTGCCTCAGGAATAATTTGTAAAGCACACAGCCAAATAACAAATTAAACTTCTCATGGCTACCTGTGTAATTTCATAGTCGACACAGGTTAGCACAGATATCGCCATAACCGCTGGTATACTACAAATAAGCCCGCAATGCGCTGCCCGTCAAAAAATTTGGCGCATGCTCTGTGCCGCGAGCATAACATCTATTGTCGCAAATTTGAGTCATTCTTTTGAAACATTAATTACAGGGCCGGGAGTCGGTCATAGGCTGCCCCAAGCACTTAGCCAGAAATTGGCAGTATTTACTCAATTATTACAAATTTGAATCATTCTTTCGAAACATAAACCGAGAGTTTACAACTAAATAGAACTTGATTTCTTTGAGACTTTCATAGTGAGGAGTAGGTGTCATCGTGGAGCTTGTTTTATATTTCTGGTACAGGATTTCTATTGTTACAGTACTTGTTTTTAATTCCCCAAGTTTTTATAGATGTGTGGCTGTAACTATTTATTTTTTAATCACTGGGATTGAATTTATAACCCCAGTTTGTTTCCTTCTCAGTTATACACTGGCAATTGGTAGGAATAATGTGCTATTCCAGCTAAAAAGGGCACATACTAGCTCAGGGGTAAGTCACTATATTCTTATCTGAACTTTTTCTATAATATTTATTAATTATGTTTGGTTTCATAGGTATTCCGCATCCATACTAAAGCTCTGCATTGACTCAAAAGGACTTCAGGCAAAATCGACTGATCTGATAAGTTGGTACCTGTCTTGTATGACCGTACTTGGGGAATTTGCAAAGTGGTCACAGTAGACAGATGGCCACCGTATTGGGCACAGAAACTCAATGCTCCCCTGATGAGCCCCTCCCGTATCTTTACCTTAGTTCTATACAGATAGTAGAGGAGGGAGCCATATAAAATTTGCTACGATGGCCCAACAAAGGTGAAGGGAGTGTTGACATTTCATTTTCAATGAAGTTTGGACCATATTTGGTATGCAATAAACTTTCTGCCTGTTGGATAAACAAAGTACAATCTCATTGTTATTCAATTTATCTTGGTAAAAAATAATTGAACTCGATATTCACTAAAGTGACCAGTATAATTATACACGTTGTTCAGAGTTCTGTTGTAAGATGTGCCTCATTTCATGTGACATAAGGCTCTGTGACATCCTCTCATAAGAGTATAAACTACAGTTATATTTTGGATACAGTTAAAAAGGGTTGGAAAAGAGTGAAATGACTGTTTGCACGTGGGTATGATTGGCGAACTGATATTTCGATAGTTACAGGCTCAAAACCATCATGAATATATATAAAAGCCGCTTTGCATAGACCCACATTGGTATTGCAATACAGGGAACCATTATTTGGCCTGTATAAATATAGCAACATACATTTGACAAAATAAGATAAAAATAAATATATAAATAAGTTCATTAATTAATTAATAATATTATATTAACACACAACATTATAATTGAATAATTAAATAGACAAATCGAAAACGTGATATTTTTTTCCGTTTAGTCTTTTTTGAGCAATAATGCAAAACCTTCTACTAATAGAATTGTAACAGAGTGCTGCACGTTTGCCTGAGAACTCTATTCTTGTTTTCTCACCAATGTTTTTATACGGTAGAACCTGTGCTTTTACAACAGCTGTCCCAATTTTGAGCTCCCATGGCATCTTGATAAGTTTTATCTCAATATTACTGACTAACCCTAAGCCCTTGTTTAAAGGTCGTTCATAGTCATTTAATCCATGAAGCATTCTCATGGCAAAGTTTCATCTTTACTCTGGGGTTTCAATTTGCATATGAAAAAAAGTAACCATCTCGCTAGGTAGTTTATAGTCAAAGGGGCGCATTGTCTTTCATTGAGTGCGTATCATGAAAGTGTTGTAAATTTACATAGCTGCCTTTGTGAACTAAATGTTAGCCTTTGAGAACAGGGCTTAAATTTCTATTTTTGGGGGGTTTGAGCAACTTTAACACTTAACAAGAGGCCCATGGGCCTAATGCTGTCCTGGCACTGTGGCTACATTGCACCTGTTCATTTGACAGTTGCGAGTCCCCAAGTGCGTTCTGAACATATAAAGCTTATGTACATTTAGTGTATAAAATGTCCACCATATAGCACTTCGCTCCACACGTAATCACCTGTGATGGATATTGCTGCATGTGTCAAGACAACAATAAGGGAGTCCTTAACTTAATGGCCTCGGTGACCTTAGGGCAAAATATGAAGGTCAAAAAATATGTGAAGGTCACTGATATTATACCAAATTCTAGCTTTGGATATTATCTATACTTCCTATAAATTTGACAAGTCTAATCTAATTGCTTTTCAACATATATTTCATGTTCGGAACGAGCGGGACTCGACCCTGCAACCTTTGGCACAAGTCGTCTAGCTGAAATGGGAAACGCACATATCCACTCGACCAAATCCCCATTCTTAAAAAGATGGAATTTTGTATCTTAAAACACATTTTGGCTGATAGTTTTCCGTCAAATTATAGGTACCGCCACTGATATCACTAGCAACTTAGACTTTGACATTCTCCACAAACCCACCGAATTTGGTGAAGATCTTCAAAAACTTTCCACATTATAACTTCTAAATGTTATATGGGCCTGTCAAAACAATTGTGGAGTGCAGAGCTTCCACGAGGTGACCCCTAAATTCAAACTGGCTATTTTACCTTAACCTTACACTCGGATTAAAAAATTGTTGTGTTCAAAATATGCGCCATACATCCAGCTTTCCATATGTAGTGTGTTTGTTCAAATTGGGTAATATCTTTTCGAGTTATTGAAGAAAAACAATAAACTTAGACAAGCGCCAAATTCCAGAATTATTGGGTCACAGTGACGCAAAAAGTAGGTCACCGAGTAGATTTCTATGTATCATGTAATCAAGTGAAATTTTGATCTGGAGGCTCAATTCTCTTTCCCATTGAAGCCCAAGCTACACCATGCCATTCCATATCACCTTTTCAACTTTACAGGCTTGCTGACCTCACAAAATCTGTGAAGGTTGCTGATATTATATATCATTCTAGCATTGGACATGGTCTATATATTCTATAAACTTAGCAGGTCTAATCCAACTGCTCTGTCAAACATGGAATTTTATACTTTAAAAATATTGTAGCTCATTATTTCCATCAAATTATAGCTGGCGCCACTAGCATCACTACTAACTTAGACTTTGACCCTCTGCACAATCCCATCAAATGTGGTGAAGATCCATTAAAAATTAAAGATGCTACAGTTTTCACAAGATTTTCACACTTTGACCCCTATATTACATTATGTTATAGGTGGCCTAGATTTCCATACACCCTATAAGTTCAAAAAGTTATATTGGGCTTAACATCAAAACTTTTAAAGTTATCGCCCTCACGAACTGAAAGTTTACGGACGGAAGAGTATTATAAGAAAACCACAAAAGAATTGTGAATTAAAAGCACAAAGAAAAGAAAAAACGTTATACCAATTGACGTTTACATATTGGATACACATATGCTTCCGTGCACTTAAAAATGAGATGAAAATTAACTATCCATACTACTTTATGACCAATTGTCATTTTTGACATCAACACACCAGGACTTTTTTTGTCTTCATGCTAAGTTTTGTGGATTTAGCTTTGAATTTCCGTCTAATTAAAACAGGTAGTCCTGGCTAGAGCCAAGCAAGCCAGGTGGATGAAGCCAAGTAGAACAAGGTGTTACTAATATAGAGCCAGTGGATCAACTAAATACCGGCTATTTAGGTTACAGACCACAGTTGTGATTGGCTGGTTGCGCATCCCAACGGAGATAGTCCGTAATTGTGAAAATACGGTGTTTTCAGCATGCTGTAGCTTCTGTTTAAATAAAGTTAGCAAAGTCAGGTTTGCTGCATCACAGAGTTGCTTCATTGGTGGTCATATAGATGCACTGTCTTCCAGGCCAGGTGGGAACTTTATGGTGAGGAAGGACAATGATGTGACCCCGGCCAGAGCACAGTTCATACACCTGTATAAAGCTGACATCCAGGTGTTGTTTCGTATTTCAATTATCACGAAATAATGAGCTGGGAATTGTATGACAAAAATTTGTCCGTTTTTTTCTCACATTTTTATCTATTAAATACCGTTGAAAAAATTTTAAAATACCAAAATGCTGATTTTTTACACTGGAAAATGATAATATGAAAAATAGAAGGATTTATAACTGTAGTCTGTGGCCTTTACAGGTAACAGACTAATGGCTGCTATGTGACGGATCATGCGACACATGGCCATCTCGCCATGTTTGTAGCCAGTGACGGTACGGTGATACTGTGCCTTTTTTGGCGGGAAGGATTCACACAATGTGGACAGCTTTCGTATATAATAAATGGCGGAAGAATACACACTGCACCTTGGGAGCTTTCCTGATATTTTTTTCCTACCGAACTGCTATTCGTGTTTCATACAAATTACGACAGGGGCGGGTGTGTGTGTGTGTGTGTGTGTGTGTGTGTCTGTGTGTGTGTGTGTGTGCCACGGATATGCATATTTGTATCATCAATAACTTTGTACACCTCCAATGCTACATGTGAGGTCACAAGCACCTGAGGAAAAAAAACTGACCTAAATATGAAACGATAAAGATTTACATGCCACTCTGGATTCATATTATGCGCACAACATTGAAATTAATGTAATTTAAATCACAAATGCCCCCAAAATACATAATTTAATCTTTGTTTGTCTCATTACCACACAGATATTTTTATCAGTCCAAACATTCATAAAAGGAATTATTTCTGTTATCACATCCGGTGTTGTGCGCGAACAATGTACATGATTGTAAAGGCTGAACAGGTTTTCTTGACTCTGGGTTAAACCTAATTTTTAAACTATAAAGCTTAGCTTGAATAGTACATAATACTCTCTGTCTCTGTCTGTCTGTCTGTCTGTCTGTCTGTCTCTCTTTCTCCGTGTCACACACACAAATATATATATATATATATATATATATATATATATATATATATATATATATATATATATATATATATATATATATATATATTGTAACAACCTCTAGCCAGGTTGTTTGTAATTCAGTTTGTTTCTTTGCAGTGTTCACATGTGGCTAAAATGTCAACAGCCTGGGACTGCCTGTCCAGCTACCCTTTCCGTATGACTGGCAATCAGTCTTTATCAGTATAACTTGTTTGACTAGGCTCTTGTTTCAGCAGCTGCCATCACGAATTGGCTGTGGGGGTAACATGTGGGTACTTCCAGCCAAATTTTCATTTGTGTTACTTATGAATGTTCTAAGTGAACATCTTTTTGTGTGTATTGATAATGTATATTTAATGTGACAAGATCTATGATTACATGTACTGTTATAAGCTTGTGAAAGTAAAGGGTGCTACCAGGTTAAGTTCATTACATTTGTAATGTACTGTATGAGGGAGCCCCCCCTTTGCACCCTCGCCCTCTCAGGCCTCTCAACAGCACTTTGGTGGGATCTTATGCAGATATACTCCTGTGTACAACAATGCAGGAATAGGGGAGTACCTGGGGTTGATTGGCCTGAGACATAAACCTGTTGAGTTGGTTCTACTTGGTAACTTGGTATTATCCTGCGCACCAAACCTGTACATCATGTAGAACTTGGCATTACATTAATCTGCATAATTGTGGTGCACGCATATGTAAGAATTTTAGCATAAAATGCCAGATTGAAGCCAATTTATAATTAACCCCCGCCAACCCTTGTGGTATATTGGGCACGTGGTTCAAAATTGGGAGGAAAGTTAGCGTGCCCTGTCTCTCTGGTTCCTGTCTGGCAAACACGTAAACACATTTTTGGCCTGTCCCTTCAAAATTTCTTCCAAATTGCACCTATATTCTTCAAAATTCAGGGTATTATCTCATGGAAATGATGGCAGAATGACTACAGTGTATTGAAAGTTTATATATTTTTTGGATAAAAAGAGGAAACATTTGAAGTAGATTAAAACTAAAGTATCTGGAAAAGGAATGCCTTTGTCTGCACTGCAATAGCTGTATGGTACACTGATCTTGCATGGCCCACATTACCCATGTGAAAAGTTAACCTGTCTAAAAGGTTATAATATAAAGCACGTATATGAACCTCATGACATTTGTTTACCACAGGAGCATCAATTATTTAATAAAGAATTGTTTACACTGCCTCACATTAATACTGATTTTACGGAGCATGATGTATCCGCAATGGATACCAGACGAAGGATATACTCAAGTAGACCTTTTAGAAGCCTTGTTTTCTCGGACATTAAAACCTGAGCTGTTTGGTACAGACTACCAATTACAATTATAAAATAATTCTGGGTATGGAAGTTGCTATGGAAAATTACAAAATCTTGGCAATGAAAGCATATTTATAAGCAACATCAGTGTATTGACTGTGTAAAGGAATGCTGTTAATACGTAGGCAAGATAATGCCATTATTATGGATGTAGACACTGCTAATGTAATAGCCATCTGTGGCGTGCTGTCACTCCGTGGGTAATAATAATGCCATCATTATAGATATAGATACAGATACAGATACATCTTAAAGGTCACTGAATTGTTTTACCTAAAAGCCCTTAAAATTAGCCTGTAGATATTCAAAAAATTAGTTGCTAGGATACTGTAATAATATATTGTCTAATTTAATAATGTTATTTGGCTACAGTGCCGGGAGCACTTGGAAAGACGTCACAAAATCTCGCAATATTCTAGTTTCCCTCCCAGGAAGTTCAGGTCAATTTTGCATCGAAATCCCTGCCATTTTAAGAAATTTTTGAAATGATTCAATGATTTTTTGCGATGAATGAGGGCCATCTATCTACCGTGGATTTGTATGAAATAGAAAGTTGTCTTGGGGTAAAAAAATCAATTTACGTTAACTTACAGACTTCCCTATACCTAGGCTAAACAACATGGTAAAATAATATAGGCCCTGTATTCTGAAATCATACAGGTTAGCTAGTTATAGATCCAAACACCTGGATCTGTAGTTATTCTTCCCTGTGTTGACTGGAGCGGCGGATCTGGCTCTCCAGACACACTCCCAACTGACACAGGACCGGCTATATAGACGGTGCTGGCTGCATTGACTTGAGTGTTGTGCCCGGCTCTATAGACGGTGCTCGCTGTGTTGGCTGGACTAGAGTGTTGGGCCCCGCTCCCTAGACACATTGCTGAACGCAGCAGGGCCGGCTATATAAACAGTCCTTTCTGCACAGGCTCCAGTGCTAGGCCCGGCGATAGAGACAGTCCTCTACGTATTGGCTAATATGCTGGGTCGGGTTCTGCAGTCGCATTCAGGGCAAAACCGGACCGGTACGGTAGCCACGTACAAACATGAATGCTTTACCATTGATGGAGTACTGCATGTTTACAGGATACCTAGTAGGAAGCTTGGCTGCCTCAAGAAAACACACCAGTACGTCGTTCAACCAAGCATGTCTTGCTGCGGTGCTGCTTGTGAGCGGGACAGAATTTTGTACAGACAGCTTTATGGCATGAAGAATAGATTTTACTACGGTGCACGCGTGTTCCTTTCCATTTCGTCATCCTATGCAATATTTCTTTTTGTATATAGGTATATCTGTTTTGCCTCATTTGGTTCCAAAGTACTGGGACATAAACATTCACGACATAAATTTCACGTCTTCTTAATCGCACTTTTGCATTGACGGCACAAGCCTGGGAATTATCACCATAATAAGGGAATGTTAAAAATTTGATCCCGTTTGAAATTTTATCGCAAATATATATTACTCAGCACCAATATGTTCCTTGTTATTCCGTACGTCAACACAATTCTGCTGAAAAATGCATCCGTTACTATATCCTTACCCTACATCGTGATACGCCTTCAAGTATACTGTCAGTCAATGAAAACGCACAGTTACATATTGTTTGGTAAAATTTTACAAGAGTCAGATCTCTGTTTTAATTCTACATTTTGAAGTCCTTGGTGACCCTGTGTGTGAACTAATCAAGGAACTCTGTACATCATTGCCTCTGCACGTGTATTGCGTTATTTGAAGTGCCAATGTTCTATTGGTTGTCACTTGTGGGGTGATTTTGAAGCAGTCAATTCCTTACATAAGGGCTGCCAGACAAATGCAAAAATGATATTTCCATGCTTCACGATGCTGAGTTTAGCAAGCCTTGACTGCTACTGTGCCTTGGGCATGATACAGGCTGGGAGTTCTTATACAGAGGTGGCACGTCAATGCTGATACCACAATCAGCAGACTGGTAGCTTGTCTCAGCAAATTGGGTCCATAGATCACAGGCTTCATCCTGGGCAAGAAAGATTAACTGCAGCAGCACAAGACAGGGGTAGACTGCTCCTCCATCTGCAAGACAGATTTTGAACTGCCAGTCACACAGCTAGAGAAACACCAGCTAGATGGAACCCCAGAATAAGCAGTCCAATAGTGAGGCAATGTCTGAGGGAGAATCACCTGAATGCCAGAAGACATTTAAGGGGAAAACAATTTACCCCCGGTCACCATCAGAACTGCCTGGTGTGGTGTCACCAACATGCTGAATGGAACCAAGTACAGTGGAGAGGGGTTTTATGCTACAACAAATCTTGCTTCTGTTCGGAAATTGCTGTTGGGTGGCAACGTGTGTGGCGTAGATGTGGGTAGAAGTATGCTGACTGTTGCATTCAGCAAGCCAGCAGACAGCGCAGTGCAAACGTAATGGTATGGGCCAGCATCTCCATATGTTACAGAACTCCCTTAGTAGTGGCCAATGGCACACTGACTGCTCAGCAGTATATGGACCTTATCCAATGGCCTCATATTCTGCCTTTTCTTCAGCAACACCAAGATATTCTGCTGTTCCACCAAGACAATGCGTGGCCATACTCAGCCCTTGCTACCATGGACTTTTTGCAGGCCAACAACATTGATGTTATGCCATGGCCAGCATTTTCCCCTGACATGAGTCCCATCAAGCAGTTGTGGGATAAACTTGGCCAGCAACTGTCCAGAAGGATTCCCTACCCAACAATCCACCAACAACTCATCCAAGCCTTATCAGAAGGGGTGGGCCATATCATACAGAATTCAGCATCTCATCCAAGACATGCATCATAGATGTCACGCCTGTGTTGGTTGTGGCCTTACACCCTATCGCAATGTGCCTTGTGAAACTAGAGGACCCTGAGAGAGCTCTCTCAGTTACAATATGTCACGCATCAATGCATTTGGATATTTCATGATCCAGTGAATCTTTCAAACAGTCTATATATATATATATATATATATATATATATATATATATATATATATATATATATATATATATAGTACAAGTAACGTGCATGAAATGAAATTTTGTTAACATAAATTCCAATGTGCATTTTCATTGACTGACAGTATATTACTGATGCGATACATACTCATTCTTACTCTGGGTTCTCAAAATTTATAGACAGCCCTTGTGAGCAATACTGTGAATTATGCACCGTCATTGACTGTTATAGCTGTAACTATCAATCATATTCTCCATTTTCGCAATGTATTTTATATTTGTCACAACAATACTTTTCTTACTGATCTTGTCTTTATTAAACCGTAGCAAGGCGGTACTTTCTATTTGGACTAACACAGGTGACCCCAGCGAGGGGGACGGGGTAATCCTTGGGTGGGGTCTGATTTGTAGAGACTACTACCCTACCTTTTTCTGAATATGATATGTTGTGTGTGTGTTGAATAAAGATGATCAGGGTAACACTAATTTGGTTATTGGTTGAGTACTGTCATTACCTAGGTAAGATGCTATTATCATGAATGCAAATGCTGCTGATGTAATAGTCATTGCTGAGTGGGATGCTGATCCCCGTGATAAATCTTTGGTGAAGATTTAAACAATATGTGTATGGATTATAGTTATGTGCTCTCTCTAGTTGTGTATTGCTAGGAAAAACATAAGATACATCACTTATGTCCCTGACGCTTGCAGGTCAACATCATGAATTAATGACAGCTTCACTGCACAGTGGTCATGATATATCAGCAAGTTTGTAGATTAGATGGCATCATGCTAATATCTCTGTAGATATTAGTAATGGACATACACATATATGCGCACAGAGAAATTATTTACCATCATTCTTACGGTAGTCGTGTACATTTGTCTAACAGATTCTTCAAACATTTCCTCCATTGATGTAATTTCATTTGTAGCACAAGACTGATACCTGGGTATAAAACTCTGATTCATCAAAACAAAATGAAGATGTGCTTCACCAAACAAGACTTTTCTATATCCAGTCTTATATGTTGATCAATAAATTCTGAAAGCGCATTTGCGTAGTGAAAATTGACCTATTTCAATATTATTGCTCTACCATGTATTGTTTTTATCTATGGACCAATGTGAGCCAACATATACTCAACAAAGTTACAATCAGTTATAAGAAGCTTTTAGAATACTATGGAGGTGGTAATGAGACTGTAATGCCAGTGTATCACGTTTGACTTATTTTGGTGTCACCACATTCCTACTTTTTGTTACCACGTAAAAAATTCAAGAAATATGTTAGTAAATGTAATCCTGACATCTACCCTGCACTTCACTCCTTCAATGTGGGCATTCAGGTGTGGTCCTTTGTACATTTAACTAATGGTAAGTGCGACCGTAAGTTTTTCATTTTAATTTATTTTCAACATATATTTATCACTGTTAGGAATGCCGGAAAGACAAAAACTCTTATTGTGACATCACAGGGTCTTGTACACCTGAAATATTATGCAGTAGGTCGCATACTTTTCTACATTTTTTCTTGCGATAAAGGCTGCTTATCATGGATAAGGTAAGTAAATGATTAAGGTTCATCCTTGTGTAGCTGATGATCGTTTAAAATGATGTGGTTTAACGGGTTGTGGACAAGATGGGCAGTTTTCCTTTCCTTGACTGTATTTTGCAATCAAGATTTTAATTGTAAAATGTAAAGGGCGACAACCGCAGTAAAATTGCCATGGATAATGATCAAGTTAAAAAACCATTGCCATCTCCTACAGCTATTGGTGTATCACCATTCTCTGCAAAGACTACATCTTCTTTTCTATTGAGAACAGTTTTTGAAACTCCTTTATTGTTCTGAATAGTTGCCTTCATTAGAGAGTATGCAATTTCCGATGCAATTATTATAGGTTATCCTCTGATAAATTCAGTATCCTCAAATATATGGATCGCGCGATGGCCAATTCAGTATCCTCACCTATATGGATCCCGCGATGGCCTGTGTCCTCCCGAGACCCGAAGGTAAGAGAGAATCTATAGGCTTGAAGGGGATTCATACAGGCAAGGATACTGAATTGGGCATTGGATGATATATGTATCTAAATACCATTATTCATAATGTGGACATTTGTCCATATCACTGGAAATAAGACTACCGGGATTAGCTAGTGCCTGATAGTGCCAAATTTTGTCAGCCATAAAGTTCAGCCACTTTTCTCCTCCAGTGGGCATGCCTGTTACGTAAAGGTTAGTGAGGCTGGTTGTCAGGGTTACAAAAAAGGAGCACTCTTATTTGCTAATGAAAAAAATGAGAGATGTACTGACTTTCAAAGCTATTTCAATTAGGAGGCTTTATCGTTCATAGGGAAATAATGATTCTTGCCAGGGCAACATTTTTCCAGCATTCTTATTGGACAGTTGTAGTATGCTTCCTCATTCTGATGTGGTTAAGTCCCTCTGACCACACTGTGCTAGAAGACTAAAAATGCCGTGTGAAGGCAATTTTAACACTATAGTTATGATACAATCACATACACAACACAACACAACTACTTGTGTATCTCACAATACATTAACTCTTCACCACATCAGATATTGATTTCTATAGAACTGTATCCCTCCAAAAACTATCCCACCAGATAATCATCCATGAATTATTTTCTGGGTTGGAAGGCAATGTGAGCTGGTCATCTTTGCACTTATGCAAAGACCTTAGCATCAATCACTCGCATTTTATCACTGTTTGTCCTATCCATTTATGGGGATGATCTGCTATCATGGGCAGCTTGGAGGGCTTTGATGTAGTGTACATGTATTGTTGAACCTCTGTAATAAGGCAGATGACCAAAGCTTCGTTTCAATGGTGTTAAACAAAGCACCAAAAGAGAGGAGTGCCTCAGGAAACTGATACAAGTATGCTGTATTTGTGTAAGCACAAGTTGGGTATGCAGTTACAGTAATATCTGATATTCAATGTTTCCATCGTGTTGGCCTGTTGGGCTTAATGATCATGGATCATTGCCTGGTTAGTAAGTTACAGAATCTTTTGAAAGCCAGAATTAGCTCAAAGGATTAGAGGTTTCCACAAATGAAGACAACCAAATGACACAATAAACTGGCTTACCATGCAAGTCAATTAAAACAAACAAACAAACAAACAAACAAACAAACACAACAAATACACAATCTGGTGTGTTCTTGTAAATTTTGTAGTTCACGCCTGCCGCAATGTCTTCGGTAAAAAAATACTTTAACAAACTTAGAATCCAATACATGTCAAATGTACTGATAATTTATTGTCATGAATTAAATAGATAGATTAATTTTTGGCAAAGAGAAGTCAAAGTTCGATTTTTTTGGTGGCCATTGTCCAAAATCAGCGTCCTGATATGTTTGCTTTCTTAACCCCTGTGACACTTGAAGGCATGAAGTGTGATGTTATATTGAGTGTATAATGACCATAACAAATCTGGGAGTTGTTATTATTTGTTGCCAAATGGTGATGGACTGGATATTCTTATTTGTGAATTAGTGGTGAATCAAATGAATGCAGCAGACAACGTGCACTTTGTGGCAACATACAATTAGTTAATGATGATATATTGAATGATGGACGCCATTTTGCCTGTTCTAACTTACCCATACATCTAATTCATAAATATTTTCATGGATGTATTCCAGCACTATATCAACATATTTTTTTTTGGGGGGGGGGAGGGAACAGGCATGCTGTATACTTTATTCTTTTCCTTGAGGATGGTACCATGATAGCCATTTTGGTCTTCGCGTTCTTTACCAATAGACAGATGTTATTTTTTTGTGATTTTTGGTAAGTTATAAGGGATCATATTTACTGACCAAAACCACTGAAAAATATTTTGTTGCAATTTGTTCTGGGGCAGATTCGAGACTGGAATAATTTAGGACCAGCCAAGAAATCATAAATCTTTAATAGTACAAGAAAGAAAGAGCAGAGCCTTGAAACCTGGACCAACTACGAATAGGGGAACAAGTTTGCATACCGTAACGTTAATGAAATGTCTCTTGTGCATGTTGCAATTCATCATTTTATACATAGATATATATTTTCTCCATGGCCTTGAGAATGTAGGTGAAAGTCGCCTGTACTGTATGACATCAAACTTTAACATGATACGCATTTGTTGTAGATATGATGTTATTAGCCTTTCTCTTTCTCAACATATTAAATTTAGTTTCGTTTTCTTCGATGCTCCATGACCTTGAAAAATAGTGTAAGGTCAAATAACATATTACAAATTTGGTCCTTGTCCCTATGCATTTTTGGTGTTAATTGTGTAGCTACATCTCAATTTGCTGTTACAATAATGAATTTAAAATGTTTGTGATCCTTATGATCACAGTTCCGAATAATACCAAAAGTGGCGCCACCACGACTCCACAAATCATAGACTTCTGGCTTTTACTATTTCTATAATGCTACATGGATATATGGGCATAAGTGAAGATGTAACAATCATAACAAAATAATCTTTTACTAAAATGCATTCCCTTTGATCTTAAACGTAGGTCAAAGTCATCCATATTAAGCAATATCAAACTTCCACATATTGTAAACCGGTTGGTCGGTTTACAGTATATCTGACTGCATGTTTGGATGTTAAAAGTTGAGTGGGCAGTCCCACAAGGTAAGCTTGTTTGCAATGAAGAAACACTTCCTCCGGGTTCATGGACGTCCACTTCAATCTTTTATTCTCCTTTCTTTGTGCATCAAATAGTTAAGCAGCAGATCTGGTTAGGCTCAGCATCCCCTTCACTAGTTTTATCTCTCTTTATAGTTGAGAGAACAAACTCTGCATAACATGGCAAATGCTCCTCCTTTCACACAAAATCTGACTGATACGCAGTGGAAAATCCTATGGAAAATCCTACACAGGAGTTTTGTCTGCCTGGATCCAGTCATAACCAAATAAATCATGTTCCCACTACATCTCACCAAAACAAAATATTACTCAGTGATGCAAAACGCTAAATTATGTTTTTACCTTTCTGTACACTGGCTCCCGCTTTCAGTTTTTGTTTATATGAAATTGCCTCTCCTTCTGTTCTCATACAGGAAATGACATATTAGATTGAACAATTTCATTCATAAACATGGTAGAAAAGATTACCTTTTTGTATGTACAGACTTGTCATGATACATACAATTTCAATGCAGAATTAAATTATCATTGAATTAATTCTGAAAGCAATTAATTCTAATTTCATGAAGCACATTGTCATGTACTGTACAACCTCTAATCCATCACTGTCATAGATAATTTTTATATCCTGTAAGTCCCTTACACACCCAAAACTGATCCATTATCTCATGACTGGTATCTAAATAGTGTTCCTGCATAATTCCTGCACTGCATTTAACACGCAGGGAACTTCCACTGTATCTGATACAGTTTCACAATTATATATTTTGCAATATTATTGCATTTACTCTTTGGGGATTTCCATTCTTCCAAGAAGACTTCAACCTTTAGAGTGGGAGCCCCTTAATACAAATATATTGTCCAACCAGAACACCCTGTGGTTATTCTGTGTTTATTATTTGAGCCAACCGGATTAACAATATTATACCAAATTTTCTAAGGGCATCCCCTTAGGGTAACAGAAAAATTCGCCTGTACTATCTTAAAGTCTTCGGTGGACTCTTTACATTTGTTCACCCCTTAAAAGTTAAACAGATCTATATCTTTTGAACTTACTTAATCTGTCCAATTTTCATGCAATATAACACCAATTTCATGCAATGCAATACAATTCATATCAATTAAGGTAATACATATAATACATTATGCTCACATTATATACCATATAAGCAAGAGTAAATATTGATTAAATATACCTTAACTAATATTGCCCAGGGCTTGCTATTATAAAGTAACTTTTCAGGATCTGTTGCCTGCTCTTTCAGGTACTCATTACTTATACCATACAGACTTCATCGGCAATAGTGTTCGCCACTGTTTTACTAAACATAGAAAATTAGGATGTACAATGTTAACACAAATATTACTAGAAAATATGAGTGTCTTAAAACATCACACAACTTGTGTATTAGTTTAGTTAGTTTTCATTAAAAAAAGCTATGCTTCAGTTTGTACTGAAGGGTCCTTTCCAGCAGATGTACATGTCTCGCTATAGTTAGGAAATAATAACGTAGGATATAAGGAAGCGATTGTTCCTGTTACATTCAGTGCAAGGTCTTTATCCACCTTCTTTTCATGCACAGATTTATCCGCAGGTTTACCTGTGAGCTCACTTACGTTTCCCCTAATATCAGTCCAATGATATTTATACACATATAATGCAGTCACAATTCCTGAAACGAGGAGTGACACCAGGACGCATAATACCACTCAAGATACACGGCTACTATGTTTACTTCAATTTGTCTCTTCTTCGGGTTCGATTAGGGGTTTCAGTTGGATATGCGAAACTAGTTTCATTGCTTGAAATTTACCTTCTGTAATTCCTTCAGCGCATCTGGTATAACTTGTTGAATATTTGTGGAAGATAGTGTTTCCTTGCCTCACAATGCATGGACAGAAAGATGGCTGATCCGTTCAGTCACACCAGGTAAAGTCCAGTGTGTTCCACTAATAGTGCCACCATCCCTGACCATAATTAAGTAGGTTCCTTCTAAAACTTGTTGAAATTTTCAGGACTAGATTTTCATCTAGAATAGATCAGAACATGATCCCCTAATGATACCTCAACTGCCTGAGACAACCCACTTGTCTGTGTAAGTCTCACTGCACATGAACTTTTCAGCTCTTTGTTCTGAGACAAAAATAGCATGTATACATGACCCTGCATTGGGTGTGTAAATCGGGCCCATCTGACATACAATGGGAAAATACCCTAAACATAAGTGTGGATAAAATCTGTCTCCTGTAAGTGGATGAGATTCAACTTCACCGTGTTTAACTACCAGCTGTATAGCTAAACCTTTCCTATTACATGGTTGAGGCCAACTGTGTACGTTATATCTCCAATAGTCTGTTTCCCAAACGAGTGGGATCTTGTTGACTCGATAGATCAATATGGTCTCCTGCCATATAGGTACGACTTGCATGTATTCATAGTACCACTGTATTGGTGATATGGGTCTGGTCCTTGATGATGCTGCTTTCTTTAGAAGTTGAAGTCTGTTTGGTGGAAGAAATTCCTCAGTTAGCCTTCCCAATTCTAAGGACGATTTCTGTCTTCAGAATTTGTCCAGTAGTATGATCTAGTTGCTAATCATTTTTTTTTTCAAACACACTGACAGCTTTGTCTATATTCCTCATTAACCATAGTTGATCTATAAAATGGCGATTTACCATGGTACTATTTCTAATTTCATAATATCTTGTCCTAACAACTGTATTTAAATAAGTGTTTAAAATGTTTATCTTGTGCATGTGCTGATCCAGTTCCATGTAGGTGTGGTTCAGGATTGAACCCATCTCACTCACAAGTGGAAATTTTGACTAAAAAGAGTCATGTCACGAGGGCTGTGTGACCAGCGCGTTCACAGATGACCTTGACATTGAACCCATAATAAGTCCTACTCTTGCCTAGTGGATAAGGATTTTGGAGGAGACGTAGTAAATGTGGTTTTCCATCACAATCCCCATTGACTTCCATGGTAATCAAAAGGAATGTATGGATTAGCTACAAGGTACCCGAATTGAAGAATTCTTAAAAATTCAGGGTACCAGAGTGTCACCACCTGGTGAACAAATTTAATTAACCCTGCCCCAAGCAACATTTCCACCAAGTGACAGAACAATCTGAGTAACGGTTTTGTAGAAGTGAAAACTGAGACTAACACAAAAAATTGAAAAATTTGACCTTCATTAATGTTGTATTTGTGTCTTTTTCACATTTTGACTTCTTCTGCCAAGGGGTCAATCAGCCTGACTTTAAACGTGATGGCAATGTAGCGTGGGTTAGTCTCTAGCAGATTGTTTCAAATGGTCAAGCTCCATGGAATTGGGGGGCAAATCTTAAAAAATTGTCTTCTCTAAATTGCTTTGATATCACAGAGGAACACTCCTAGGGAATCCTAGTTCTTAATTTGTTCATGCGATTAGAGAAAGCCTGTACAGTGTAGTAAATTTTGAAGAAGGTCTTTTGTATCCACATTCCTACTTCTTCTTCTTCTTCTTCTTCTTCTTCTTCTTCTTCTTCTTCTTCTTCTTCTTCTTCTTCTTCTTCTTCTTCTTCTTTTTCTTCAACTTCTTTTTTTCTTCTTCTTCTTTTTCTTCAACTTCTTTTTTTCTTCCTCTTCCTCTTTCTCTTCTTCTTCTTCTTCTTCTGCTCTTCTTCTTCTTCTTCTTCTTCTTCTTCTTCTTTTTCTTCTTCTTCTGCTAATATTGGCCGGATTATTACGGAAAGGTGTTTGATTGATATGAGAAGTTTCTGAGTCCAAATTCCGAACATCGCCGCCGCTTAAATTTTGTCATTGAGTACAAAGGGAAAAGCTGAATGAATTAAGTGCTTTGATCCAAAAAATCTTCCATTTGTAATAATTTTCTTGTGCTAACGTAATAGTCTTGGTCTAACAAATTTGGCCCTATGTTATCAATAATTTGTACCGGTTGTGTGCCTAAATTGAATGATTGTGTTATAATTATATGGTCAATCCTTGCGATGAGAATTTACAGTCTGTGTATATTTTTGTGCACGTTTTCTTGGCCTCTAACTGCATGACTATTATCTTACTAGGGTTTTTCAATGCAGGATTTTTTTCTACGACACACGAAAGATTTCTATAAGCCTAATCATGCCAGTTACTCAATGGTATTTTTGGAAATAAAATAGGACTATGTTTAAATTAAGAAATTTGAAATTTTCCTCGTTGGATAATGTTAAATGGGCGCCCAAGTTTCTATCAATGTATGCATGTTCTTACTAATTCTAGTCTGGGCCTATCAATGTGTATAGTGAAAACAAATATACAAGGCAGCGTATATTGAAATATCTAGAACCCTCGGCATTTTAATTAAGCTCAAAAACATTCTTCCTATAACCGATAAAGTACAGATTTACAACTCCTTGATATTATCTTGTCTTAATTACGAGATTTTAGTATGAGGATCGAAATCTTCAAAAAAATTTACGTTGCGAAAAAAGGCAGTTAGAATACTATGTTGCAAAAAATATAATGTCCATACAGATTCCTTGCTTTAGGCTTTGAAGCTACTAAAGCTATATGATTTATTCATTATTTTTAAGTAAAATTTTGATCATATATTTCTCAATGATTAATCGACAATCTTCAAAGGCTACCTTTTCAAATAAACCAAGATATACATAATTACAGTACCAGACTATCTAGTGATGTACATCTGTCGAGATATTCCCACAGCTATGCTAAAAATGTGTAAGGTTTGACAAAACAGACACTATAAATAATTAGCCCCACATCGTTCGTGAAAAAATACATTCTTATAGCTTACAAGGTATGTAAGTTATTCCAAAAATTGTTATATACAAAATCATCC
Organism: Hermodice carunculata; assembly: GCA_964020975.1. Classification (NCBI taxonomy): domain Eukaryota; kingdom Metazoa; phylum Annelida; class Polychaeta; order Eunicida; family Amphinomidae; genus Hermodice; species Hermodice carunculata. The sequence goes on from OZ026623.1 coordinate 34,325,793, forward strand.
AGAAAATTATGCAATCTTAAATTTTTATTATTTCCATACTTTACCAAGGTTACCTATTAGTATTGTTTACATATCAGTATTTTTGGTAAGCAATTGGACACGTCTTCCACTAGTTAAGCCTAAAAATTGTAACTTGTATTGTAATTGCCATTTCACACAATTAAGGTTGGCACCCATGATAGCGACAGATTTTTGTCTTAACAGGTGTCTCCCTGACCTACAAATATTTATTATTTATGTAATTATTATGTTTTATATTTAGCTCATGTATTGTACATTTGCTTTTGGTCCAATAAAATTGTCCTGAGTTTTGACTCCGCACGGATTCGTTCATCGACGCTGATTAATTTCCAATTCCTATCATGACTCGAACTGAACAGATCGATATTTAAACGGTTTCCTTCAAATTGAAAATCAAGACTAAGATTAAGGTGTTTTTATGTTAAAGTTAGAGTGCATACTGCAATAAGTTGCAGACACACATTTGAGAACGGTCTATCTCTTCTTTTTTGGTTTTATTTTTACTTTCCATTTTTTTTCTGTCGTGTGGAAAAGATTTATGTAGAAATACCTGTTACTCAATCAAATCTTTGAAAATAAAATTTGCTTTTGTTTGAACCTAGAAGTTCGAAATTTTCCTTGTCAGATAAGTTGAATGGGCAGACATGCTTCTATTAATCTATACATGATGTTAGGGTTAACTCCATTCAGTTTCAATTCCAGATTTCATATAAGGCTCACACGTGGCCCCCCTCTCACCTACCTATGCAAAATAAGATATATAGCTAACATAAATAAAGGGGGTATACTCTCCATCAAAAAATGTGATTTGGATGTTTTAATTTCACGTTACATGCTATCTGCATTCCTCAGACTAAGTTAAACAGTATTCGCTATTGTGGAATTTCTGGTGATACGCGAAAAGGCCATTTGAATTCCACGCCATCGGCAATTCACGTTGCTTACTTAATCGCGAGACGCGATAAACTACTATCTCCACGATTGATATTTGGTCCAAAGTACAAATCTGGCTATGGCAAGCCAGGACCGCAAAAATATATTTCTTATTTGAAACAAAATAATTATAAATAAAACAGACAAAAAATAAAACAAAACAGATATGTCTTATTAAAAACAGAATAATTATAAATAAAAAGGCAAAAAGTAAAACAAAACAGATATATCCCACTTAAACCACAGTAATTATAAAAAAAACCGACAAAAATCGAAACAAAAGAGGCAGAAATGATAAATAAAACAAGCCATTTTTGAATAAAACATTCAACAAAAGAAAACCCGTGTCGCTGCTAAACGAAACCGGTGATCCTCAAATAAAACAGACCACTTTGAAAGAATCTACAGTAAGGCTAAGCTTAAATCTTAAATATCTCCGAAACTATTATAGGTGCTGGTAACCAATCCAAATTCAATTTATAAGTTTGTAACAGCGCACTTTTTTGTAATTTACATGTAACCTCTAAAGGTCAAAGTCAATTGCACCTTTGACATTTTCATCCAGCCATTGCTCGGTCATTTTTCATCCAATTTGGACCATGTTGAATCCAAATTGTAGGTATTGCAATACTACATATTTTGTAACTAACATGTAACCTCTAAAGGTCAAAGGTCAAGGTCATTTGGACCTTTGAAAGTTTCACCAGGCAATAACTTGGTCAAGTTTCATCTAATTTGGTTCATGTTGGACCTAAATTTGAAATTGTAACACTGTATCGTTTTGAATTTTAAATGTGACCTCTAAAGCTCAAAGGTCAAGGTCATTTTGGCCTTTGAAGTCATCAAGCCATAAATTAGTCATTTTTCAATTTTAATCATGTCGGCCTCAAATTGTAGGTATTGCAACGCTGCACATTTTTTTTAATTTACATGTATCAACTAGTGGTTAACGGTTAAGGTTATTCGTACCTTTGAATTTTTTTCTTCTTGGCATATTTAAAACTTTTGAAGACATACAGATATGCTTTGAAGCAGATCTTCTTTTCTAGTTCCAGGCCTGTCTTTGTCTACACAACGCCCTTTGTTCTGTTGTGGTGTGGCATGCAACTAACTATATATGTGGATCATATCTTGTTAATAGGTCCATGATGTATGTAATTATTGTTTGTTTAATAGGCCTACGCATACTACGTTTACGAAATTATGTGTGTGTGTGTGTGTGTTTGTGTGTGTGTGTGTGTGTGTGTGTGTGTGTGTGTGTGTGTGTGTGTGCGGGCGCGCGCCCGCGCGACAAGGTAAAGTTGACATTGAATTCACACAACATGATGGATGAAAGCGATCACTTGACAGTTTTGACAAGTAAAAAGTTTTGGGGTTTTGTAAACTGTCACCAGGTGTATGGTTGTGCTGGTGTGAGACATGTGACTGGTCTCTTGTTTGAAAAGACCTCACCTGTCACTTTCATACAAAGATTTTGAGGGAGCAACAGCTCTGGAGTGGAGCTCCTATTTTGGATGGAAGCCACTTCATATGAGGCAGAATTTGTGTTCACTGTTCCTGTGCTAGGTGAACATGAAGTGACATGTGTGCCAGTGGTACATATATATGTGCATTGTCTAGCTGTTTTCTAGAGGTGGGTAAAGTGGTGTTTTGAGGTCATGTGTAGAACTGTCACTATAAGTTTGTGGCTGCATACACCATAATTCATTATTTCTCCCAAAATGTTGTAATGTTACTTTGGCTAGTACAAGCCAATGCAAATGTACGCTTGTTGCTACACCACAATTTGTGAGCTTGTGACTACACCATAATTCATCTTTGTAGCAAAAATACTGTGATGTTACTTTGGCTAGTACAAGCCAATGCAAATGGGACCAGTTCGGGTTGCATGCCTCATGTAGATTGTGTATCAATACACTGAACATAGGAATGTGGTTTCACTGCAAAGTGATGAAAACAAGCATGTTTTTCAATGTATTTAGCCAGAAGTGTAATGTGTGTGACATACAGTTTTCTTTTCGCTGAATTGTAAATTGGCATGAGTATTTATGGGCAACCAATGGGACCTAATTAAGTATTCGCTGATTTCTCCAGTTAGTTCTGACACAGCCCGCAAGGTGGGGTTGCTTATGTAACATACATGTGTCTGTTCATGCATTGCTCACACAGAGAATGGAAGGACAGCATTTCCCTAGATACATATTGTGTGTTCAAGTAATTACGCTTGTCCTAATGGGCTGTGATACATATTGATAAGTGGTGTAATGGTTAACATATTTCAGACTTATGACTATCATGAACCCATTATTGAAGGGGGGTAAGGGGGGTTCAGTACGCTGGGACAGGTAATTGTTTTTCTGGAGTACGTAGTAGGAAAAATAGAAATCTTTCAAAATTTTAGATAGTACGAAGTACGTAAAATAAGAGGGCTTCCAGTACGCCAGTACGGTAAATAAAAAGCCCCAGTACTCCAGTACGGGAAACCCCTCACCCACCCTCTTTATTTCCAGGCTCTCAAGCAGTGGCTGGTTTTGTCATAGGTGTAATTGCATGGTCCTGTGTGCATGGTCTTGCCTGCGTGGTCAATATTATTGGATGTGTTCACAGTAGCGTAAGCTAACAGCTCTTGTTTTACAAGAACTCAGCTGTTAGAGTAATGTTGCTGGTTGTTTACAGTTTGAGTCGTTATTCATTTTGTTTGTACCACATTTTTTGTTTTGCATATTATTTCTGAAATTATGCAATTGGTTGCATTGCCGATTTGTTGCTGTTACATACTTGATTTGTTACTGTTATATTGTTGATGTGTTGTTGCTACTCGGCTGGTTATTTGTCTGCTCATTTGCCATATAATGCCATTTATAAATCACATTTGACATTACGCACTGCTGTATCAAGGAACAGCCTGTCTTCACTAAAGGATGGATTGCAATTAGTAATGTGTTACTACCCGTGTGCTGTTGTTTTGTAGTCATGTACATGTATGTTACCACTAAGTCATATGTATGCAGTGATTAATTTACTTCTTGTGTCCTGGAAAGGCAGGTAATATGCTTAACTTTAAGTTGTAAGTGACAAGACGCATAACATGCCAATTGTCTCATGTTTAAAAATGATTCAGTGTGTACTGACATGAGTAAGCTGGTAATTTGTTTCATGCTTGTCGCATACATGTATTGGTTTTTACATACAGTGATGATGCTATAGGACTGGATTTTCTTGCCATGTTTTGCATTTTTTTTTCCTTTTTAAAGTTGAAACACACAACGGCTACTTTTAGAGGAATGCCACCAACATGATACCGTCCTGCCATTCACATCCCTCTTAGCTAGCACAAAGGGCTATTTGGAACTACAGTGGTGTCAGCAACATACCGACTGGCCCAGAGCTCAGTGCAAGAGTGTGACATGGTTGAATCAGTCAAGATTTCGCCTAGATTTTAATGGTAGGAGGATATGGGCTAGACAAATGACTTCAGAGCGATTTGTGGAAGGATGCATGGTGGACCGTGGAAGCTATGGACGAGGCAGCATCATGATGGGGGGAGGATACGCTAACAGGAAGAACAGAACTCATCAGGGTGAATGGGGCTCTTATAGACCAACATTATGAGGATGACATTCTGTCAACAGTCACTGAGTGTTCCCAGCAGCAGCCTTGGCAACTGTTCCGGCAAGACTGTGCATGACTTCATGCTGTACAAGTCAACATACAGTATCTCCACCAGCACAACATCCAAATGTTGCTATCATCAGCCTTATCTCCTGACCTGTCCCCTGTTGAACATTTATGCCATGTGCTTGGCCACCGAGTCGGGGACAAAGAAAACAATCCTATGACCATCCTGGACCAACTGGCACAGCAGCTCACAAGCCAACAGAACCAAATTCCCCGAGCCAAGAGAGCCCTGCTCCCTAGCAACATGCTAAAGAGGGCCCAAGCTTGCTTGCAGAAGCATGGTGGTCACATCCGCTACTGATATATGCAACAGTCAAACAAACAGAAAGGATCTTCTCCGGACCATCACATCCTCGTAAAAGAGGTAATGAAAGCACTGGTACAATAGAATTAAAAAAAACTGCCCACATACATCATTGCACACATACCCATGCTAACGAATGGGGGGGGGGGGCAGAGGCTGTTTTGGGGGGCCAGTAGTATATGTACAAGGTCAGCTTGTCAGCTTTATAAGACTTGGCACCAAGGGCTGGAGAAATATCTCAGAAAGTATTTACCTATAGTATATATTTAACTACAAAAAAGTCAAATGGTCTCAAATGTGCTCCCACTTCGGTTCACTTGGTGGTTTGTCACCTGTTGGTGATGATGATGATGATGACGACGATGACGATGACGATGATGACGACAACGACGACGACGACGACGACGACGATGATGATGATGATGATGATGATGATGATGATGATGATGATGATGATGATGATGATATTGTATTTATCCCGGGGAAAACACAATAAGCAACAGGTGTGTTTACATTGTATCGAGCACTCATGGGGAATTGGAAATAGAGAGAAATAAGCAAAGATGTGGTGGTCTTAGAAACAAAAAGGTTGTTGCAGTTTGTTTTTTTTGTTTTTTTTGTTTTTTGATTCATTAAAACCAACCATGCAGTAACAATCCTATCACCATAACCAAGTTAGTAATTCAAAATCATTTTTTAAAAGGTTAGAAGGAGTTTGGTTGCCTTAAGTTACCAGGTAAATTCTTTAATGAATAAGCTCACTAAAAACAAAGCTTTGTTTAAAAAGTTCACAAATGGGTTTATTGGTTTCCACGCCATAAAAGTTGAAAGTAACTCAGATCGATCTGGCCAACTGAACTTTTGCATGAAAGTATGTTTTGGTGCTCAACCGTGTGGCACTCATTTACACTAATACACATGCATTAAAGTATGTTTTGGCAGAGATAGCAATTTTTTTTTTCAAACAGAGACAGGATGTTCTAATGACTTTTTTATGACAAGTGCATTCTGCTTTTGAATGCATAGTACTCTGTCCAATTCCGTGTTACTGCTTATTTCCCATAACAAATCACAGTAGTAGAGAAGGAGGAAAAAAGGGTCTTTCACAAGTAGTGCAGGGCTTGACAGTGTTTTTCCTCTGAGCGTCTTTAGGACGCCAATCTGCCTTGACACTGCAGAGGATAGTGACGTTTAGGACAGGTAAGACACCAAAAATAAATCCTATCTTAATCAATCCTAGCTCAATATGTATATGCATTAGGATAACAAATCATTTATGTGTGTAATCGTCCTACTCTAAAGAATTTGTATGTCCCGTATTTTGGTGTCTGTGATGTTAATAGTTGAATAAACAATCAAAGTTGACCGCAAAGCATCCACCCCATAAATGTGGATATAAGTCACTAATTATTGTGGATAAAATCATAATTACACTTGCACCTTAACCCTGACATATTGGCAACAAAAAAGATCCTGCGGTTTTTTATGTTTAGTTTAGTTTTTCTGTTATCCATCCTCAACGTTTGACGTTTTAATTTTCCCCTTGATTTCCAGGGTTTTCATTTTCTTCATTAAACAGAAAAAGAAGGAAGGAAAATTTTGAAAATCACTGAATCGTTTTTGCAGTTCAGACATTACAAAATCAACAGCCATTAACCGGATTAAATTTCGCCCAGCCGTTTTCTTGGAATAACCATTCTTAGGTGTGGTCCTCGTAATATTATCCTTTCTGAAAAAAACAAGTTTTAAAGGCCTTTGGTGTTGATTATTGGCGTCTGAAACAATACCGTTTGCTCAGGTTGAGCTGATATTTGTACAAAACGTAGTAAACATCATCACTCAACATTTGGTGAGGTTGTCAATCAATTCTTGGCCACTCACATGAATAAAAGAGCCTCTGAAGTACGGAAAACATTATTCAGCGATCTGTCAAACGGCAACAGCGACAATCTGGTTTCAAAGCGTGATGTCATTGAGGCGGCCCTTCTGGCCCCGTGACCTCAAGGCTTTCTTCGGTGGGGCTGCCCGCGGCCGTGTTGCTCAGTGGACGGATGGCGTGTTTGGTCTTCCACCACCCTACCTCTTCATTCCGTTTTTAGGGATAGTGTTTTATTGTATTTACTCCTATCTGTATACTTTATTTACTTGGCTTGTTAGACTTGTCTGTACACTTTACTTAGTTAGCTCGTCATTATTTTGTAGTTATTTTCTCAAAAAGTTTGATTTGTCTTTCCAACCTTTGAGTTTTGTCTGTTTTCTCCTCTGTTCACGTTTATGCCTATTTCGATGTGTTTATTTGTAGTTTTATTTCTTCATCCCTGGATTTCGATAACATATTATCATGTACATGGGAATTGTTGACTAAAGTGCCCATTTTCCCCCCGCCTGTCTTTGGTGTGCAGGACCACTGGGGTAATCCATCGTGGCACAGCCTTTGAAGGAACATCGTCTGACGATTTCCCCTCCTCCTGAACATTTAAAGTCTCCCTTCATTAGAACGCAAAACAAGCAAGATAACTATAAAGTAAACCACTAAGGCTATGATATGTTAGCATGTTTGCATCTTTTCCCTGCCCACAAACATACTTTTGGCATGCCGCCTTATTTTGTGGTGCCGCCGTGATACCACTCTCCTTTTGCCATGGGCCGTTGCTACCTGTAGCCACGTGGCAGATTGTTAAGTATGACTGACGGGTGGCATTGTTCCATTGGGTGGCTGAAAACCAAAAGAATGACACATGGACGTTCGGATGTCCACATGCCTGTGTGGTTTATGGCGTTTTTCTCATATTTCTACTTTAGTTTAAAGCTTGAAATTTTGACAACTTATAGAAGGGTCATTCCTGTTGTGAAAACCGCTAAAATCTTAAAATCGGTCATGCAAAGGTTTTTGGTGTCTTACCTGTCCTTAATGTAAGTCCATATGTGTGCTGAAAAGTAAGAATTCATCAAACGCTCTTACCAAGTATTTTGCCAGAATGTGTGTATGTGGCATGTAAAGGTGGTTTCAACCCTAGAGCCTGTCAACCTTCCACTAATGACATGTTCATATTTTCTGTCAAAGGATACTAATTTTTGTAACGGGGGGGGGGGCACAAATCTTGCATGTCATGAGACCAGAGGAGTTACATTGGAATTCTTGCATTATGGGCAGATGAAGAATGACATACCTAGCTGTGTTATGAAGAGAAGTCAAAAACTAAACTATTCGAACCTTGATTTATTTAGATGTTGATTGTAAATCCAAGTATTTCTCTTGGACAATGATAAAGAAATTGTAATAAAATTCATGGCTTATACATGCACCTATCTTGACAATGTTATCAAAACATGAACCGATTGGATTAACAGACAAAACAGTATATTAGCAAATCTGAACATTAAAAATATTTCTATAATATAACCAAGGAACCTTTCTTCTTCTTCTTCTTCTTCTTCTTCTTCTTCTTCTTCTTCTTCTTCTTCTTCTTCTTCTTCTTCTTCTTCTTCTTCTTCTTCTTCTTCTTCTTCTTCTTCTTCTTCTTCTTCATCATCATCATCGTCGTCGCCGCCCGTGTCGTCGTCATCATCGTCGTCGTCGACGTCGGCGTCATCATTATCAACAACAACAACAACAACAACATTTGACCCTTGTGATTGATTTTTTTTATATCTCAATATAAAACTGTGCTTATTTTCAGTATAATTACATACTTATTTAGCTCAGGTCAAAATGCTTAATTCTCATGCTGGTTGTAATATCCCCAGGCTCTTGTATCTTTATTCATACACTGACCAAAACTAAATTGGACAGTGTCATTACCATATCCAAACCGTAGTCTTGATGAAACAAATTTAAGTCAATTCCGACCAAAGGCAATGTTCCTTGGTATGTATAGCTGAATCACAGAAATTTATAGTTCGTTTTTACCCCCAAAGAGTCCAAAACGTATGTGCAAAGGTCCAAAGTGGTAAAAAAAGCTATGTCTAGTTTTAACATGACAGAATGCAAAAGGTTTTGTTTAAAATTATAGGCCTATTTCAGTAAATTGGCTTTAACAGGTGCAACATTCATGTGCATACAGGACCGTGCAATTAGTGAGAGTTATAACATGAAAGGAGACGATTATGGCTTATAACTGTCGAGTGGCGAAGCCACGAGACAGTTGTAATAGCCATAATCGTCTCCTTTCATGTTATATAACACATTTGTCATTGGCTGGTAGGAATGGTCATTTGTGTTTAGGTCGGATCAGTGATTTTATGATTGAAAGCGTATTATCTGTCAGTTACGTAATCAAATTCTTACACACACGTGTGACAGTGTCATTTCACTTCTGAGTCACTTCATTCGTGATTTCGCTCAGGCGTTAAGGTAGTTCGTGAATCTGCTAGCTGCCACAAAATGGAAGATGACGTGCCTCTAATTGAATTTGATAATATTGCAACTCAGCAATTATTTTTCCAAAGAAATGACGGCACCGGCAGTACTGGGAGGTATGTTGGTTTTTATTTGTAGTGTTTTTACAATTTCACAATCAAAGTTTGCTTTGCGTTCATGATATGCTACTGCATCAAGACTACTGACCCGGAAAAGTTTTGTGGCTGATGGTATAATGCGTGCTGGTACTTGAATGGAAAGCTTTATCATGGAAATTCAGGTAAATCATTTCAAATTTTATTGTTAGACATTGAAAGGGTTAATTCGGAAAGAGTGTGTTATAGGTTTTACTTAATTCACTCTTTTTGCGGGCCCTTTTTGCGATCATTGAGGGTGAAGATCAGTCCAAAAAAGATGCATTATCAAGTTTCATAATACATTCTTTTTCATAATCAATGGTTATGGGATATAATCAACACTTTTTGAGCCTTATGATTGGCTAATTCCTGCCAGCCATGTGACTAAACAACTTTTATTGACATTGATAATATTGAATGCACGTGTACATTGCAAACATGACACATATGGGGGTAGAAACCCATGAGCTTTTCAGAATCCGCTGGAAATACACATCACAACTAATAATACAACAGGTTTCAGACACTTGTACCTTATAAATACAGTACACCGAAAATCATAACCTAGGTCGATGTTGTTGTTTAATCTATCTATCTATCTATCTATCTATCTATCTATCTATCTATCTATCTATCTATCTATCTATCTATCTATCTATCTATCTATCTATCTATCTATCTATCTATCTATCTATCTATCTATCTATCTATCTATCTATCTATCTATCTATCTATCTATCTATCTATCTATCTATCTATCTATCTATCTATCTATCTATCTATCTATCTGTCTTTCTATCTATCTATCTATATATCTATCTATCTGTCTGTCTGTATGTCTGTCTGTCCATCTGTCTGTCTACCTCTATCTTTCTTTCTATCTTTCTGTCTATCTATCTATCCATCTATCCACCCATCCATCTATCCTTACAAGTTGGATGCAAATGAAAAGGACATGTGGGGCAAAGTGTTGTTTTGTTGTGAAATGATGGATCTGTTAAAGGTTTGGTTTAATATTCATGTGCTATACAACAAATTGTTACTGCCCATTACCACAATTTTCATGTCCAATCATTTACACAGACTACCCGCCATCCACACATACGATTATCCCACGAAAAATGTGCACCTTTTTTAACAACATAAAATGGATGTTCAAACTCTTATCATTTTGATTTCTAATCTGCCTTTTGATACTAAAGTAAGTATTTCCTTTGATGGAACATTTTTTATCGGAGATTTATACATTTGATTCCATGCCCACTGAATATATTATGAACATTTCTGATATTTTTTCCACAATTGCATTCTCCGAAAGTGATTATTTGAGTCAAGTGTGGCTTGTGGTAATATGCTGAACATTTTTGGCATTTTTCCACCATTTTTAATTGTCCTAAAATGATTACTCATGTCAAACGGGCATATATTTTGTATGGTATTTATTTGCTGATATGCTTGTTTTCTATTATTCTCTTTTTTCGGTTCTTGGTTCTTGTGTACTTACCAAAACATGTAAATATAAATACGTTTACCGACACATAATTTTGAATAGTAATATATGAATACATTGTTACATTGATCTTAACGAAAGATTATTATTAAAATTGTTCGTAAAACATAGCAAAAACTGCCTGACATTTGACTTTTCAGAGCATGTTTTTAAAGACTTATAGCTGTAAAAAGCATTATTCGATGTTGTCTAAGACACTTGGGCATACAAAAAATTTAAAGATCAGTTCTAGTTCATATTTGTTTTTGTTTCAATTACAGATGATGAAATTTACTGTCCATACAATTGCAATAGTTCCCATAGTTATATTACTGGTGGATGGGCTTTGCATTGGTCAGGTTTCAGGATGATTGAATTCAAGCTCGGCTACTTGACACGTCAGGAAAATTAAAAAGTCTATCCATTCTAGTGCTCTTTTGCAGACATGATGTAATTGTTAAAACTGTCATGAATTTATGGTAGAAATGGTGCTGCATTAATGACGATTCTACTCCAGAAGTGAGAGGATCGAATTATACCACTGTTGACCTGTAAGGGTTGACATCTGTCTGTACTTGAGGTATTCTAGATTCCTTCACATGAACACTATGGAGTCATAACTATAATAGAGTTCCTTTGATTTTTTCTCTTCGTTTTGTTTTTGTTTTTGCGTTTTGTTGGCGAAGAAGGGTAGGAAGAGGTATTTTTAAAGCCTGAAATTGACAAATTAATCATTGTGTTGAGGTTTCTGCCCACGCCATCATATACTCTTCATACTCTATGTTATCTGGTCGGAAGGTTTCTTACACCCATTACACACATGGAACTAAACTACATAGACAAACCAAATTATTGGTCTTTGTAGTGGCAGAAAAGGCTTTTTTATGACAGAAATAATGAACCCATTCTTGGAGCTTCTAGCATCGGTACCTGAGGGCTGCTTAAGACCCCACAGCCTTTCTAACAATTCCCCTAAACATTTTCTACAAACGATGCTCCCCAGTGAGAGAACAGCCTGGACTTTACCTTGCCCAGGGATGTGAAGTGCATTGGACATGCGGTAAAGTAGAAGTAGTAGTAGTAGTAGTAGTAGTAGTAGTAGTAGTAGTAGTAGTAGTAGTAGTAGTAGTAGTAGTAGTAGTAATAATAGTAGTAATACTTGTAGTGTTAATAATAAAACCCTCAAGAATTCAGAGAATTGAAAATGTTCATTTACATTACCCACTTTTCAAACTCAGTTGGAACATTATCTGGCAGACGTCAGTGTCCTTTATATCTAAAATTAAGTATTTGAGTACATTAAAAACAACTTCAAACACCTGTGCAAATGTAAACATAAACAACATTTAAAATGTAAGACACATGGCTTAAGAATTTGGACCATACTGGCAGCTTCGGTGCCCCACTCGCTCAACACATGGCTAAAAGGTTTGAGTGAGCAAGGCAGTGCTAAATTGCTTTCCTTAACGGTGATCTTTGGTAACCCGGAACGGTTCTTTGGCTGCCTATTTCCATTTGATCAAAGCATAAAGGTTTTCACACTATATCTATGGCAAAAGCCAGCCAGTGACTTGCGAAGCATCTCATTAGTTCTGTAAGAGACGGTCATGCCAAACTTTATTAAACATCGCTCTCAATCGAAAATACAGATAATTTATCTGGTATAGTTAGAATGATAATAAAAAGATATCATAGTTAGGTAAAACTGCACTTAGATGTCACCCAATTTTTCTAAAATATTAACTGGACGCACGCGCTGCTTTTGGAATATGTACCGAAAGTTCAGCAACTAATGCAAAAAAAAAAAAAACAACATACAGTGATATAGGTCGATAACTTGGAGGGCTACTTGAGATTAAGTGGCTGTTTTGTAAGATGGGGGGGGGGGCGGAGATAACTCCATCATGCAAAAAGTTAATGTGTTACTAAAAATAAAACACACTATTGATTACAGGTAACCCTGCAAGATGCCGCTATCTACGTATACCAAATGTACTACATTAACCCCAGTTAGACCAGCTGAGATGTTCAAAGAGAAAGTTTTGTCACGCTACTTTATTTGTTCGATAGACATATGTTTTTGTGCATAGTTAACGGTATGTTTATAACATCTGTCTTGTGCACAGTGCATCTGTAATTGCAGGGAGCCATCCGTAATATTCCCATGATGTTAAGCAAAGTCGTTAAAATTGAACACAAAATCAGATTGAAGCTAAAGAGAAGTCATGCAGAAACGAATTACCATTTTCTTTTTTATGTGCAGGCTCTTCAAGTGTGATGTCATTCTACAGTTGTCATGTTATAATTAAGCAAAGTTGAAATCGATAACCCAATTCACCACTTTCACCTAGCACTAACACTGATGGTCGTAATATTGGCAGAGACTGGGTAATTCTGCTGCTCTTGTGGAGGACCAGGTTAATTCAAAGGAAAAGGTTCAACAATTACATGATTTCAGAGATGAAACGAATGGTCTGACATGTTAAGATTAATGAGAGTATGGTTCACTTGGTCTTCCATAAACTGAAAAATCATAAGTCATATGCTGTCAATGGCATGCCAAATGGATTTGTAAAACACGGCAGGATACCTCTAATCAAAGCTCTAACCAAACTGTTCAACTTTTTTACCTTGTTGGAATATATTCCTAGGGCTACAGGGCCTAATCAAGCACCTGTTTAAGAATGGTAATAAGGAAGGTTTGATTTATTGATCCAAAACCTTTGACGGTTTATGACATTCATTTATCATTATGTTTTTTAATAGTAGTAGTAGTAGTAGTAGTAGTAGTAGTAGTAGTAGTAGTAGTAGTAGTAGTAGTAGTAGTAGTAGTAGTAGTAGTAGTAGTAGTAGTAGTAGTAGTAGTAGTAGTAGTAGTAGCAGTAGTATTGAAGAACAGATAGACATGAAACGTTTCGTTTGAATAATGGCCATCTCTGGAGTTTACTCGGAATAGCTGAGAAAAACAATACACAACAATGTAACAATACCTGGCATGCATTTTAATCACTGTCACAGACATACCCTTTGTCACAAGACTAGTGTCTTAAAATGAGTTCGTGTTTACTTCGTTGCAAATTGACAGTTACCATTTTGTGGCAGCCTTCCTTTTACAAGGACTTAGTGGGGCCCCTAACGGCCTAAATCCAATTCAGATTTAATTAATAAGAATCTTCACTGCTTAAATGACACACATGAAAATGGCATTAACATGTAACAGAAAATAGATTATATTCTGTCATTTTGTACACTGCTAAGCAAGTTGTGCATTGCACATTTCAAAAGTCGGATGAGGTGATCAAAATATTTCAGCGTTGTTACATATGACATTTTATTTGAAACAGTATAAAATTGCACAAATAACTCAGTTTCACTTTGCTCTGCACTATGATTTTATGATATTCACCAATTGCAGTTACCCACGTACATGCAGGGGCGTAACGTAAACCTATAGGTGCTAATATTCGGATTCAATGAGAGGAGAACCTTTTATTTTGTGACCTTTTACGATAAATACAAATCGTAATGTTCTGTTATATTTCGCTATATCATATAACTTTACAGAGAACCTTCTGGAGCCAAGGAAGGACCTTGTTTGTTGGAAAAGAAACCATTCACTCCTTCCCTAGCTGTTGACATACTTCGTTTGAGCAACAGGCAAAGAGAATCTGAAACACTATCCGTTTTATCAGTAAGATTACCATTTGCAGGATGGCATGTTGCAGCTTTCAAATTAGTTCTAATTTTGGCTGTTGCGTGGTGCAAAGAAGTCAGGAATCGAGAATCACGACTCTTGATTGCTAATAAAGCCTCGACAATATCACTTTTAACTTATCTGTTCTGTCATTTTAAGTTCTTCAAGAACATGACCAGGCTCACTGATGGGAATAGGAGGGGAGGTTGTGTTCGATCACGCATCCCGTTTTTCCAGCTTGTTTTTCAGTCTGTGGGAATATGATTTCAGATGTTGTATTCCTTTCTGTTGAAGCAGATTTTGGAAATGACCAATCACATCATGTATGCTGCATACACATCCCCATTGAAGATCCCTATCTATATGTACCAAAAGAGCATCCATTTTACTCTTATGTGCAGTTTCACTGACATCATCAGTGTCAGCACAGTAACAATCTTTGCATTCAGTCTTAGTCAGACAGGTAAAGTGGTAATGTGCTTCAGATGTTATAAAACCGGAAGATTCAATTCTCCGTTTTAAGTTGTGATCGGTTTCTAACGAGTTTCAGATTCAATACTGTGCACTGTTAAACTAGCTTTCCTTTGCTGGCATAATGCATCTTTGCTAACCAACATCTGATACCACGGCTCTTGTTACAGGGATTTTGCCAGTAATCTTGGTCACATCATGGATATGGACTGTACTCTAGGATTGTTGGGACTGAGTAGTTTCGAATCGTTGCTATATACGCTCAATGTTGGCCGTGCTGGTGAAAGAAGCATAACATTTTTTATGCCATACCACACGCTTTTCCATCAAAATGTTTATATGAGGAAGTATAAGTGTAATTATTTCAATACCGGAGTTGTCATTACATTTTTGCCTGACGTTATAGCATTCCCGTACACGCTGAACTTAAGTTTCCTGAGCTTAAGGTAGCGGCGGGGATTGAGATATAACGGCAAAATCGTGACCCGACAGAAAATGAGTTTTTTCCATTTCCGTAAAGTTTGGCACTTTAACTTTCTTGTCACCAAACATGATTACTAAAAAAGCAAAATTTATGTTATAAAAAGGGGGAAAAACATGACCATGTTTTAGCCGGCTGCAGCATGAGCATGTCTGTTTACAAATGTATGCTAATTAGTCCGCCAAAGTTTGGATAGCAGTCGGCTGCTTTCCACAATCCAGGACCGTAGCAACGACAAGCGACCAACTGTGACATTTTGAGGTGCGCTCCTACCAATTCTTGTATAAACTGCTTGACAAGATTAGGACAGATTAATGGGTTTGTTGTGGTGACCAAATGGCCATGTAGATAATTAAATCGATGGGCTCATGTTTTCCTTCTCGGTGTGATAAAAAAAATTAAAAAGTAAGGGACGATAAAAGGTGACGATTGTCAAAACGGCACCTGGCGATGGACGTGAGCCTCAGTGTGTTTTCAATGAAGGCGATTTCAACCTATGCGTAAATCGTTACTAAGAATCATGGCATTGTATACATCATAAAGGCTTACAACCCTTTCTACAGTCTTGCCCTATCCAAGACCAATTTGCTTTTAATGTTTACTGGCAAAAAATACGCATGACGATCGAGGAATCCTAACACTGGACCACTTGGCTATAAATATGCCGCAAACTATAAAAGCGGGGATTCGATTCAGCGTAAATAATTATATCTGCCTTCAATAATTATATGTCCGTTTACCTGAATGTGAAACGGTGAATAGCATTAAATGTTAACCTTGAAGTAAATTTATATAAAGCACACGCCTCCACTAAAACTGGTATCGTCTGTAGCGCTGTCCCATTTTGTGGAACTGGAAGACTGGCACATTGCACGTGCACGGACTTGCCCACTTCATACGGGGGTGTTTCGAAGTACACTGAGCGAGGGGACAGGAAAAAAAGCTTTAAAAATTTGACCATCAGGGGGATAAAATAATCAGATTACTGTTAAATGACTGCGAAAAGCGACTCTGCGCTCTGCTTTTAGCTGGTTGATCGGTCACATAAAAGTATTTTGTCTCACTGTGCGCGGCATGTTCCGATACCACTCGCCCGCACCCACCCATCAGGAAGTTTCGGTTTTGTGTCTCGATCAGTTTATTGCAGTTCAAGGGTGAGCCAACTATCTTTCAGTGGGCTAGTTATCTCCACAAAATAAAAAATATGTTACATGAGTGGCAAGGTTTCGAATGGCAATACGCGAAAAAAACGTGGCAAAGTGAATGGCATTCTTTATCACAAGGAAGGCGCTAATATGTGGAGGAACCAATGAAATAGGCTTGGCGTATTCTATTGTGCTCCCGGCAAGAACAAAAACAACAAAACAAAACAAAAACAAACAAACAAACAAAAAAAAAGCGCACAAGCCAAGGCCACGAAGAACACACTGCCTCACGATGCCCATCCCTTTCTCAATTTTGTGGGATTTGGAAACTTTCTTGACTGCCAGACAGACTCGCTCTGTGTAATTGTTAAATTGCGCTTGAAGTGCATGTCGCCAGGCAAGCAAACACAGTCCGTCTTCGCAGGCAAGAAAGTTTTACCCTTGCGCACGAAAGGTAGCGTCATCACCTTACATCTGAGCGTGGTCTGGTGCTTTATAACTAATATTGATCTATGTAACCGTCAGGGTCTGATCAAAGACTACTTCAGCAAATCAATGGATTAGGTTTTTCAATCTAGCAATACAGTTTCATCACCAATACAACGTTGAAACTAATTGATTCTCAACACATATGAAACATTCGCTTTTTTTTTTGTTGTTGTTGGTTTTTTTTTTTTGTTTTTTTTTTTTTGTTTGTTTTTGTTTTTTGTTTTGTTTCTTCTTTGAAGTATAATTTATCCTGGGAGTGTTTGTTTATCAGTAACAGGACTATTGTCTTAAATGTTACGTCACGATCATTCATGTTGACCGCCTATCTAGCATTTATAAGCTACATTGAAGTCGGTGACTGTGCTGAAGTCCGATTTACCCTCGGACTCAGTCCTATCCATATTCCTGGTCGTCAACACTTTTTTTCACATTGTCATCCATCTGCTTCCTTTTCTTCCGTGATCATGGCATGTCAATTTTTACAACTTTCTTTTCGGTAAGGTCGCAAGTAGTCCAAGACACTGAATGGCGAATGTCCCATCCATGCCGTTAATAAAGCCATGTTGTTCTTTGATCCAAGGTGATGAGAAGTGAGTGAGCAACTCCTGCCTACCGGGCTCCTTCTGGGTAGAGCAAGCTGTGAAACTGCAACCCGTTTGTTCAAGCGGCGCCATATGCAAACAATGTTGCTAGGGTCAAGGTGATGGCACCTTCGGGTCACGTGGCTAATCCGCTTTCGAATCCCCCTTTGAAGCTGTCCCATTCACGTGGAAACCCGAGTGACAAGCTTTCAAGTGTGGCTGCATTTGATGTCATTCGGGTAAAAAACTGCTTTTTTAAGCCAATAAACATCATTGTATGTTGGAAACTACACATCAAAGATGTTGATTGACATTTCTTCGAAGTACTGGGACCAAAACGGGCCGAATTTGGAAAGCTGTATTGTCATTATGGCCAACAATGTGCGAAAAAAGGGCCTCAAATCTTTCAACGGCGATTTCTCGGAATGAAATTTTCTGCTTATGAATCAATTTTGTGGACAGCGTCAATAAAAAGCTAATTGATCGATCTGCTTCAAATAATCGTCTTTTGAAAGATAAATATATTATCTGGGAACCGTTTTTTTTGTTTTTCCGTCAGATGTCCCCTTCCAAGACTTTTGTAGCCCACAAAATGAAGTAACTGCTGAAGTTTAAAATGATGATCAAAGAATTCGATAATTCTGTTATTATGTATTTTACTTGTAAACAAAAAATACGGTTCCTGCATATTGGTCTATACTTTAATTTTACATAGGTAATACACTTTTGCATCGATTATTTTTAAAGAAATGCTGACAAAATGTCAAATCTGATACCCTCTTGTAAACGGGCGTATAAAACCCTTGAAAATTATCGTATCGATATGAATCTTCTTTCTAACAAATCTAGATGTCTGAACAATTAATAAAATGTATGGTTTTGTGGGTGAAATGTGAAACATAGTTCATCTATGCAACGTCAAAGTCGCGGGACCGCTGCGCGAGGCTCAATCCCCGCCGCTACCTTAAGTTGTCCCACATAGAGAACTTTGAGAGAATATGCAAAGGCTTAAATTGGAAGTTCATAGGCGACAAGATTCACTGACAGGCAAGACTATCATAGGATCAAACTTTTTGCGTATGTTTTTAGCTACTTTTGGGACTTACCGTGCAAGTTTTGCACAAGTTTGTAAATTTTTTGAAATAAAAATATAGGAAGTGAAACCACGCACTAAAATGCTAAAAAAAAATGCACGTCAACATCGGCAAACTCCATTCAAATGACAAAAACCAAGTAAGTCCGACAATTTTTTCAGGAAACAGCCATAACACCAACTAGAACCGCATTCATTCCTAACCATTCAAAGCTAAAAAAATGACCAAAATATAGCCAACCTGGCTAACATCATCGATCTTCATGAACCAACACAAGAAACCACAAAACTACCGAGGGAATCAAGCAAGCAGACAAGCCAACAAGTGGGAGGAGAACACGTTCAGAGTTACAAAATAGCATGAATCTTGGGTGAACAAGTGCGCTTCAGTGAGTCTTTTGTGTCTTTTCCTTTGTCCAAGAGCTTGGCTTCATGTACGATGTGGCTCATTAAACCCATAAACGCACCTGATAAAACAATAACACTAAAACCCAACTGAAAACATACTACAAACTGTTGGCTGATAACACATTACACACCGAATAATATATCGTGTTTTTCATGAAGCTTACAATCAAAATGGCAGTATTTTAGCTGAAAAATATCAGTTACAGTACTTTCAACAAGAAATATAAGATAGGGTTAAACAAATAAACAAAGTGTCAAAAGTAATGGTTCTTTAAAAAAATTAATTCAAATATCAATTCAAAATGTTTTTTAAGTAAAGAAATGATTGATAGCACAAATAAATATCCAATTTTAGAAGTGTTGCAAGTTAACATTCGAAAACAATCTTTAAGTTGGAAGCTATTTTTTCACATATTTTACTCTTTGTAGCGTGCAATGATGATGATAATTGCCAATTGTGGCTTCACCTTACATTTGTGGCAAATAAGAATGAATCTATATTATATTTGCAAAATATGGTCCTTCTTTCGTTCAATAAATTCAACTTCTGAATGTTTAGTCATTGGTGGTAAAATTCAGGAAAATGGCTCTTATTCTGGCTTGCACAGGTTTATGTAGCGACAACAGGGCTTAAAAGGTGTGAAACGATCCAAAGTAAGATGCAAATATGGTTGTCACTCTTTGCAACGATGGGAGAGAGAATCCTGAAAATATTGCCTTTGCAAACTGAGGGCCACCTGACTTATGGTAGGCCTATCTTGGAGTTCCTGCATGATTTATCAGTATGCCGAGTTGACAGAAAAATAAGAAAGTAAAAGAAGTTTCCTTTCCAAATTCATGAAAAATTAAGATGAGGGGGAATTTTTTTTTTCAGCAAAGTAACTAAAGACCTCACATAAACCGAGGTAAAAGGTCATTTGAAGCATGTCAGTATCCTTAGTGGCACTACTCTTGTGACGTCTAAGGAACACCAAAAGTGAATCCCAACAGCTGCTTTTGTGATACAGAGCCACAGTCGACAGCAAAAAGAGTAAATTCTCCAAAATCATCAGTACTCCGGGTTTGTCCCCACAGTTGAATGCTATCATGACCTATGTGACCTGAACTTCATCAGTCTCTGCTCTTCACATTAAGAGTCGAACCAATGTGTGTCCTTACAGGAGAGACACCTTATAGTTGTATCCCCATGAGTGTCATTTACATCCTGAAATTCGTTTTTGTTATCGCACCTATGATGCAGTTATAGTTATCAGTTCCGCAGTCTATGTTAGCAATTAGATAGAGAGTCATCGCCAAGAAGCATATAGGCTCATCAGGGTCTCTGTCTAATGTGACAGTCACATATACTATCAATATCACGGAACAAGTAGCTTCATCAGTCCCCACGTTTATGTTGACAGTCTCTTGCACTATTACTTGTTTAATGCACTCGGCCTCATCGAACCACTGTCTGTTTGACCGATCTTATCTGATATCTCTCTCTCTCTCTCTGATGATGATGATGATGATGATGATGATGATGATGATGATGATGATGATGATGATGATGATGATGATGATGATGATGATGATGATGATGATGATGATGATGATGATGATGATGATGATGATGAAACCCATTCACTGGCGCAGTGTAAGAAAAGTGCCAGCATCAGATTAAGCAACATATATGTTTTCGGAACCTCGTGGGTAATGTGCAATTCAGTAAACAGTGGCATTCACTCTACCAGCATACCTGATTAAACTCCCTCCCTAACGAATGAGCAGCATTTCTTACTCTGTGAGCTGAATGAAGCAACTTGCACACCATTTTTGTGATTTGCAAAAGATGTGAATACAACACACTGTGACCGTGTAAATCTTGCAGTTATAGTCCGCTTCAATTCAACTGGAGTTGGTGAAACCTTAACGTCTCTGGGGACTGCACCCAGTGGTGAAACATGATCTCGCTGCAAGAGTGAGCAATTGTTGGAAAGGAACCTGTGTCACATTTTGCAAGTGCTACCTTTGAATATTAGAAATAGTTTAGTAATCATAAAATAGATTGTCAACCGGTTGTTCTTCAAACAATTGAAGAAACAAGACGCCCATGGGCCTAATGCTCTGCTGGCTTCGTGGCTACACCTACATCTCCATTTCAAAGTTGTGAGTCCTCCAGTGGCCTCTGAACTTATATAACGTAAGTGATTTTAGTCTCTCATTTGTCCGCAAGATGGCACTTTACTCCATTTGTAATTATAGCTTATTTGTGCAGTTCCTGTGATAGATATTGTCGCTTGTGCCAAGACAACAATGAGTGAGTCCTTAGGACAGGTAAGCCATCAAAAACCCTTAAATGGACGGCCCTTTTTATACGTCGGCAAAATTTCAAGTTCCTAACTAAAGTAGAAATATGAAAAAAAAACTCTGAAAGACCACATGGGCAATGGACCAAAGGGAGGTAAATAGCATGGCGGCGCCCGTGAGGCAAAATCAGGCAACATGGCAAACCATGTTTGTGAACAGAGAAATGATTCGAATATGCAAGTATATCACAGCCTTTGTGGTTTATTTTATGATAATCCTGCTTGTTATGCGCTCAGACGAAGGAAGACATTAATGTTCAGGTCCAGCAGGAATTGACAGACGGTCTCCAACCAAAGGCCGTGCCGAGATGGATTACCTCATTGACCTCACATATCAAAGAAAGGTGTCCAAAAATTGAAATTTCGTCAGCAATACTCATGCACATCGGGAAGAAAATGTCAACAAATCTGTGTCCTTGCAAAGAGACACAGTCATTAAGCTTTCGAATTTCAACCAGAGAGGTCGATCTATCCTGTACAAAGTCTGCTTGCAATTCACAAGGCCCAAATTGTTGAAGAAAAATCGGCAACAAGACACGAACAAAAAAGACCAAGTGAACAAGGCACGGATATTGGTTGAAAGACAGGTTGTTGAGCGATTTGACTAACTAGGGTACGTTTCCCGGCTCATATCGTACCTGGTCTTGTCATGGACAATATAAGCTCATCTGTGCTAATTAATGCATCCCAGTTAAATCTAAACATAACCATGACGGGTACATAAATGTTGATGTTCTATATATTGTAGTAATATGTAAATCCGTCCCAATTTTTCTTCATGGTTGATTAACATGATTTATTACATACTCTCACTGATGTTTGTTCAGCGGTGGTCTGCTCACAAGTTTTATTATGACACATTCTCGCCACATATGCCCTAAGTGAAAATTATGGGCCACCTGACCTGCAGACGAGTAATTTTCCAAAACTCATTATAATGACATGGACACCATCTTGTCTCAAAATGTGCAAGGTAGCAAAATTTCAGATTAAGAAATATTGAAAATGTACTTTTTGTTTAGGTCAAATTGTTAGTGTCATTAGAAAAAGTTTCCAGTCTTTTTATCACTCTTGTCTGGCTAACTGTTTTAATTTTTTTCCAGGCCAGGGAATGTGGACTGGAAGATTGCCAGTACACCTACCGACCAGAAGTTCTTGCATATTTGAGGGCCATACTACCCCTACAGGTGAACGGAGGGTTTAGAGAGAATGCCTATCAGGCAGATAAAATTGAGTTCTGCCCAGCAGAAGTTGTTGGAAGCTAGAGTGAAATTGAAATTTATATAATGGACTGTAGAATGTATTGGTTAGAAGCAGAAAGTGTATGCCAGTTGTATATAAGTACCAATATGCATAAATGCACCAATAAAGTTTCATTCTAAGCATCCTGATCCTGGTTCTCGTTGGACCATATTCTTCAGTTTTTGGCACGGAAAGTATTTCAAAAAGTGTTTTGGCACATGCATGTTGCTGCAGTATCACACCAATGTTATTTTTCTCCTTTTTTCATAGAGCAAATACTGGAAAATGTTATATACAGTGGTACCCCTCTTGAAATGCCACTCTAAATGCACCAGAAATGTGGCTTTATAAGAGGGGTGAACTCGTATGAGGGGGATAACATAATGCAAGCTATACCTGCTGCGCCGAGAAGTATCTGCGGTCATTGATGAAACAACAATAGATTTTGCATTAAGAAAATCTTTTATTTACATATATACACTTGCACACTGCAGGAATGAGTGTCCAGTATATTCTGTCATCATGTATTCTTTTTGTCAGAAAATTATAATTTAAAAAAAAGTCAACAAATGTTCTGTTTTCTTCAAGTGTCTGTTGATTCACAAATGCACCTAAGTCATAATTTTTTGTTTCAGTTGTTACTTGACATAGTACAGCCACCTCGCGGATGTCCCTTTCTTGTTTCCCACAGTGTTTGCATTAGGGTGTTGCTCTTACCGATGTCGTGCATGCTCCAGCTCCCCAAAATGCCCCAGACTGATAGGATGGCCCCTCTGCTTTTTGAAAGCCTCAAGTTGTGCTGTTTTAGTTTGTCGCCTCTCCTTTCTCTTCCTTTTTCTGTCATTCTTGCATTGGTACATGCTAGCCTGAAAGCGGGTTTCATCCAACAACCTGAAAAACAATAAACCAAATATTGATTAAAATCCATTACTTGTACTCCAAAGCACGAGCTAAGTATTTATTTTTATATTTAAGTTTGGAAAAAAATCATCCATGTTTTGTGCTCCAAAAAAGAAACTTTTTTTTTAAAGTTTTGAACAAATTTTATCTCTTGTACTCCATAAAAAAGGTGATGTCAAAGTATTTTTTCATTTAATGACACAATCACAAACTTTGTTTTATTTGGGTGCTGGTGGTGGCTGTATGTGGATCTGCTAACCAGGAAATGATACATATATCCTGCTCATTCCAGTTATATTGATATTGTAATATTGACTGGTTTTTTTTTTTTTTAGGATGAAAAAATATTTCTTATAACTGACCAATGCCTATGGAAAGTTTTTGTTACAATCCCTCACACAGCTTGCAGGCAGGGTAACCTTTTGGCCCCATGCTCATTTTACCATTATTGAACAATACACAAACGTCATTGTCTATAGGGATCATTATAGGTACTGGCGAGCAGTTTCACATCGCAGATGGTCCTCCGGGTATATAAAGTAATATATTTTGAAAGCAGACAGGGCTTTCTCTCGAAGTCACATGTACAATGCTACCTGTCTTGAGAGATCCCATGTCTTTTTATGAATGCTTTATCTTTCCCATGTTATTGTACTCTTAATGAAAGACCACCTAATTCACGAGAACACATTTTGAGCTGCCGTTGGGGCGTCTCTCAAGACGGGGATCACTGTATTTCAAATGAATTTAACCTCTACATACCTTATACTTTCTTTTGCACCAGCTGAAATTGCAAGCCCTTCATCTTTATACAGCAGCACAGCTGTCGGCAATCTTCCAATGTTGAACCACAAGATGGCTACATCAATAACCAACTGCAAAGAATCTGTAGAGTCACCAAACCAGGTGGTGCAAGGACTCGTTTGCATTTTGTGTGACACTTCTCCCACTATGCTTCAGAAGATCTTTATTAGCCCAATCTCTGAAGGTTAGAAGCAACTCCAGCACCATGGCTGCAAAGATATTACAACACAATATAATGACAGGTCACCTGTTGTATGTGGACATTTTTTTTTGCCAAAAGGTGTGACCAAATATAGCAGGGTTCACTACTAGTATTTATTTTTACTGCATGGTAAGCACTCTTATACGTGACACCCTAGCTTACTGTTTTAGACAAATTCAATCTTTATTCACATGAAACATAATATATATGATTGACCGGCAATATTTTGCAAATTTTGTTCACAAAAAAAGTTCAACATGTGATAATAAACCTGTTGATACACATACCTGTCAACATTTCAAAGCTAAAAATAGGGAGATTTTTGTAATTTTTACAAACCCTTGGAAAAATTTGTATTTTTAGAAAGAATATAAAAAACAATATTCAATTTTCGTGGGGGAAAATGTCCTAAATTGTGTATGTAAACTTGAAACTTTTGGATGAAAAAGTGGGAGACCTCCACCTTATGACGGAGCCTTGACAGGTATGCACATTTCCGTACTATACATGAGTTTGTACATGTCTTCAGGTAAAGATTGGGCTGGCGGTACATATGTTGAGGTCCCAGTTGGCAGGTCATTTTTGAACTTGCACTAGCTTTTTTGACCAGAGGGACAGTAGCTGTGGTCTGCCTCTTCTGCATAGTGATACAGGAGGGCCCAAGTAGCCCTGGATGGAGCTCGTCCTGGCACTCCAGCATGTTGGCTTAATGCCTGCCCATACCAACACTGAAAGGAGTCCACACGGTGCACGGTGCACAGTGCATTTTCCCATCTGCCAGCTGTTGCCCTGAAAGAATACCCAAAAGAGCTGTTGCATGCTAGAAAAAATATTTTAGTATTGAAGCAACTTCACACAAACTTGAGACAAATAAATAAATAATGTGGTACTGACCGATGTGCCCAGAATAAAATCAGCAAATATGCCTGAAATAAAATCAACCAATGGGCCTGAAATGAAATCAGCCAATACACATGATATGAAAGCAGCCAAACTCAGTCAATGTGTATGAAACAAAATCACTGAATTGAGCATGCCTAAATACTATGAACATAAATAATGATGTACCTTTCTTTTTTTCCAGAAGACGCGGCAAACGTGTTCCCATTCGTTTTTGTAGGTGGCCCACACATTCCTCTTTCTCAATGTCATAGTCCGACTTTGGCAGATTTTTTTTGCATGCAAAGGAATCACCATCCCTAGTGTACAGATTGTACCGCAGACTGTACATCACCATAGAGCGATGGAAAAGCTCTACTGCTCCTTCACTTTCTATTGAAGCTGCACTTCCAGAATTACTTTAAGGCATGTCTGCTCATGTTCAGAGAACCTATAAGATAGATAAAAAGGATCACTTATGGGTCAACTGTGGGCTTACACACGTTTGTGGTCGCACTACTCCCTCTCCCTGATATCCGTCATTTGTAAATTGATCAAAGCTTAAAAGTTCGTGATGTATATTCTCTTACATATAGGTTGCATAAGTTTTATATTGGCTCTGGAATATTTTATCGGGAAAACTGACCACACACCCAGTTCAAAATAGACTTGGCATATGTTTGTTCCAAGCTTGTCCATATTCAACAATTCTGTGTATTGGGCCACCCAAACACCAGCCACTTGTAAACAGACTAAAATCGTGAAAGCGCATATAAATATACTGGACCATGTAGCTCCCTAGAATTTTGTTCACCGACAAAAATTTTTAATAGACCGAGTTATGTTTGTGTTTGTCCATGTTCAGCAAGCATATAACACCTTTACCATGTTTTTGGCCAACATGTAGAGTAAACCTGCAACATTCTTTTTTTAAGGGGAAGGTCTTTTTTTTGGTGGGGGGGGGTTGTTTGTTTTTGTTTTTGATTTGGTTTGTTTTTGTTTTTGTTGTTTTTTTGGGGGGGTGGGTGGCCATACAGTCATATGTAAATTGACTGAAATCTATGAAGTTCTGGGCATTTGACTGTCTTTAGTGCCCAATATCCTGACCAAATTTTCCTTTTCATACACATGTTTACTTTTTAGAGATGTCCTGGATCAGTTTACCTATGAATCAAAACCACAAGCTCATGCTCAAGAACACTCTATCCTTACCACTCAAGGCACTCCATGCTGTTTTTGTCCTTCTTATCCCATTCAGAGCACTGCAAAAATGATTTTGTCATAAAGTGCATATCCAAAACATGACCAGTGTCTGCTAAAATGACAGTCACAAAGCCGTTGTTGCTCTCTTTCCCTCTAGTTGACCATGACCCATCAATTGTGACTGAGACTGTGTCCATGATCTCTTCTTGTGTCTCATTTTTAGTTCAAGTAGCAGTTTGTCCTCCACAAGACCCTCTTCTATTTTGTTTGCATTTGAGATCAAATAAAACACTGCAACAAAGAATTGAAGAACAAAATGATTATATATGCATGGGCATTATGTAACACAGCCCTCAATGGGACCCATGAAGAAACCATAGTATAATGTTTCAAACATGCCAAATAATATGCTTAAGAAATGGTTATTCCAGGAAAACGACTGGGCGAAATTCAATCCTGTAAACGGCCTTTGATTTCGTATTGTCTGAACTGCAAAAATGGTGCAGCAATAGTTTTAATCTTCCCTTGTTCTTTTTCTGTGAAATGAAGAAAATAGACATTCGAGAAATCAAAGGGAAAATTAAAATGTCAAAAACTTAGAGGATGGCTAATGGAAAAACTAAGCCAAACATAAAAAAATCGGAGGATCTTTTTTCTTGCCAATAAGTCAGGTTTAAGATGAGAGTGTAATTGTGATTCCATCACAGATGATTAGTGATTTATATTGACATTTATGGGGTCGATGGTTTACGTTCAACCTTCAGTTGTTTATTCAACAATTAACATGACAGACACCCTAGCACGGAATGTATAATTTCTTCGGATTATGACGATTACACACTTATATGATTTGTTATCCTGACCCAAAGATATTTTGAGTTATGACAGATGAAATTGGGATTTTTTGTGTGTGTCTTACCTGTCCTTACCTTTATGTCCTCAGTGACCTTGGGACGGAAGATCAAGGTCCCCCAGATTATGTAATAAAGAGGCCCATGGCTCTGGTGCTGTGCTGACATTGCCATTGATGTCAAGGATATACCTTGCCATTACAAAATAATCTGTTTCAACTTTAAAGGCATGGCGACCTCACAAAAATAGGTCAAGGTCACTGATATTATATAACACTGTAGCATTGGATATGGTCTTTTTATCCTATAAATGTGGCGTGTCTAATCTATTACTTTCTAAATATGGAGTTTTATATCTTAAAGGTCATTTTGGTTGAATGGGCACCACAAGTTAGAAAGTTGATGTTTAGGGTGGTTAGAAATTATATCTGACAACCAAAATGTTTAAATGTCAGTTTCAACTTAACAATAAAAGTGCACCAGATTTGCTACATGACACCGCAGGAATTTTTCCGACTTTGGTCCGATGTCGGAAAGTGTTAGTGACGTCACAAATGCACCCCGCTGGCCAAGGTCAATGTGTTATGGGCCAGAGTGCTTTCAGTTAGCCAAAATTCATGGCAGATACATTACCACATAATGCTTCTTGAGAGACTGGATTGAGTTTGTCAAGCACGTGGTCTAATGAGGATGAAGAATTAACTAAAAAAATTGATTTGCTTCTCAGCAATTCAGTCTGTGTGCCTATAAATCTTTTAAAGTTTGCCTATTCAGTATTCCTACAACATATTTTTTTCATGTGGCTATGTCAAAAAGCTATACATTAAAGTTAGAAAGGCACCCCAACGTATTTTAATTTTGAAGCTATTCAAAGATTTGAATTTTGTGTATTTGCCTAATTTGCATAAATCAAACTGCCACAACTTTGAGTCATGGTTCATTGAGTCATGGTTCATTGGATGCAAATACCCTACAAATTAATCAACTGAAATTTGAATGATACCTCAGTCTATAATAGTTATTCAAGAATTAAATTTTGTGTATTCACCTAATTTGCATAAATTAGAATGCTACATCTTTGGTTCATGTTTCACTGGATGTGGATTTTGTCAGATGCATGGTTATTGAGAGGAAATTCAGTAAATTTAACAGAAATTGAACTTCACAACTTTGTTTGCATGCTATGTGATTTTGCTTCACCAATAGCCCCACATATTAAGCTTTGAATGACAACTCTATCCAGAAAACCTTTGAAGATTTGTAAGATTGAAAAGTTCCACAAAAATGTTCCTAATTTGCATAATTTTCAACAAAGGGTACATATTGGTTCAGGGGTAAGTCAAATTGTTCTTATATGGACATGTACTATGAAAATTTGGTAATTATGGTTTGTTTGACAGGTATTCTTCTTTGATATGAAGCTCTGCATTTTATTTATTTCTATTTTTTTGGATCAAAGACCTCGCAATATACAGTTGTTATTCATCATACATATTACAGTGGCCAGCTAACTCAACCGATTGACCTGTCAAGGACTGTTCAACCCTAGCCATGGGTATGGAACAAGATTGGACCTTGTTTATCCATGTTTCCCACCCATGCTCCCCAATCAATTCAATCGAAATGTTAAATGCACTAACGTTTTGTTACAATGTAATACTTTGTAACAACATCCCAGACCAGCTTTGTCACTGTGACAGTCAATTGATAGCTATGTGATACTTTGTAACAGTCGTAGAACTACTAGACTAATATTTTGCTTTGATGCCAAGGATGCAAGCTTTGACATCAGAATCATACTGCCAATTAATCTGCAAATACTGTAAAAGAAATAATGATGAATCATTGTTCCTGCATGGGTTTTTGAGAAATGCCTAATTTGGCTAGCTTCATGAATCCTTGCATTGTACATCGATGAGACTGCATTTGGCAACAGCAGTAGGTTGTTTTTTTTGGCCAAAACCTATCCTTAACATCGTCATATTTGACTAATCAAAGTCACTTTGCACAAAATATTCACTACGTAGGTGAGATCGGTTCCCAGGGCCTTGCCACTTGTCCCAGTAAATGTTGACAGCAATGTTGACAGCCCAGGTCTATGCTCTCCATAATTTCAGGTCTTTGGGGGAATTTAAACAAGCTGTAGAATTTGTACTGCCACAACACACCGACCCATCTTGGGCGGGGACTGTGACGAAAATGAATATTTTTGCATGTATTTTAATCTGTATAAACTCAGGGAAACTTGACAGCCACAGCTCGGCGCCATGGTCGGAGTCTTCCCTGTCAGCCAGCAATATTGCGTTTATGACGTCACTGATCTTTTGCGCCTTGAGGGTGTCAGAAATGAATGGAGAGCGACGATTACAGGGGCAACAATTCTCTTTACAAGGATGTTAAAAACGTATTATTTTCATATCTCAATATTTTTAAAGTGCATCGTATGGTCAGAACACCCCATGAGTCACCCATGTATCCATTTAAAACATGCTAAATCAAGGGAACCTTTAACACATTTTGGCTCATAATTTCCGTCAAAATACAGGTGGCGCCACTAGTATCATAAGATACTTAGAATTTGACCTCCTCGACAATCCCACCAAATTTAGTTAACATCCGTCAAAACTTAAAGATGCTGTAGTCTTCACAAAATTCCATATTTTGACCCCTATATTAAATGATATTAAAGGTGGTGCCACCACTGTCAAAAAGACCTAGATTTTCATATACCCTATAAGTCCTGAAAGTTATATTGGGCTAACTTGAAAACTGTGGACGATATCGAGCTCACAATTTAAACGTTTATGGACAGATGGATGGACAGACAGAATGACAGACAGACAGCAATTGTCCCGCACTGCAAAAAAATATACAAATAGTTTCAGTGTAGTATTTAGGCAAGCAGACTTTTGTATGTACAGTCCCTGATTCGGGACAATAGAATACATGTAACAGTGTTTGCTGATATACAATGACCTGGACTGTGTCCATTATGACATTCATGCATGCCTTTCCCTGTTATTCCTTTTTGCAAGAAAGGGAATTTGGTGTAGTTTAGATCTGCATTTCCCTTTTTTTCACAGCTAGGTGCCACGGTTGCTGGTTCAAGACGGAGATGTTCAATGGTCACAATATATATATATATATATATGGTGTTCCTTTGATGCTAGGGGACTGAGGTATGCACACTCTCCTACCTGCGCACCTCCGAATAAACATGAAATTGTACTTGTTTAAATAGAATTAGTTTCCCATTTTGGGCTAAGTGGTGCCTGGCTCGAGACGTGGTCATTCCATGGCAAGTAATAATAATAATAATAATAATAATAATAATAATAATAATAATAATAATAATAATAATAATAATAATAATAATAATAATAATAATAATAATAATAATAATAGTCTCCACTTCTAGGCTTCATTATTATGTATTGTATTTGTGTCTTTTTGTCCAGAACCACTTCCTGGTGGTCATTACCCTATTCTGCAGTCTGAACTCTTTACTCTCCATAAGCTTACCTGTCACTCTCTAACCTATATACAAATATAGAAGTACACTTGTCCATATTGCACACGTTCTTCTGTAGAATTTTGACATAGGCTGCATTACCCCAAATATTTTTAAAGGGTCTCCAGCGGGTAACTACTCAGAACATGTTTCGGAGCTTATACCCGTACATGTCTCTCTGAGTAGCGGCTCCTTGTCTAAGCTAAATATTCAGCAAAGACAACTCAGATAATAATGGATAAATATGAACGTGGCAAATGATGACGTAGCTTAATACATGAAGTTTTGCTTTTAAATGCAAAGCTTTATTATGAAAGAAGAGAACCAGTGAAACAAACCATAGTGACTAAATTTGTAAAGTGCAGGTTCAGATAAGAGCAATTTGACTTACCAGTATGTACGCTTTCTAGCTGGGTAGCCCATCCTAGTTAAACCACCTGCCAGTGTATATAGTAGAAACAAACTGGGGACTTATATTCAGTCCCACTGATTGTAAAATAAACAGGTGCAGCTAGACCACCTGTACAAACCAAGGGAAATCCTCACAAGTACTGCAGCAATGGACATCCTGGACCAGAAATGTAAAACAAACCCCAGTATGACACCTGCTCCTCACTTTGAAAGTCTCTAAATAATTAAGCTCTATTTCACTGCCAACACTGAGCCAATGTCTCAACGTAATGTGTCAGGTTTATGACAATTCTTTAACATTGAGTAAATGTGTATTTAGGCATGTCAGAATGAAATGAAAGTCATTAGCTTTAATGTCAAAAACATGTCATCAAAACATAATTTTTCTTAACATGATTTTAAGTACAATTAGGCAAACTGTTAACTGTCGTTGGCCGCTGCTTGCTACCAATAGCCCTTAAGGGGTTTAACTTGAAAGAAAACATGTAAGCCTAAAATGTCTCAAAGTGAATGCTAAAACAGAATGATGCCAAAAAATAAAATTTAAGTAGCACAACAGGAAAGTCTAAAATCTGTAAAATTATTGTAGTTAATCTTTCTAATAACCTTTGGATATTGATAGCAAAATTTGTAGGGCAAGTCAGAAAAGAATACAAATCATTAGTATTTAAGTCAAGAGAATGCAATCAAAATATGATATTTCTTAACTAGATATCAAGTGCAATTAGGCAAGCTTGTAACTGTCGTGGGCAGCTGCTTGCTACCTATAGCCCCTGGGGGTTTGACCCAACAGAAAACAAGGCAGCCCAAAATGTCTGATATGTGATTATTAAACAGAATGATGTCAATATATAAAATTAAGAAGCAAAATAGGCAAGTCTAAATCTCTACAATTATAGAAACCAACCATCTCTGGATATTTACAGCAAAATTTGTAGTAATATTTGATCAAAAGTACAACTTTGAATCATCGTGACTCAAGTTTATTGTAAATAAATTTGGTTCTAGACAAACAGTCCTGAAATTTAGAACAAATTGTGACAAAATGTCTTATATCTAATAGTTTCCGAAATATTACTCTGCGGTAAAAGATAGTTAACTACTTTAAAGTTAAACTCATTTATTTTGTGATAGAATTTAATGCAAAACCTGTCATTAGTGACCTGAATATCCAAGTCCAGAAACACGTCTCTGAAACCATCTGAATTATTACCCTCCAAAGGGACAACTTTTGGGTAAATTTCTTCATCAATATCACTGAAATTTTGTACATTTATACAAGCAGTGTCATTAATATATATTGCGTTGTTTGATAATTTTGCAGGCATTTGAAAGTCCCTTTTCATCAATTTATTCAT
This sequence comes from Hermodice carunculata, assembly GCA_964020975.1. Classification (NCBI taxonomy): domain Eukaryota; kingdom Metazoa; phylum Annelida; class Polychaeta; order Eunicida; family Amphinomidae; genus Hermodice; species Hermodice carunculata. The sequence continues at coordinate 34,358,783 of OZ026623.1, forward strand.
ATACTTAAATTCAAGCCAGGTTTAATATAAACTTTCTGCCAGTTACGGGAAGCAGTTGCTACTCATTGGAATGCCATTTATTTGTTGAAAAATCAATGGTCTACATTGAAAAAAAGTATTGTCCAAAAGAAATTTTACAGCATCTATCAAAGTTTCAACAGTGTAAGACTTAATGCTCCTTTATGAATAATAATTTTACTGTGTGACCAATATGCTTTCTTTGTACATGAATTAATATTTATGTATGATTTACCACTATGTTTAAATATTTTGCTAATCGATTCTGAAAGAAAACTTGTGACTTCATCTATGGGTAGATCTGTGTATAGTATAATGCACTGGTAAGATGCGAATGGCAGGGAGAAAGAAGGTTATCAACGTAATTAACTCAACAAAATTCCAGGATTTGGGGAAGGACAAATCTTGGAAATTATATACATATATATATATATATATATATATATATATATATATATATATATATATATATATATATATATATATATATATATATACATATTTTTTTATTTGGTCCTCTCATTTATGTTAACCTCAGTTGAACTGTCTGTCAGCTGAGGTTGCTAAATGGGCAGTTGCTCATCGTTTGTCTTCAAATTCCTTTTTCACTTCTCCAAAGCTGTCAATCAGATCTTTTGCAAATATGGTGGCTGTAAGGGAAATAATGTTACATTGGGGAATCATATGAGTAATATTAATTCTTAATGCAGCTGTTAGTTGCAACAGGACTGTTCAATCATGTCACAGTGACAAGGTGAGGCATCAATTGGTTTATAGGTGTCTTTTTTCTTGGGGCACAGTAACAGTCAACAGTGACATGACAATATTTAGTACCGACAGCAGTTATAAAGTAGAGTGATTCGGAGAATGAATTTTCCCAAATTGGGAAGCGTCTCAGACCTGAGAAAAAAAAACAGTGATGCGAGCATTACCTCCTGGACTTTACAACATCTGTGTCTGATTACTAATGTCAGCATCCCCATCCTTTACAGAAGTGAGGGGCTGCCTTCTTTGTTCCATGAACTACTTAAGGAATGCTATGATGTTGCCCATACAGGATTTAGCAAAAGTCCTCTACTGCTGTAGAGATAAGGACAAAATTTGCCATAATCAGTAACATCTGTGCAACCATCCATTCACATTACACATGAAATAGAATGCTGTGTCTACTCTGTGTACTTTGTAAAATCAGGATGTAGCTTACATACGACCAAAGGAGAAAACAGACGAAATTTACCCTAAATGAATATCACGGTCATTGGATTTATTGGAAAGGAAAGCTAAGAGGGTGGAGTGGGCGTGGGAGATGAAGTATCTCCTAACTTTCATCAATAAGTCATGGTCTAAAGACCTTGATTTTTAATGATGTGTTTCTTTCTTGTTTGGTGGCATCTTCAAAATTTTCTCGTCTGAAGCCGCTAGGGCAGTTTACTTGAAATTATTTATTGTTACTCTGAGTATCCCTAGAACTTTAAAAGGACTACTGTAACTAAAAAGGCTTTCTTGGTAACCTATAATGCATACCTACCCAAATATAAAAGTACCCAAAACTTTTTTCACCGTCCAATTGGCCTGTAAAAGATCCAGTCAATTTGACGTCTTATAACGTGGCTCATTAGAAAATTAAATTTCCATTTGATATGCTAGTGACCCATGTTATATCACGTCACCTGGTTCTTATCACTTTCAGTACAGCCAACCCCGCTATATTGGAGTACATGCAAAACATACCGCTGGCTGGCACAATATCTTTGAAGTTTACATAAAAAACCAACATTCCATATTGTGCTGCATATGGGAGCCAGAACATTTCTATTAAAACCAGTTTTCTGCCCTTTATCAGAAAAGCCCTTTTCATCTACATGAATATGATACAGATTCAGATTCCTCATATGAAAACCTCTCATTAAAATGGCACTGTGTTCAGCCCTTCTCAGTGATTTCAAAGTTGGCCCAGGTCAACAAGTGTCTTTGGGGTGTTCAGGGAAAATTCTTCAGCACACTGCAGTGAAGCTGGTTGAGGAAAGAGTTACCATCAATAAAAAGGCTTTTTGGCCAAGGTCACCCTCCTCCTAATTTTTTTTTATGTGCACACTTGTTTTGACAGAATCTGGTAAAGTGTGACAGGGCAGACGGATACACATCCATAAAAAAGGCGTATACAAATGAGATTGCTAAAGTGGAAGTATTGTTTTTAAATAAAGCACAAAAAACCGTTCCAAATGTCATAATCTTTACAATTATTTGTAACCTGTAACTTAAAGCACTTTTTGGCAGTCAATCAGTGTATTTTGGCCACGATATAATGGTTTTCCTTTTAATTGCTTTAATTTCGCATCAACACAACAAAAACGAATCAGAGTTTCATGGAAAGGTTGCCAGCAAGCACATCCCATCATAATTTCTGCGCGATTTATTTTACAGTACAAACATTCATCCATGCAAAACTCGGCATTGGTAGACATGGCCCATAAATCCTCCTATTGTACACAGAAGAGGCCAAGTCATAGTTTTAAGCTTAGAGGCCTGTAGACATAGCTTTTCCCAGCTAAGTAGACTTGTGTTACGCTTAACACAATTAAATGAAATTCAGTTTCATGGTGATACAAATATTACGCAAGGAGACGAAAAGGTCTGTGAAGGGGTAACTTGAAACTGCTTTCATGTTTGCCTATATTAAACTTCTGAGAATTTCAAGTTTCCCCAAATGAAACTTTAATGTATATGAAACCACTCTGTCCACTAATTTTAACATATATTTGCAAACGAATTCCTTTATGTACTACAGTATGTATTTCCGTTCATAGGCTTTTTAAATGATCAATTAAAACAGGTCTTCGATGTTATATATGGAAGCCCGCCTGAAACATTGATTAGCACCCCTTAAAGTGTTAAGTTGGTAATTTTCCGTGCATGCGTATTATTAGTCCATTGTTGCCGTACATGTTGGCGTGGAGTCGGCAACAAGGCAGGGATGCTCGCGGTGCTGGAAGTACGAGCGATTCTCTTCAGGTAAGGAAGTCAGTACTGATTCATTCAGCCTTGACTTGTTGCTCATATCACAAAGATTGGAACTTAGGGGTACCATTGGTATGTGTAATGTTGTTAAACATTGTAATGGGCAGATGTAATTGGGTAACGTGGATAGAAAGGGAAAAATGTTCTGGCTGCCATACGTTCTATACTTTCACAACACTGATTCCAAGAACCTATAAGGTGAAAGAAAGAGATTAAGGATGATGGCAAAAACTTTGCATGGTTTGAAAACTTCAAAGGACCCTGCCGATGTAGTTTTGATTAGGTGATACCACGTCTCAAGGAGACGTGCTGTTGCCACATGAAGGAGTTCATTTGAAGGGTGGGGCGGGGTGCTAGCCTTTAAAATTAATTTCAGTGACCACATTGCATTTTGCTGGTTTGCATTATGGGACATGTACTTATTAAGTGGTTAATTACTAGATTGTATTCAGGAAAATGGTTCCTGTAAAAGAAATGGAACACTGTACTAAAAGGTGACCTATCTCGGGAGCCTGTGGCATGCCACCCTGCATGCCATAGTCCACAAGCATGCAGTGTACTCCACCACCACGAGCAGACCGTTTCCGGGAGCAGGTGGCATTCCAGCCACCATGACATGGTATGCCAGCATGCACTGATGGAGTAATGCGCACCAAGATCCAATCCTACCCTTTCAGTGCACATTCTTAATAAAATGAAAGCTATTCTTTTCCTGGTAGATAAAAATAAAGTATCCCGAAATTATGCCGGTTTTGTTTTTCTTTTCGTTTGTTTTTTTCCTGAATTAATAGTGTTGTGTACATTATATTTCTAAATGAAACTGCTTAGATGCGCAAGTTACTAAGTCATCAGCTTCATATTTTCACATGATTATGAGATTATGATGTCCCCAACCCCTTTAATGATAGTATATAGTTTTGTTTTAAGAATAGAGTTTAACTTTTCTTGTCCAAGTCCAACAAATTGTCAAAATGAAGTTGACATTTTGATATGATTAAGTATATATATATATATATATATATATATATATATATATATATATATATATATATATATATATATATATATATATATATATATATATATATATATATATATATATATATATATATATACATATATATATACATATATAAACATATATATATATATTAGTATGTTCAATGTCTGAGTAGCTTATAGACTTAACCATCTTTTCTAATGATATCATGCAAATAACTAAAACAAATTAGAGTTTCTGGCTCTTTTCATTTCTTAGTCGGCCCTGGACAACAACAGACATACAAATGATATGTCTTCATTTTAACTTTTGTAGCATAAGAAACACATTCACATTAAATAAACAAACACTCTTCTCTTTATCTAAAAAATCACCCATAATTCCAGCACCATAAGCACTATTGTCCATTGCTGCCATCACAAGGAATTGATATAATTGATAGACAGAATGCTGACAAAATATTACATATGCTCGTGACAGATATACTGATTTCTATCAAATACAATACACAGTTGCTAAATTTTACAGGGCATTGAGCAGCTGATTAGATTTTGAGGTAACTTTCACCTATTTTGTGGCCACTACGATTAATTTAAAACGCGTTCAGCTTTGGTTGCAGCAAGGTGTTTCTGGTTGCTGAGTATTGTTCAAGTAAAATGAAACTCCAGTCTAAGTTGCGACATCTTGTTTCATGTGGTACTTGGTTTCATTCAAGGTGTCGACGTAAGCGGAGTACAGGAACAGTCCTCATCCTCTACTAAAATTACCCTGAGACCTTATTTTTTTCAACCGTTGCAACTGCGCTGTTTTTGCTACTTATAACATTTTCAAAACTGTCATTCAAACTATTGTGAAACCTGGTAGAAGTGTAGCTTGTGGGAACGGTAAAACAAAGTTGATCGCTGTATGGTGATATTCTGGATCCCTGATTTACAGCAATTTTTCAATTTGGGTACCTGTCTGTTAATGCATGCATCGCAATTGATAACCAAGAAAGTAAATGCGGTTGCAACGGAAATTCACATTTTCGACTGCTCCAGAATGGTCAAGCAGATTGAATTGAACTTGAGTATCAAGGGTGAGTCTCCACCAAATTGTTCCAATGGTCATGCTCCAGTGAATTTTAGGTTTGTTTTTTTTTTATTTGTTTGCCAAAATCTTCGCTATACATGCAGAGTCAATTGCTTTGAAGTTGCATACGGACACTTTTGCGAACACCCAGATCTTAATTTGTTCCACAATGGTGGTGCTGGGATATTATTTTTCTTTACGAATCTTTGTATATTGTCCCTATTTTTGACTGCTGCTACACAACCATTACTCAGATTGTTCTCAAACTCGGTGGAAACCGCTGTGTTTGTGGGAGTTCAAAAGGTGGTGGTATTCTGGATTGCTTATTTTTAACAAATATTATTTCAGTTTGGGTACCTGTCTTTTACTGTATGCATTCCTATTGATTAACTATGTAAGTCAATCGGGGATTGCATTGGAAATTCATAATTTGAACCTTCCCACCAAAACCTTCGACCGGATTCCCTTCAAATGTGGTGGAGATGTACCTCAGCATGGTCTGTACTAATTTCGGCGTCCAAATGTTCATGTCCATTTTTCAGTACAATCTTTAAAAATATTTTCAAAAACGGCTCGGGCCCCTGATTTTAAAAATAGAAATGAAATTCTCAATACCTGACTGTCACACTCATGTTGTGTTACATTTTTTGTCAGCTCAAACTTGAAAGCTACATATGGCATTTTTATTATATTTACTCACATAAGAGTGGCCACCTGCTTACAAGGCCATAATTCTTGCACATTTTGGGAAGCCTTATAAGAGGGGACCACTGTAGACAGTTTTCCCCCACAGGCTTGCCCCGTAGGCCTTCTGTCTTGTTTTAATAATAGTACTACCGTATATGCTGTGTTGAGCATAGTCAAAGTTCAGGATGTAGAGCACATAAAATACTATGATCGTCCATGTTTGCATTGCTGACCAATGCGACGAATTGATCATGCGCTATACTTTGCCTGAACCCATGCAGCTGATTTTGCAACCGTTTGTTTTACCTCAAGAGGAGTCATATTGTGGATTCAGTGTTTCCCTGGTAGCAACTGGTGAGGAATTGCGAAGTAGGTTACATGGGTATATCTAGTTTGAAACAGTAAGCCAAACAAAACTTGCTTTTCTTTGAATTTTGAATGTTGATGTTTTTCTCACATCTTTCCTCTAAATGTTCCTCTCAGCAATAACTCATGTACATGAATGCAATGTTTTTGTTGCAAACAATTTTCCCCTGTTTTAGAACAAAAAGAACAACCTGGATAACAAAATTATTATACCCAGAATTAGAGCTAACCTACCATCAAAATATAATATATGGGGACGAGGTCAGAAGGTAGTCACGATAGTCATGATGATAACATGCTTTATGATACTCATCCAGGTAGCACCATGTGATGACTTGCCCGCAGAGGTTTGAAATCTTATCACACCCTTGATTTGTCTTGACATGCACTTGTAACTTATTCCGGCGGCAAATAACACATTTCGGCATATGGCAGCAGCCTTCACTGGGTGAGTGCAGCCATCAGTGCAGCTATGCCACTGACTGCCGCCAAAGTCCAATTCAGTCTTTGGAGCTCAGAGGCAGTCAGCCATGGCCGCCAGCAGACAGTGGCAAATAAGCATTTGCGGTTGACTGCCACCCTTTGCCACCAAATCAATCCATTAAAATATATGTGAAATGAGAAATTAGGTGAACTGGAATCTGTGTACCAACTTCTTGCATAAAACACCCTGGTTTACTTCATGTCACTCACATTAACCTACACTGAGATCTTTATAAGAAAAAAAACTGAACTTTTCTTACAATTGGATCATAAGGAAACAATGGCTATTTTAAAATACATATTATTTAACACACTTGAGATACAGTTGCCAAACACACCCGTCTTTGTACTTAAAATCGAGTTCTCACAAGATCAATTGATAGATAGCATATTACTAACTAGTGATATTGATATGAGCTAGAAAATTAACCAAATTTAACATGTAAGTGAATGGGGACTTAATTAAGTTTCTGCCTCAGCCTGACACTGGTTTCTGCCACCAGAGGGAAGTAGTGTGCCAAAAATGGCGGGGACTTTTGGATAGGGTGTATATCTTGGAGGCAATAGTTTTCGAATATTTGTTAAAAAACTTTTGCTGCAGCATTTTCAAGGTAAGTTGATCGACATATTGCACCTCTTTATAATATAATATACTGGACTGGTTTATGTGATGGAAACCCCTATCATAATATATTAACCTAATGCAATCATGCTTTGGTATGTTTCTATCAACAAATGCAGTTTGAAAAGTCTATGAAAAGCTATGTCATTGATAACATGATGTAATATTTTGTGAAATTCTTTTCTTATGAATAATGTGTTTGGTGATATCATGTATGAATTTGTTCGTGTATGGTGTCAATTTACATTAAACTTTTTAGTCGAAGACTGTGGTTTTATATCAGTCCATGTGTATGCCGTGCCTTCCTAGAGTATTTATCAATTGTGATAAGCAACCATCCTTAAAATAGATTTGGTGACATTCCCTTTTACTCGTATACAGGGTATAATTACTTCGATAATAGGTACATTGCAGTTATGCCCTAGTTTTGACAAAATTGTACCTTTTATCCCTCCTTTTTTGCGAACCATACTTCAGTGACCACCAATTCTGAGATGGATTCCTCTACCAGTTTCTTTACCATACTGAAGTCTACACTTTTGACATTACAGTAAGTGAAACTCATTTATAGATTTGGAAATTAGAATAGATTTGGGATCTGGTCTAAATGCATGGTATTCCTTATTGGTGAAAGCTGAGAAAAGTTTGGATAAAATGGCCCAAATCTGGACACAATTTATGTTAATTATATATTTAATGTAAACTATTATTAACGAATGTGCAGATGTGCAGCCCAGCTGGATGTGAGGTTCCCTCAAAAAGCTGCTGCTAGGTCACGGTTTGTAGAGGACTGTGTCAGCAGCATACCTATATGCTGGGCATCATCCAGGCATTTAGACGTATGCCCATGGCCCCAATGCCCATGGGAAATACTAAAGGGGGCCTGGGTGACCATGACAATTTTTTGTCATATCCTCCAGACTTACTTCCACTAGGAACAACATCGTCAACCTGGCTTTCAACACTCAGAGACAAAATGACAAAAGGATCCAGACTGCCTACGAGGTGGAGGTACAGCCCATCTGGAGCTCTCGCACATCAGAAGAGAGACAAATGCTTCTCTTGAAACAGAACCAGTGGCAGAAATCTACTGTTCGTAGATGCAACCACGACCATTTGAATATGTGCTACACAAAAAAGGCTGGATATAGCTCACACAAGACATGCATCGGGCTAAATGGTAATGATGGGCCATCAGGAGCAAAACAGGAGCACTGACAAGGCAAGAAAGCAACTGTTGAGCTTGAAACATTTTTGCCAAAATTACCTCAAAATTTACTATATATGCAATACCTGAATTGAGAAGGTTATCTATATTACATTGCATGAATATGACGTCAAAGCTACAAGTGATCTGAATATGTTTCTGCATTTTTAAAAGGTCATATTATTGGATTAGGTCAACCACTTTAGGAAAGCTGTTGACTATCGGCATGTTATGTTGGTAAGCCTTTCAAGACGTGTCATCATGGTAAACAATTACAAACGGAGACTGTTGTAATTGTGGTGAAAATTAGGTGAAAATAAGTGGTGCATTGTTAATGCCTGTAGACCCCTCATCTGTGCCAAACCATATTTTTCAAAGTGAAATGGAAATTCTTCAAGATAGAGCTCACTTACATAACAGTCATGCTATCTTCTAGGGTGACCTAAACTACGACTTAATGAAGCAAGATTGGGCATCCACTCTGAGTCATAACCTTGATATCTCTGGCATGGAAAATTTAATCAAAGAACCAACGTTCACATCTATCCATGGATCTTGATTAATTGACATCACAGTAACAAAGAAACCAATTATTTTCCTCACAGCCAAACAGTTAATATCAGATTAAGTCACAGAGACCTTTCGATACGTGGAGTACTAGGCGCCAAATTAACGAGACTGCCTGCAAGAAAAACAGTCTTCAGGTCTTTCAAAATCTATAGTGCTGGTAGTGTTGTTTCCGATTTGAGAGATACACCATCCATTCCATATTCGTGAAATCTTTAATTATCCCAGCAATGGTCAGTGGGTATTTTGGCCATTGTTGACAGATGTCCTCAACGGCTACACCTTTACGAAGTGAAAAGCATCAAAGCTAAGGAGCACTCATACACAAACAAAAAACTTAAACGTGCTTCTGCTGAGAAAGCTAAGCAATATGACAGGAACCATAATTGTAGAACGCGACGAAATTGGGAAAAGTACAAAACGCAAAATTTGTTTGTTTTTTTGTTTGTTTGTTTGTTTGCTCCTGATCAGCACTCAGGCTGCTGTCCATAGGGGCCCTGGATACACACTTGCACTCATACATCAATTGGTATAAATATAATATGCTTGAAATTACATGAACTATAGGTAAATTAAAAAGTATGAAAAGGTCATTACTAAAAGTAACTAAAAGATTGTGATTTCATGATGAAACGTCAATGATGTTTCAACATTTTCTTAATGTAATGACAAATTTACGATCATAATGCAGGTTTTAAAAGACGTCAAATCGTTACACATGGTACGTTTTGCAGTATACAGATTTAAAAACTGTCAGGGATGGTGCTTCTTTAACCTTATCATTTAAGCTATTTTAGCTATTCCAAGTCTTGGCACCTGTAAACCTACAAAAATCAGAAGAGGGTCTATCAACCAATACCTTGTACAAAGATGTAAAAGTGGACCGGAAAACACGGATTGTTGGAAAACAGTGAAACCACTTATGTCTCAAAAAGCTAAAGTTTCTGGACGTTCCCTTGTGATTGAAGAAAATCGACATAGCTTAAAAAAAGAGGGTGTGGCAAATGCCATGAGCAATTCTTATACAAATAGAGCAAACGTGCAAAGACACTAATTGGTTGAGCATTGCACATCTACTGACCAGTTGCAAGTATTTTTGATAAAATGGTAGGCCCTACAGTTTGCCCAGACATCACAAAAAATGCTGAAGTTGAACCAATCTTTAAACAGAAAAATCCACTGTCAAAGGAAAACTGTTGACCATTGAGCATCCTCACAGCTTTTTCAAAAGTGTATGAATCTTTAATGTTGAAGCAGTTAGATGAATTTTTATCGTCTATTTTAAACTATTTAATATTTGCTCTTAGGCAAATACAAAGCTGTCAAGATGTGCTGAACCATTTTATAGGGGAATGGAAACAGGCCCTTGACATTAGCCAAAAAAAGGTGCCTTGCTGATAAACCTGTGTAAAGCATTTGAATAATCATGCACCATATACCTGTAACAAATCTGATATCCAGTCAAATGCAGAAAAATCCACTACTTTTATGTGCAACTACTTGTCAAAACAAATGCAAAGAGTTAACGTTTATGGACATACAATTAGATGGAGCTCTGTAACCAACCAAGTTTTCCAAGGCTCGGTCCTTGGCCCAGCCATTTATAATATTTTCATAAATTATATTTTAAGTAGTGTTATCAACATAAATTTGCAAATGACAACTCACTCCGTGTTAAAAGTACCACAATTGTAGAAGTTCAGAGCAAACTTTCATGAGATGAAAAACACATTATAGGCTGGTGGGATACAAACTGCATTGAGTCCCTCCCATCAAAATTCCATTCCACATTTGAAAATACGCCAGGACACCGAACTAATCTTAACCTTTCCTTTCCTGATGATGACCAGTCAGCGGACAAGACAATGTGATAGTAGTGCGACCATCACGTGTCAAAATCAGCCCAGTCGAAACCTGGCCAAATCGTGAGCATAGAGCAGCTCAGCAGATAAACGTACTGTATTGGTATGCAAGACTCATTCACTATAGTACCAAGCTATCTAAATATAGATCTTTTATCTTCTAATGTTTTTGCAGCAACAATACAAACAGGACGAAGCTTGAAAACCTCGAAAGCAAGCTTGGCGATTTTAAATGACTTTAAACTAAAACTACATACCATTACCTTGGCAAAGCCAAATTTCCCTAGTCTAGAATTAAACAGAATGCGACATTCAGCAATTGAAATGTTCAAAACACTATAAGAAAAAACACCACATATATACTGACTCGATTAAGAATAAAACAACTGGACACAATTTATGCGCAAATGCAGATGTTATGGTTCCATGTGAAGGAACAAGCAGAAAAGGCCTCCATGTTTAGATATTATGGGCCAAAGCGGGGAAACGAACTTCCAAACAATCTGAAGGAAAATAAGGACTTGATAATATTCAGGTTGGAAGATAATTGTTTAAGTTTGGAATGGACCACAATACAAATGGTCAAGATCTAAATTTGATCTCAGTCATATCTAAAACCTAGACATCAGTTGTCATATTGTATTTTATTCATCTTAGCCACGGTTCAATGTATATGCCATTATTCATCTCTTACAATCATCTCTCTGTGATCTTAGCTCTCAGCTAGTGTTTGTAGTCTTACAATCGAGATTAAATAACGTTCTTATGTATAAATATATGTCTTCCAATGCATGTTAACCTGGTAAGAATCACAAGAGATAAAATGATGGCAAACCTGGCCAGACATATTACCCTGGTAAGTCTACCCAGAAGTGCCTGATCATTATACTTGCACAATGTGTGTATGTATAAATTGGCCGATGGCGCAATTTCTAATTTGAGAATTTGTGGCAGAGACTGACTTAGGAGATATTGAGACCATGTATCTTGTGTTAGCCTCCCCCCTCCCCCCCGAAAAGTTAGAATTTATTCCATTTTCAAAAGAAAAACAACTTCCTTGTATTATTTTTCACACAAATAAATTGATACACAATTGAATTCAAAGATAGGTGGGTGAATAAATAGGTAGGTAGGTAGGTTGGTAGGTAGATAGATAGGGAGGTAGGTAGGTACACTGGTATAAAGATAGTTAAACACATAAGTTCATATCTTAGCAACTGCCTTTTCTTTATTTTTCGCATGTCAACAATCACCTAATATTTTGACCTTGATGCTGAATTTGGGGGCCGTACACACCATATTGGATTGTGAAATTACAATTTCTGGACTCATTTTCACAAATTCGCATAGCTTGTAAACTATTTGATTGTAAATGTTATGACAGTGCATATCATACAGAAAGTAAACCTTTAAAGCAAATAAAGTTGTCTGCATCATCCATATTCAACATGTACAGATAAGAACATGGTGCAGCATGGTTAAACAGGAAATGAAGGCTCTATTGAGCAGACTCGCAACAATATATGAAAATTTTAACCTTTCCTTTCTCACTTCGGTTGCAATCACTGCATTGTGAGCCATAAAATCATCTACATTAATTTTGTGGCTTATGTATCAATAACTCACCCAAATTATGAATGCATGCAATTTTCGAACTGGATGACTCGTATTGTTTACCAATCCAAATCGTTTTGTTTCTGCCAATAAGGCAGAACAGCTTATTCAACAGATGTTTTGATATGTTTATGATGCGCAAGATTCCACCTGTGAGTTAGTCTGTCCTGTAGAGACAGACCGCTCCCCTAGAGACACGCTATTTGGTGACCGCACGTTCCCCCTCTTTCTACAGGGACCACAGGGGCATATCTTAGAGAGAAACTGGACGTAACCATTCCGAAAACGAGGATTAGTGACGCCATATATTAGTGGATTTAATGAACTGTTCACGTGGTAAAGGGCAGTTGCCACATGGTATGCAATTCTCGGATACTTTTTCAGAGGGTCAACGCAGATGAGAAAAGCCAAAGGAGTAGAACAGACCAGTAAAACGAGAAATATGAGCAGCAAAGTTTTCGCCAGTCTGATTTCCTGTTGCAAATGGCCTTTGCTTAGAGATACACCACCTGCTTTAGTTCCATGGGCGTTAAACTTTTGCAATGACCTTTTTGAACGATGAACATTGTAAAAAATCAGAATGTTGAAAATTGCCACAATGAACGTCGGGACGAAGGCAAAAGCTACGGCAGTAAATACACTGAGATACCCACACAAAATCATTTTGTCTATGTAAAAGGTTTTAACAGCATCAAAAGGGAGCCCTATAATTGGTGACAAACTGTAAATTATGAGAACAAAAAACATCATTATCATGCCTTTCCTGCCGAAAATAGTCATGTAATGTTGGTTGTGGCATATGCATATATAGCGGTTAAAGCTTATGAAGGCTAGAGCAGCAGGCGAGGCACAGCATGCTACAGAACATGCTACTGTCAAAAATATGCACACATCCGGATATAAATGGTACACTTGTCGCCCCAAAAGAAAAGGAGGGAAAGCAGAGGGCTCAATGATGCCCGTCACCGCCAAGTCGGCAAACGCTAAGTAAACAATGATCAAATTAGCAGGTGACCTTAAGGCTCTGTTAGTCAGTATTGATAATATAACGAACAGATTTCCCAAGACACCAATCACAGAACTCACAGAAAACCAAGATACCAAGAACAATGAGTGACCAAAATAAGCTTTCCATAAATTACTGTCTAGCAATGGCGTAACACTAGAAGCAAATTCCATCTTTGAAGTTGAGTCAGGAAATGTGCTATTGCTGATGTTGTCATCCATTGTTTCTCCACCTTACAGCTCTGGTCTTCAAAAATTATGGTATGCTTCTTCCTTCCTGGGCCAGGTAATTCTCTATTAACAATGTTCAGTGGTGGTTCAGTCTAGACCCAGCAGTACCTACAAAAGCATATAAAAAATGAATAGTATGAGAAGGCTGCTTCAGATCAAACGAAGCAAACTTTTGTTTATTTAACATCAAAAGGTTACCAAATACAAAGATTGTTGAATTGTGTTGCTGCAAATTCATATCATGAAAGATGAAAGACTACTGCACATGCCAGTGATGCACCACTGGATTGCAACTAAATACATTGCTTTCCTAAACCGAGGTTGGGTGTTGCCTGGGACACATTACTGCTAGGTTAAAGTTACAATCTTCTTCAAATATTTTCTCTAAAGAGAAGAATCAGTGAAAGCAATACAACTGGCAATGTTTGACTTGTGGGTATTTAAGTCAGTTAAGGGTAAAACGGTGAAGAGAAAATGCAACATATATATATATATATATATATATATATATATATATATATATATATATATATATATATATATATATATATATATATATATATATATATATATATATATATATATACAATGACTTTATTAACATGCAACAAAAGTGCATGGTAATGTCAGAAACACATCAATGAAATAAAGACAAATACAAGTTAACTATACATTACTTACAGAGTGGTTTACCCTGGTATTGATAGCATGTATGTATACACTGTATCTTTGATTTTGTTTACAGTATGTCTAGTGAGACAGCTGGGTCAATATCCAAGTTGTTGATGTTTTGTTTAAATGTATAATGAACATATTGGAGTACTGGATGGCATGCATCCAGGTTATTGCCCATTCGCGTAAAATATATACAAACTAAGCTCTGCCATTTAAACTTGAAAAAGAGATATATCCTATCAGGAACAAGCATGAATGCAATAAATTGGAATTTGCATCAAGATGGGCCAGGTCTTGTAGTGTTTCAAGATGTAGCATTCACGGAACCAGCTACGGCCTAAGCCTATGGTATATAAAAGTCTAAACTAAAAGTTAATTTTCCCTTCCCATATATGTGATATATGGATGATGAAACATAAGTTTGTATTCATTGATATAGCTTTCAATATCAGTATAACTCCTACCCTGCAGTAACCTCATGACCCTTGGAGGGCAGTAATTTACGTTTCCCTATACATTCTAATCTGTGCACGTGTTCATGATATCCTTTATTTCAGATCGTATCCATTATGTAACAATGGATAATATTTTCCTGTGACTGACTTATTTTCCGGGTCCATATGAACGAAAAGGGTACAATGAGATGGAATTTTGTACACCTGATTATTGGGAGCTGGCCGTGGACTGTCACAAACAGTGACAGACAACTGAAAAAGATGAAAGGCCAGCCACCCACTGGTCTTGGCAGCTGTGTAGATGAGGTGTGAATGTGGTGGCTATCCAAAAATAATGATATTTGGTTATGGGATTAAACACCTCCCAATATGCAGTAGATATTGGACATACACATAACAGGGGCCAGCTAGCTCAACCTGTTATAGACTGTTCAACCCTAGACCTAGGTATGGAATAAGATCGGTCCTTCTTTGTCCATGTTTTCCACCTATTTTTCCATCAATTGAATAAAAATGGTTAAACACACTGAGGTTTTGTTAAAATGTTACTTTGTAACATCATCCTGGACCAGCATTGTCACTGTGACATTCGATTGATAATTGTGTGATACATTGTAACAGTCATAGAATTACTAGAGCTGTATTTTGCTGTTATGCAAGCTTTGAAATCAGAATCATACTGAAGATTAATTTGTAAATACTGTTAAAAAAAATGAAACACCGTTTTTGGTTTTTTGAGTCATGCCTAATTTGGCCAGTTCCATGAATCCTTCCATTGGTCAGTGATGGAACCGTATTTTGCAACAGCACCCGCTTATTTGGCCAGTTCCATGAATCCTTCCATTGGTCAGTGATGGGACCGTATTTTGCAACAGCAGCCGCTTTTTCTTGCCAAACCTATCCTAAACATCCTCATATTTGACAAATCAAAGTCACTTTCCACAAAGTGTTTGCTACATAGGTTAGATTGGTTCCCAGGGCCTTGCCACTTGTCCCTGTAAATCTTGTATGTGCAGGGTCCACGGTCTTCTTAATTTCAGGTCTTTGGGGGAATGTAAGCAAGCTGTAGAACTTATATTGCTACAATTGACAGCAACACACCAACCCATCCTGGGCGGCAACAGGGACGAAAATGAATATTTCTACATGCTTTTTTAATCCTGTTGGTTTAAACATATTTTATTCATAACAGAAAACAATTGGGAAGAAGGGCAAGGCCCTATAGTGACCCTCTTGTCAGAGGTAGACAATCCTGTTGATAAAGGGTGAATAAATTATGTTTAAACCAAGTGACACTTGACAGCCATGGCTTGCTAGCATGGCGGGAGTCTTCCCTGTTAGCCTGTAGTGTTGCGTTTGTGACGTCACAAGTCTTTTGTGCCTTCTGCGCCTTATGGGTGTCGGAAATGAACGGAAAGCGACGATTGAAGGCGCAGTGAGTTTATAAAATAAAAAATTGTGAATAAAAGTATTATTTTCACATCCATTTTTTCAATCGCACTGTATGGTGAGAACAACCCATGAGTCACCCTTGTTTCAAATTTAAACATGGCCAATCAACAGGTCCTTTAACAGATTTACATGCGATATCAATTTGTATAGGATGGCTTCCGAGTTCTGCTTTCAATGCAGCGTTCTATGGACACCGAAAACACACTTACAAAATTTTAAGTGTATGGTTTCGAAGACTGGTTTATCCCACAGGTCCATCAAAATAGCTGGTCCAAATCCTTTTAACATAAATAATCTCCATCTCACTCTGACAATATGGCAAGATCAGAGAGTTAAATAGTTTGATGGACAGTCTAGGCCTAACAGAGCAAAATCCACGTTTTATATTTTCAATTTTGTATAGTATAGGCCTACATTAAGACAGGGAAAGGTTAGACAAGTTTATGTTCTCCGTTTCCTTGAACACAACACCAGCAAATATATCGTTCAGAAAGCCACTAGGTCCAATTCGAGTTGCGTTTTAATGACAACGGGGAAGCAGGAAAATTTGATGGACCGACCAAGTCATCGTTCTGGGTAAGTGGAGCCCTCATGGTCCGCGCATATGGCATAGCGACCTCTGGTACCTTTTATATTGAAAAATAGATCTTGCATTCACCCAAGCGTAATTTTGTAAAATGCTACACATTGAACGTCACTGTTCTCTCCTGGCCGTGGCATAATTTGTAACAGGTTGGACATTTTTGTTCCCACTTAATTGTTGAATGACATTCGGGGGCACACCTACCTGGAGCAGCTGGGTGCACATAGATTGCCTTACAGATTGCTTCGTGAGTTTCCCTGAGAGTTTTGCTTTTTTATCCATATTAGACTGTTTATTGTTGAAATTTTCCCTACCCATTGCCTGGTTCTTATTAATGAACTGCCCCAGACAAACTTTATGATTGATGACCAAAAGGTCACTGCAGTTTTTTATCTTGCTCTACCTTTTCTCGGCATACAATGTGATTGGAAAGCTGACATGGGGCATCTCTTCAGGTTAGATTCATTGAGGAAGATTTTCAGTGTGAATGTTCAAATATGTGAACCCTTCTCTGTTCTTGTCTTTGTTTTTCTTTCTTTAAATCCCAAGTAATCCAGACTGTTTTCGTCACCGACTTCTTTTTAAAGTATAGGACTTCAGACAGCAATTGCATTGATTTTACGCAATCCTCTGAATCCCAGAACCTTTATATTAAAAAGAAAAAACCCACCCTGTTGAGCAATGATTGTGGGCTTCCTATATCAAAATGACCACTGAGCTATACAGTGTCCTCCATTTCTGTAATTAAATCATTTAATTTGTTAGGTCTATTCCCTTTACACAGTTGTGTAAGCTCCCTACGTCTTGCTTCAAGGACTTTTCTACTTGTAACAAATTGAGGTACCTTGATGATATCATAGTCATAAGCCTAATATATTTCTTGTACTTTCTTGCTGATAGACCAATGGAAGCTGGTCTAAGTATTTGGCACGTAATCATCGCCATTTGATCTCTTGATTTCAAGAATGAAATTATCAATATAATGATCCATGGAAGCAACTGGTAATGGTATGTCAACACTACACCTCGTTTCATTTCTTGGGTACTCTGCAAGCCAGCTTTTAAATTTATTTACATGCATGTTTGTTTGCTTTATTGTGTTCTTGTTACGTTTCAATAAGATGTAGACTTTAAGATTGGGACTCTTTTCAGCATTAACCTCATTTTCTCCTTCATGCCCAATGTCTGGGTAGTTGCATTGTTCGAGGAAAGTGGCACAGCCATCGGCAGAAAAAGTTCCTCATTGACCCAGGACACGGCTGCCACAGCTCCTGGCATAGTGCCAATAGAGTTACTGCGTGCAGCCTTGCTGTCCATGGGCTCCGCTGGGTGGCACTGTTGAAACGGCACTACCAGCTACTTATTTGCCGCCTCAATCAAGAAATCATCAATTTCTGTATCTGCTATTACACAAAAAAATGTTGCATCTTTTCACAGCGATACTATTTTCAGAATTTAAACTGGAATTTAAGGCTTTCTGGAAGACATCCAGTTTTAGGCCTATGATCAGGCATACGACTAGTAGACCTATGGCATATTTCCCAACATCAAGAGTAGGCCTAAGAAAGAACGTATTTTTACATTAAAGTCCCAGTTTTGATAATGATATAAACGTCAGTTGTTCAGTTTATTGTTCAAATTAACTGAGCAATAAAATTTTAAATCATGCTGAATCCAAGTTAGCAAATGATATCTTAAAACTGACATCCATATCAACTGAAATTCCATTGCTGATAAACATAAGGATGGCCTTTGACCCAGAATACTTTCCAACCTGGAAATTGAACTAAGCGTACACGAAAAATGCAGTGCAAACGTAGGGTATATGACTATCAATTAACCATACTTTGTATTTTGCCTTTTAAGGGAATATGGACTAAAGTACGGAGTATGATGTGAGTGTGTATGTGTGTGTATGTGCAATAAGCCCATCCACATTACACAGATGTGTGTGTCTCTTTATCATAAGCCTATACCCGCATGAACACATTACCAGAAACTACGTTACGTAGCAGCATTTGCTTCCGTGTCATTATGTGACAACAATTCATCAAACATTAAGGCATTATGTTCTATGTTTGACCAGCAAAATATCATATTGAAGGGTTTCAACTGTACAAACCAACATCAAACACAGAGATAGAGTCCCAGTTAACGTTATGTCTAATTTTCAAATGTACAAAAATATCCCAAACGAATCGGTGTATACAGTTTCAAAGTTTTAGTACATTAAAAAAGAAAACTTTCCTGACAAAAGCGACCTACCATGGTTATAGCTTAGTACCAAAAGGTCTGCCAAGACGTGTCTAAACAGCAGCTTGTCTGATCCAAAATAGTTGTGAGTACACTACGAAGCTCACGAATTTGGCGCCCCCAAACAACTCCCATGTGACTGAAAGACAGGGGATTCATGGTAAAATCACAACCCTGCTCCAAAAGCTTGATTTTGATATGATCTTCCTTTATTTCTTTGACGGCCTGTTTAATTATGCTTTGCTTCCACAAGGTTTATACCTTAATCACATTAAAACTGCTGAACAGGTCCTCGTAGTGCTAAAAAGCAGTGTATACTGTTCAAAAGGGCATTGCTTGACATACCACCAAAATGTTCTGAATGTTTGGCTCTTGACGCCATGCATATGACAGGAGTATATGTTTCTTTGGATTCTTTCTGTCCATCCTTTACTGGACTGTGCCAAAACAGTTGAAGCCACAAAAAGGTGGAAGACTGTGATGTTCTTTTGGCAGGAAAGTGTGCCATCTTTTGTTCTTGTGGTCAGCCCCGTGATCGCCTGCATGGTATGCACCTAAATATATGGGAAAAGACCACTGAGCTACAGCCCAGGATCCAATATCCACCAGTTCGGAATTCGTGCGTGGTCATGCCATGCCCTTGGTGCGCCGCCTCCTCATGGCAGTGTTTAACAGTTAAGTTGGAGATGTGGCTTCTCCTTGGAAGTGTTATTGGATTTTAACCCCATACTGAAGTGGGGACTGTCTAAGTCTCCCTCTAACTCTCAAAATGCATTTCTGATCCAGAAAGGTGTCCGGCTTATACAACTGGCTCCCCTTTTTGACTGTGTGCTTTTCTCTTTGTGAAGACCCAGCATTTCTATATCCTCAGGGAAACTTTCCTGCTCTAAAATCTCGATCACTGTCTGTTCTGCCCTTTGGCTTGTGTGTCAAGTCAAAGGCGAATTTGTGGCTTTGTTACCATATCTTGCTTTTCTTTTGGAAAGAAAATGCTGCAACTTTGCTACTGCCCTAACTAAACTACTCCTGTCTGCGAAATGCTCAAACAACTCATTAGGGAGACAGTTTATTCAGACTGGGATGCTAAAATATTGGCTTTCTTTACCTCTGGGTCCCCTGACCGTAATGATGTTTCTTCCTGTTCCTGTGGAGTTTTATCCTTCTCCCACAAGAATGTACGGCCTGTAAACCAATTTAAAGATAGAAGTTCTGTGGTACTTATTCTTTTAGATGCATGGTCTACAGGATTTTCATCCATTTTGATGAATCTGACCACTGTGCTTCTGTTGTGATTTTTATTGTTTGCACCCAGTTTGCTACGTAAATATGGATGTATTTTGCATCATTATTTATGTATCTCAATACAACTTTGGAGTCTGTGCAATGGTACTGTATGACATCTTTATACTCTAACTCTTTATTGATCACGTTATTCACTTTGACAAAAAATATTGCTGCCTGTAATTCTAGTCTGGGCAGAGTGATTACCTTGAATGGTGCTACTCGTGCGTTGGTTATCACCAATGAACACTGTTCCCTTTGATTATGGTCAACTAAACAGAGATAACACTGGCCATATCTGGTGAGACTGGCATCTGAGAAATTCTGTAACTCTACTTTCCTATCTTTGCAAATTACAGAAGCTTAAAGCATCTATCAATCTTGATGTTTGCTGATGAAAGCAATTCACTTCTCCACTCTTTCCATTTATGTTGAAGTTCTCGTGGCACTCGTTCAACCCATTTAGGTCCTTCACAAGACATTTCTCGCAGGATCTGTTTGTGGATAAGAGCAAAGGGGGCCAAATAGCCTAACGGGTCATACATGGATGCTACAATTCATGAGCAGGCTATCTTTCAGGACCAGTCTAAACTGAAAGCAATCTGATTTTAAGCACCATTGTTCCCCAAGTGCTTGCTCACTGGGCAACTTTCGAAGGACAGGTCTAGATCTTTAATCTCTTTTGCACGTTCAGAACAAGAACAAGCGACTGACTAGACAATACATTGGCTATTGGATACATATTTCTGCATCTCAAGTTCCCTTTACCACAGCGTCTGAAACAGTGTGAACACTTTTAAGACCACTACTACAAAAAAGTTGTTACATACAAATTCTGCTTTTTCTATGCCGTTTGTGTCCTTATGATCTTTTGAAACTTGTTTGAGACAGAAGTTGCTGCATCCAAAAGAGGAAACAGCTCCAAACAGGTGGACATTCATGCGGTATTTGGTAAGTTCCTTTTCAAAGTCACCGTCTTCTGCCAGAGGAAGTGTAGGCAACATCTGTCCAGTACTTGTACTT
Organism: Hermodice carunculata; assembly: GCA_964020975.1. Lineage (NCBI taxonomy): Eukaryota > Metazoa > Annelida > Polychaeta > Eunicida > Amphinomidae > Hermodice > Hermodice carunculata. Next base: position 34,380,256 of record OZ026623.1, read on the forward strand.
TGAAAGCATGGAACATTCTTTCAACTTTGCACATTACTTTAACTGGTCCCTGATGGAAGCGACATAGGACACCAATCAATGTGTTGGTCATATTTGGACCTTGTAATAGGTGATTGTTTAACGAGGTTCCCTTATACCGGGTACTACAATTGAAGACCACTCTAATTTTATTGGGTTTCTTGGAGTGATAAACCCCATGATAGGGTATATACCACACTGTATCTTGACATAGATTTGTGTTTTCCACTTTCTCTACAACTTTGCATGCTTTGATATCCTGCATGAAAGTCTTTCAGTCCTCAAAGTATTTCCTGTCTTTCAAGAATCGCCCCTTTCAAATGGTCAAGTTGTCACTTGCTAGGAACTTCAGGTTTTCCTTTCTTAAAAGGTAGTGGCACTTCATAATTCCCATTTGCATCCTGATGAATGTACACTGTTATTATCTTCAGAAACTTCTTGCCCTCTTGTGACATGGGAAGTTGTTCATCATTTCTCTAGGCGAAATCAGACCGTAGAAGTGTGTTTATTTGAAATGGAGTGATTAATTCCTCTATTATGGTTGCCTTGCAGACATACTGTATACTTATAGAGGCATGTTTGGCTTCCATCAGCATTCCATGATGGTCAATACATCATAGATGTTGACTCTTTGGTTCCTCCGTGGTGACAGCCTGGTGTGTGAGTCTGATTGAGTCATCATCAATTTTGTATACAACTAACTTTCCTGTGGTGCTCCATCCCAAATCAGGTTCCACAGCATAAGGTTGGTTTCCTTCCCCTCTTATGCAAATTTTAGGAGTTAGTGCTTGAGGACAATTGTAGCAAATCAAAAGCTCAACCTTGCAGCTCAGTGTGGGGTGAATTTGATGTGCTATTTCCCTCAAATGAGGCAAGCCTTTTGCCATCTGTAGAGTGGGTATGTGGGACTCTGAAAAAGGGATTCTCTTGTGTAAGTAGATGGTACTTGTGTCCTGATATTTGAATTCTGTCCTTTACAACAAGGTTTTTGGATTTGTTGCAGCATACAAATCTCTCTCTTGTCATAGTTATCAACCTTAGTTGGACAGACTCTGACTGAGCTTTTAGTTTTACTGCTGTCTCTTACAGGGTGAAAGTTGTGTAGAACTGAGTGTCTGAGAGGTCGTATATTAGGTGTTCCTGATCTGGTTTGCAGTAACTGGATAACCAAACTAGTACGATCGTAGACAATACTAGTCCCTGATCTTCTACAGATATCACACCACAAACTACTTTCATAAAGCGCCTATTTGGTTTGATCTCACCCCTGTTGTGGTCAGTTTCAGATATTTTTATTTGTATAGTCACCACAGATTCTTTATCATTGGAAGCTTTTTTCTCTTCGTATAGACATGTTGAGTGTTTCTATTGCATTTTCTACAGATGCTCGTGTCTTTACATCTTTTAGAAATGTGGCCAAGTCCCATGCTAGAAAAGCAGAGACCAATTCTTGTCTTTCAGATAGAGGCTTGGAGGTGAAATTTCTATATGCATGACGTGTGTGGTTATCTCTTTTGCTGAATACACATGGTTGTTTCAATGGCCTTTTCTTTTCTTTCTCCTGTACCTCTGTAACATGCGTTTGTACACCTGGGCTGCACCTCCTTGAATTTGCACTCTTGTTCCCTGTCTTTTCAGGCTCACTTCAGAGGGTGTCTGAAGATATTAAAGGGTCACGTGGAATTCCTGCTTCTGTGGTACTGAATTTGACAAATTCACTGAATGGTGGGTATATGCCTTTGGATTTTGTGAAATTTACGATTACTCTACTAGTAATTAACCAGTTGGACAGTTTCTATAGTATTTTCCTGTTTTTATAGCTATTGTTGAAAACTGCAAGATCCCTCATATCCGTCATAGCTAACCGGTTCTGCTTTTTCATGTCCTTGTCATCTCTTTTATTTCTTTGAGTCATTTCTCTAACTTTTCACTGAAGGCCTGTGACATGGCAAACAAGTCTCCAAACCTCTCCTCTTGGCGGAGTCAAATGTGTTGTCAGTCTGTACAGGAAGTACCCACTGACTGCCTCTCTTTCTGGCCTGCCCAAATATTTTTTCAGGTAATATATCATTTACCTAAAAGCTATTCCTCTGCTCTTTATCAGGGTCCAAAAGGAGGCTTCCCAATCTGGATAAGCCAGGGGGTCACCGTTGAAGATTGGTGGCTCTGGTGGTGGTACATAGATGACTCATTAACTGAATTAATCATGGCCTGTGCAAAATCAGATAAAATGTTGCCTGTTGATGATAACCCAGCAGCGGCAGTTGTACTTATACTGGAGTCTGATGTGTACAACCACTTCCTGGTTGGCATAATTCTACTTCCAAATCCAAACTCTATACACTCCATAGGCTATCTGTCCCTGTCTAACTTAAATGAATATGGAAGTATTGTTGTACATATTGCTCAAGTTGCTCTGTAGGATTTTGACTTAGGCTGCGTTTGCCCAAATATGTTAAAGGGTCTTCAGTGGGTAACTACTCAGATCATGTTTTGGAGCCTGCACCTGTACATGTCCTTCTGGGCAGCGGCTCCCTGTCTATGCTAAATATTCAGCAAAGATAACCCATATAATAAAGAATACATATGAGCCTGGCAAATGATGAATTAGCTAAATAAGTGAGAGTTTTTGCTTATAAATGCAGAGCTTCAATATGTATAAGGAATACCTATCAAACCAAACATAATTGCTAAATGTATGTACGAAAAGTTTAGATAAGAATACTTTGACTCATCACTGGACTAGTATGTACCCTTTCTAGCTGGATAGCTTACATTACTGCAACCACCTGCCAGTGTATAATTGAAGTAGAAACAAACTGGGGCTATATATTCAGTGCCAGTGATTGTAATATAAACAGTTACAGCTACATGCCTATATAAACATGTGGAATCCCTAACAAGTACTGTAACAATTGACATCCTGTCCTGAAATCTTAAACAAATCCCATGATGATACCTAGTCCTCACTATGAAAGTAACTCTTCTTTTATATTTCAAAAGAATGAGAATCAAGTTTCTGATGATTGAGTAAATACTGCCAATTTCTTGCCAAGTGCTGGGGACAGCCTATGACTGACTTCCGGCCCTAGAGTTTATGTTTCAAAAGAATGAGTAAAGTTTGTGACAATTGAGAAAATACGGCCAATTTCTGACGAAACCTTATTATTCTCATTTGTGGGAGGATTCAATGGCCACCCAACTGCAGTTTTGTGGTACTCTACTTTTTCTGGCATGTAGGAATATATTTTTCTTGTTTTCTTCTTCATCATAAATTTGAATTTTGGCCGTTTCAATGCAGAGTGGTGTAACTAATTGCTGTTGTTTTAATGTACTGTATCTCTGTTCTATCTCTATTTTGGCATCGGCATCTGTCTGTCGTTTGAACTCTTACAATTCAAATCTGCAGAGTTCACCCTCTCATTGTGCTTCTTGTACTTGGGCTTCCAGTTCAGCTTTTAGAGCTGCAGCCTTACCGGCTGCTTCCAATTTCTTGCATTCTGTACTGGTTTCTGAAGACTCAGGGGTTCCAGTGTGACGTTTTGACCTTGTAGAACCAGAGTGTGCATATTGGTTATCTTTGTGTAGATGGCTGTAAGATTGTTTTGTTTGACAAGAGACATATGAGTGCTTGCTTTTATCATCTCCTGCAAAAGTGGCATGGGACTGTCTTATATGATGTTAACCATAACAGCATATGCTTCTATTGTCTCTGGCAGGGTGAACATGGGACTGCATTGTGTGACATGAACTCTATGTATGTGATTCTATGCATATGTTGCCTTTGTTTGGTTGTTCTATGCTGGACTGTACTTAAAAGTATAACACTGTCTATTCTGGACGTGATTCTGTCTACTGATTGATGTGTTCCTTCTGGTGGTGCTCCGGTGCATATATCAAGTAGATCAGTGTACTAAGTATTAAGCTTAACTTATTATCCAGCTGTTCCATCATTTTAGTGAGGGTGTCCACTGGGAGATTAATCTGTATTTCCATTTCTACCTGGTCAATTAATGATTCGCTTTCCTTGCCTGAAAGCCAAAACTTTTTTTCTTGTTCCTGTTGTTTGTATTCCTTTGCGTTCTCTGTTGGTTTTGTTTTCTGACCTGCATGGTTGCATATCATTCTGTCAAGTGTCTGGTTCTATGTGTCCCCTTGCAATACTCCCAAATGCAGGTCCTTCAGTTTGTGCAGTGAACAGTTCCTCAAGTCCCATTGTTTAGCCTGATGTTTTAGAGTGTGGGTGCTTTGCAGAATATGTTACGCTATTGGACTTGATATCACTTACCTGCAACTCATTTGGTCCCTTAGACTGACCATCTGTGGTTAAGTCCGTGGAGGATTTTTGCGATCACTTACCATCAGCCTGCATTTTTGAAACAGAACTTGTTTGAGGCGACAAGTTACTGTTATATTTTATGCAAAGACCTTTCAGTTTGACAGTGTAATATAGCTCAGCTGAATATTTAATCAGACTAACTGTGCATAGGCAACGCTGCAAACTGAAGTTGCAGTGTTAAACACTGAGGTGCAGGAAGACAGACTGAGTTTTACAATGTGATGCTGTTCAGTTAATAATACGTTTAAAGACAGATGCTGTCAACCAGGTTGGCAGCATTGAGCACTGGCGAAACTTTGTGTCTGTACCTACTTACAGATTCGATATGAGATCAGAAAACAGGCCATACACATTGGCTGCTCCCGGCATACAACACAGCAAGGAGCACCAAGCCACGTGCAAAACTAGAATATTGAATATCCAAGTTTATGCTTCCTGGTTTCTAATCAGTCTACAACTCTCTAATGTGTTCATTAGGAAACAAATATAACTGAGGTGTTTACAAGTTTTATGGCCTTTGAAAGACTGATTTTCAGTAACTCCAGTGACTCTGGTATTATTACAGGTATTGAAAATCTGTTGACATTGTATGTGAGCACGTGTTTACGGGAACTTTAAATCCTGCATTATATAGATATGCAAGTTGGTATCTGTAAAGGTTTTTACACCTCTAATCTTATTCTCTCTATGACAACTTTACAGGCACAGGACTTATGATAACATATGTGAATGCATATGAATGTCTTTACAGGTATGGATGATCAGTATCTTACAGATATATGAGAACATGTATGTGTAAAGGTCCTGATATCACTACTACACATGTATAGTATACAAGCCTCTCTGTCTGTCTGTCTGTCTTCAGCATATGATACACAAGTCTCTCTCTCTCTCTCTCGGCAGGATATATATATATATATATATATATATATATATATATATATATATATATATATATATATATATATATATATATATATATATATATATATATATATATATATATATGTCTCACACACATTACCACAGGTTCTCTTGCTTGATGTCAGAGCTCTTCAGATTATATCAAGTCTTTACTGTAACTCCTATCGCCCTGAAACTTTCAACAAGAACGACTCTCATTGCTGTTGACTGATACTTTATTCATGTGGCACCGTGGAGACTACAAGTAAAAGGAATCAAGTGGTAAGAAAGGGATCGGAACCCTGACTCACCGTAAGAGTAATTTACATTTGCCACTCTTTAAACGTAGCTGCAGACATCTATGTAATGCAGAATAAATCACCAAACATGCTGCATGCAATGATCATTCTTACATGCATGTTTACAGCATGGTAAGAGCAATTAAATGTGACTCATTCAGCATCAAGCTAATAAAGAGCATATCCATTTCGTACAAGAGGTTTGTTCTCAAAATAAATATGGTCACCACGTGATTCAACAGGAGCGTGTGAAGCCTACATATTTGCATATTTTGTCTTATTACAGATACTGACCACATCTGCTATAAATCTTTATTGCATCGCTATTTTTGTTAGATTGATTTTAAACATACCTCGTTGCAGTCTAGGGGAGACCTGATAGGAGTAATCTCAAAAATGATACAATGAGGGGCGAGCATGACGATGAGCGTCATGTATCGTCTGCATCGTTCCCGTCTGCTCTGCCAAAAGTAGTCCCAAAGAGAACGCTTGTTTTACTCATCGAGAATTACGAATATATGAAGAAGCTAACGTATCTTACTGCATTAACTTAAGTTGATTAATTATTGTTAAACAAAAATATCTGAAGGAATACAGGTTACCCCACACATGGTAAGTCCAAAGGACCATACACTATTGATACTGCGATACTTATGTCATGATGGGAGTCGCTGAGAAAAGTCTGAGTAAGGATGTAACGGGTTTTATGCACTATTACATCAGTTACAACTTTTCCCAATTCCAGCTCACTTGCACAATAACATGGACCTATTAAGAGTGCACTTAAGAAATAAAAAGCCTATACATTTCTTTGTTAATCTTACTTTATTTATAGGCCCCTTACCTTTTTTCAGTAATATTTACAGGAGACCCAAAATAATACAGTAAAAGTACAGGATTCAAGCAGTCAATTTTGATCAAATTACAAAAAAAAAAGTTTTCGGCGGGATTATGTCTGTACAAAGATGACACCTGATGGTCCCCAGACAAATTGACAACACAGAACTATATATTTTATGTATGAATACATTTCACGTGGCGCAAGGTTCCGTTTAAAAACAAAAAACAAAAAAAACATATGTATCTAACAGCAATAATACTGTGGGTGTCAATTTCATACACAATAGTGGTCCCTCTTAAATAACATCTGCTGAAGATCACTGATGCCTGTACCATGGTAACTTTTCAGTGGCACTTCATCGGGCCCAGACACTTCGCGCATTAATTCTGTGCACCCTTAACGAGAAGGAAGCTAGACTCCATACCTGCGGTTATCGCGTAATTACAATTTCATAATTACGCGGGGATAAGCCTAAGTTCTACAGAGGTACCGCGGAATACACAGGCCCGTTGGGTGCTTTCTGTTATGTCTACGCAGGCCGCCCCATTAATCGATAAGATGACCTGACGTTCCTAGCTGCTCACCGGAAAACTAATCCTGGCGTCTTTGGATACAGACATACGCAGTACACGTTTGGTAGCCAGCAAATCCAAGCTTCTCTCCACAGAGTTAAGAAACATGACGGGCTCGTTGAGTACTTTCTGTTGGTGAAAATTTGAAGTTGATCGGCCAGATAAAAGTGAAGTTACTCTCGGATGTGAGTTTTGTGTCTAACGATAAGGAGTTAGCCGTTGGCGTTGCTATGCAACAAAGCGATCCAAAAGTTTAAAAAAATTGCTGTTTTCCTTTGAATATTGCCCAAAGTCTGATTCAATGTGACGTCATTATTATATATTTTGAAGGCTGCATGGCTCATATAATGAATTAGGGATGGAAACTATGCACTTACTAAGTCCAGTCATTATAAGTCATTTATTATGACTTAGTGTATACTTATATGAGCATGGACCAAGGATTCATACTCCTCATTATTTTATATTTACTTTATTTTCAATTTCACACCTTCCCTCAATAATTCATTTTTAAATTCCTGAATTACAAGTTAAAACCTTCATTGATATTTTTCAGGTGTGTTGTCTGGCGATGTATGAGATAATTAACTGAAAAAAATTATTAAGAATCGATTAAAAATAATTTGAATAAATGTACCCCTGTTAACCTATACATGAACTGAAATTAAATAACATTTCCATATGGTATGCACAGATTATAAAGCATTGTAGGTATTTTCTGCATGAAGGATATATGTGCATATATATTTCGTAGGCAGAAATGGAACTTCATATGGAGAAACTGTCGCAGATTTGCACCTGCGGAAATGAGAAAAATTTAATCATTCCTGGCAGAAAGCCTTATGATAAAGAGAGATTTGCTAGGGATATACAAGCAGTAACTGCTTTTCCATTACACAGGGCTGTGCTGAAACCTACCCTCCTCATATATGCAAACCCGGTGCTACAAAGCTACTACGCTGGGGCAGCAAAAAGAGCACAAGTCAAAGAATGAAAACATCATTCTGTGTTCCAACTTTTGCAGTTCATTCCTGAAGACTGTACCTTGTGTTACAATGAGTGCATGTAATGGAAATTCTAGGACATACTTAATGCTAAATATGATTGAAATGTGTCGAATGGCAGGTAGATTTCACTTTCAAGGAATTATAAAACCCAACATAGTTGATCTGGTGGAGATTGATGGAGACAAGGTTATCACTGAAGTTATAATTCATGAAGACCGAACCTGAACTCCTTGCAGAAAAAAGCCTGAATCTCTGCTATTGCTGCATAAAGGTCCCAAAATATGTTCAATTTGACCTGACAGGTTGAATCAAGGCCAAGGTTGTGAAATGTACAGAACGTTGATTCAAACTGACTTTGTTCTTTTGTTGGTCGCAGATCTTGCATTATAATATAAACATCTCTCACTGTCATTTCAGCGAAAATCAACAAGACGTGGGTCATTAAAAGTCTTTAGTATGAGCTCTCCAATAAGCTTAATGTCTTCATGGAGTACAGGATTTAATTTCAGGCACTTAGTTGAGAAAAAACTAGTTGTTGCCTCTTGGAAAACCTTAAGGGCATCACCTTTGTGCTGTGATCCTGAAATAAAATAAATTAACATGTATATCATATGCAAATTGTGCATAAATATGAAATTTTGTAACAATACAAATTCATTCAACTGTATTGGAATATTTGTCAACATACTAATTAAGTTTAAAATTCGATTTAAATTATACTAAATTATGTAGTGGTCTAGAAAAAGTCAAATTCCGTTTTGTGTACATCCTGAGGTCAACCCCAAAAGGAAATATTGCTCCTGGAAATCTCAGAAAATTCTTCAAAATTTATTGATATAATATATTTATAATATATTACCATTGATCAGATTTAATTTTATATTATTTTGCTAATATAATAGATCCCTCCTTATTATTTTGTTCCTGATTGGCCAATACCGGTCCCAGAAATGACATCTTGAATGCTGGCATCTTTAAGGAAATCTGACGAGTTATATGAAATCCGCGCATATTACCCTTCAGCACAAATTAAATAGATTTGAACATTAGAGTCGTGCATATTTTTTAAAGGGCGGGGATTCACCTAGTTTTTATATTTTGTATTAAGACGGAATTCGAGTTTGCTTATCACTTACTTCCCTTATGAAGAGACCGGAACGACATTTTTTACTTCATCTAGATTAGAGAGAAAAGTGATCATTTAAATCGATACCTTTTCACTTAGGAGCTGCATTTTCCACACAGTCGCTGCACACTCAATCTCCGTCAGGAATTGTGTCTGGCGTCAACCCGGCACACTGAAAGTGTCATCACTCGTATTCACAAGAAGGGGAATCACACTCGATCATATTTTCAGTGGGTTCGCCACATGGATAATACGATTCTTTCTCATAAGATATGTCAAGCATCTCCTGAACATGATTGTCAGAAAAACCATCGCCAGCAATTGCCGCATCGCAATCAGCTGTTGAATTCGCCATAGTGGTTTACAAGCGGAGCACCTATTGTGACTCGGCACCTTTCGATAGCCAATCACAATCACTGCCGAGTGAGCACGACACGTGACCAAGCGATCAAGTGCAATTTAGTTGATTCCCCCACAATTACAAGGTTTACCATATCTTGATTATATCAGCTAGTTTTATTGCGGGCGGCCGCGAGCATCTACCTCTGTGAAGTCGGGTCTGACTAAAAGGTGCATGCCAGTAAGTACCACCGCATGGTAGCACATGCCAGCACATACCAGCACATGCCACGTTTATTTACCCTTTTTAATGTCTAAATATGTGAATATGATGTTTTACTGTCAATAAATGAAGTTTAAGTGCCAAAAGTTACCTGGCAATTTCTCCTGTGAGCTAAAAGAACTGGCATGCGCTAAATGAGCCGCCATTTTGGTGTCATGTTTTGCCGCTAGATGGCGTGCAATACCGCATGCCACTAAAGCCTTAAAGAGAGAAACCATGAAGTTCAATACTATGTTAATGCCTATATTGACTATAGGCATTAACTTAGTTGCCTACTCTTTAAGAAAAAAGTTTTTTCAACAGTAAGGAAGAAGTAAAGATAGGAAGGAAGAGAACGACAATAAACAGCGATGCACACACAATATATTAGCTTCAAGAAACCAGACATTAATGCCCAAAACAACTTGATTATCATAATAAGTATAAACAGATTTTGATCCACCCACGCATGCTATAAAAAGTTAACAGAAATTAACAATGCTATACACAGTTAAAAGAAATAAATATTACATATGATCAGAAACCTTAGTTTAGCTTAATGGCCTTTTTTTTGCTGATTCCCTAGCACCCAAATAATTTTCAAAAGTAAAAGTTACCTGCATACTTGTGCATATATGTTGGGAAAGAACAACACAACTATATATAACATGGCAAGATAAGTTACATATTTAAATATTTGGTTACTTTCAAAAATTGTTACTTTTTGATAACTGATAAATTAATGTCAAACTGTTATTCATTTTTTATTTGCTATTACTGTTGGCCAATTAAAAAATCTAGTCAAGACATGGTCCAGTGCCGTCTGTATATGTAACTTCTGTAGAGCGTAAATGCCAAACCTGGTGTTGCCTAAGTACTATGTGATTTGTAAGCAAGAACTTTCTCTGCAAACAATGTTATGTTTTAAGTATGTCATCCTGATGATACTTTTAAGTTGCGGCTTTAACTTGTCATATTAGCAACAGGGTTTTTTTCATTTTTTTGTTTGTTTGTTTGTTTGTTTTTTTTTTTTTTTGCAATCAGTTTTATATGAGCGTAAACAATTTATGAGTTGCAGTGGTGACCACAGCCTTTCATATTGTATCATTTATCTGCAATATTAATAGTAAGTAAAATAAATTATTTTTTATCGTGCTATCTTTTTTTTTACAAACTTTCACATTTTGGACCATGTCTTATTTATCGCTGGCAAATAGACAATAAGCGGGTTTTTTTCATTGTACCATCACCAACGTGAAATGAAGGTTTATCTAATCTTTGCAACCCAAAACAGGCAGGCATGTGTTGAAAAAATGGTGTCTCCTTTTGACACTAGATGGCGTGCAATACCGCATGCCAAGCACAGGGGAAGGAAGTACCACATGTCATAGTTTAGCCCTATAATTTAATACTCAATGGGTAGAAAGTATGTTTTACTGTTTCTAAGTGACACTTAACTTGATAAGTTTTTTTTTGTTAAAATTTACTATTTTACCCAGCCTGGTTGGAATACCCTAGAGAAAAGGTTTGCCCTTTTGACACCAGGTGGCGTGCCACACCGCATGCCAAGGACCAGGTCACAGCATGTTGCACAGGCGAAAGCATTAAGCTTACAATATTTATGATAAGCCTGCAAGTTATGTATTTCTTACTAAAGTTCTATGGGAGATTAAGTTTGCCGGTAAGTAAAGAAACAGAGGTCCAGTTAACATATTTTGATTTTGAAAGATGAGGATGCTTACCATGCAAGGACATGGTAAAGCCAAGCTTGCGCTTGGAGATAACAGTTACAGCCCAGCAATGAGCACATGGAACTTGGGAGGGGGCGGGATGCGGTAAGAAATTGTAATCATTTCTCCAAGACTTATCAACCAGTACTACTACAATTTTATTATTAGTCTCGAGCAGCTATGTGTGTCAAAACTGCCTCATTAACGGACGAATGTGTCTAAGATTGAAGTGAATGTATAAGCAAGATGTAACTAATGAAGCCACACCTGTCATTACACTCACCTGCTCACAGACAGCAAACAACTTTTCACAACATACATGAATGATTATAGTACTGTTGTACATTCTGCTTTGAGTTTTCAATCGCAAATGACCGACGGCGAATTTTTTTGTCCCTTCCGTCCCCAATGAATTCCATCTATCAGTGAAGTTCATGCTTGTAAAACTCTGATGTATTGTTTAGTTATTGTTTTGTCTTTCATCATTCAATTAATAATTTACAATATAAAGACCGACGGGAATGTATAGGACAATGTCAAAGAATTTATCATTAAAATCATAAAGGCCTATTCAATTTTTATTTCCATAAATTTCACAATTAATTGTAAGTTACCATTAAAGTTTGAATTACTGAATTACACTTATATTTAGGGAATTCATTATGTACCATTTTGATTTGACCAACTCTTTTTGGATAATCTGGTGGCCCTGAAAAGGGCCTTGGGTTTTATTTGTAGCATGACTTCGCTGACTTCTTGAAGTACTTCTTGATGTGCTTGCTCTGGTAGAAGATTGTTGAGCTAAAGATTTCTGACAGTTTCTTCTTGCCTTGCTCACTTAAATCCAGGTTCAGATCGCATCAGCTGTGTGAAACATCTGCAAGACAACATTACCAGGTACATGACAGACAAGGTGGGACTCGACGTCAAAGTTAGGAAAAACATCATCGCCATGATCTTTGGACCAGGAGGCTTAGCAACTGCAGATGATGAGCTCATTTTTGAGCACAGGATAGAGGAAGCCGCGAAAATGTTCAAAGAAACAGCGCCAGCATTTGACAAGTATTTTCAAGGACAGGTGGTAACATTTTTGTGGCAGAATATGGAAATACAACAGAAGAACCCAACCCTTTTGAATGTTGCCAATGGACCAACAACAACTGCGAGAGCGAAAACGCAGTCCTAAAACATGCTACTGAGTGGCGACCACAACAGCTCACAGACTTGTAACGAAATTGTATGACGAGGTACGCAACCAATACAGAGAAATCGGGAGAAGTCTGGTTGGTCAAGGTGATCTTGTACTGAGCCCATCCTACAGCAAATTTAAAATTTCAATTGACATTTGGACACTATGGAGAGTACCCAGAGAGATGCCCATGTGCGGACGTTCATGAGAGCTCTTCCCCTGAAAGACAGAATGGTGAAATCAAATGATGGTGATCGTGTTGTTGTGGCACCAACAAATGGAGGCAAGAAACCAGGGCAGGTCAAGAGAAGGCGATGTACCAAGACAACCACACTCAAAAAAACCAAAGTGGCACAGTGAAAGCTCAAGTAAAAAGAGAGACATATAGAACAGATCAAGAAGGTAGATAACCATGCACAAATTATTTAAATGGCACAGAGGGTTCTCAAACAGTTGATATGTGTTTTATATACATCAAGTATCGAAGGCGAATTGAGAACCATGCAGTTCAAATGACATTGAAATAGTATGTCATACTGTTATCTCTTCCACTGTGAATATTAATGAGAATACTCTAGACCGTGTAAGCAGAATGTACTAGACTGTGTAAGTAGAATGTACTAGACTGTGTAAGTAGAAAGGTCTAGAATAAATAGATTAAATCTTTGTGGTGAATTGAGCACCATGCGGTTCAAATGGCATTGAAATAGTATGTCATACTGTTATGTCCTCTCTTCATCTGTGAATAATTGATTTGTTCAAACTGGATAGCGGAAACTATTACTTTTACACAAAGTGAAAATTGGCTTTTGGAAACAAGTATTTATTTTTATTTAATATATTTATTTTTCTTTTTATTTAGCCACTTAGGGCACTCAACATATGTGAAAACTTGCATTCAGCCATTTTAGGCTTTTATATATATATTTATTTACTTAAAGAATGTCAAGTCATGTATCTTTGCTCTTTTCAACTACCCATCCCATAAGATTAATTTTTTTTTACTTTGAACAATTTAGGACCAAAATTATGCAAAAAACCTCATTTTAATTTGATATATTTATTCTTTTTTTCATTTAGCCATTTAGGCACTTAACATATATGAACTTGCATTCAGCCATTTTAGGCTTTTATAGCTTTTATATATATTTATTTATTTAAAGAATGTCAAGTCAAGTCCTTTTGCTCTTTTCTACTACCCATGCCATTTGTTTACAATTTGTTCCATTGAGCCATTTAGGACCCAAATGTATGCATAAAACCTTTAAACCTTTAAATCCATCACTTGCTTTATTTCCAAGACCCGTCCCATCTTCTGGTCCAAGACCCTGCTTTATGTGGTCATTGCTTCATAGCTTCATAGCCACTAGCCAGCATATTTACAGTTGCTTCTCTCATGACCCATCCCATCTTCTTGTCCCTTCTTGTCATTCATTTAAGCCACTATCCATCATATTTCCATTTACTTCTTTTCCATAACCCATCCCATCATTTTGTCCCTTCTGGTCTTTCTTTTTAGCCTCTATCCATCATATTCCCAGTTGCCTCTTTTCCATGACCCATCCAATCTTCTGGTCCCTTCTTGTCTTTTTTTTAAGCCACAATCCATCATATTTCCATTTGCTTCTTATCCATGACCCATCCCATCTTATTGTTTCTTCTTGTCTATCTTTTCTTTTTTGTTTATAATTTATTATTATTATTATTATTTCTATGGTGTGTGACATGATTCCCCCTCCACGTGGGGCACGTTGGGCAAGAATTATAATTACTCCATTATCCCTATTAAAAATAAAAGTTAAACATGGGATAATGCAGTGCTGATTATAAAGCTTGGTGAAGAGAATCATTTATGGCTTGCAAAGCTGTTTCATTATCTTTTATTTTGATAGTATGAACTTTGTATATATGATTTTAATTTGGTGATGTGTTAAACTAATGTTTCTGTTGCCACATACATGTAAAAATAAAAATGTGTTTCATGAACAAATTTGTTGAGTCAATAAATCTATTTCATTCTGTTTTATCTTAAGAATATTACCCGAATGTATATGTGCTTTTCATTTTGGAAGAAAATCAATTTTGGTTTTACCTTGATAAATAAATGTTTTTGTTCATGACATGTCATTACAAATTGTCTACAGGACTCTGAAGTAACACTGACAACCGCAGGCGGTGATGCGCGCCATCTGGTGGCAAAATGAGACAAACAATATGGCGGCCGTAGCACCGCATAGCAGCGTACACACGGTTGATAGTTCATTTAGAAGACATTTTAGCGGCAATATATAGATTTTAAGCATATATATTGGGAGTACATGACTCTAAAGCAGGACAGAAACATGGTATGTGTTGCTATTTTATGGCATGCGCTGGCATGCGCTGGTATGTGCTACCATGCGGAGGTATTTACTGACATGCGCCTTTTAGTCATACGTGTGAAGTCCGCTAGTCTGGCTTCTTTCTCGTCAATAGGTCCATGAGAATAACAAATCTTGCAAAGATACATAAAAAACGAGCATGTATACCTGTAGAGGTCCCGCAAATGGCCTGATGATCAACACCGCTGTCCGCCCCAAGCGAGAAAATGTACCAGAATCATGTCTCACCACTGATCTCATTATGGTAAATAAAATGCGTAGATCAGCGTCGCCATCGCGACATTTACTTTCACCTTGTTGATATGTAAGGGGCCGTCCTT
This sequence comes from Hermodice carunculata, assembly GCA_964020975.1. NCBI lineage: Eukaryota > Metazoa > Annelida > Polychaeta > Eunicida > Amphinomidae > Hermodice > Hermodice carunculata. The sequence goes on from OZ026623.1 coordinate 34,395,582, forward strand.
AATTGTAAACATTTTCATCTAATTCCAAAATGACCAAACATTTTACCCTCCCCCCCTTATGGCCATCATCAACATTTTGTTCGGACTTACTGCAAATACAGACACACAGACACTCAAACTCGTATAATATGACCGAAATGCTTAGATAACGAGTGCATACAGTTTTCCTTGTCTGAGCTTAATAAAGTAAATTTATCCTTGTATAAATATTAAGCAGCTAAAGGGGACAAACAAAATATAACACTTTACTTCGGCATTCATTTATTATTTTCAAAAATGTATCGGTTTTCTACAAACTCTCCTGCTATGATTGTAGCAACAACTATTATATTATATATATTATAAATTATGTGACACCTGGTGGCAGATTGAAATTTTATAGGGGGACTGAAAATGTTGGGTGTAGAAAATCAACCTGTTTTAGGGTTGAAAGTTACGGTCATATGGCTCTGACCCCCCCCCCCCGGCCATTTTGGACATAGATGAAAATGTATGCACACCGAATAATTTCACAGCTCCCTTACACATTTTCCAAAAGTGACAATATATTTCAGATCACCAACACATCATAAACAATAATTAATGCTGAGTATGGATCGGCGCCGTAATCTTCAATGCAAATTTTTGTATGGTTTTGGAAATGTTATTTCACTGTATAGCAGCCCTATGTGTAAAAAACTAAACACGAGCTATTTTGAAAATGTGTAGTGTTTTGGATGCCTATGTCGATTGTCATTTTTAAGTGTGAACGGCACACGCCTGTGGCGCATATTGAGCTACTTGTAATTCTCGTATGCAGGTCTATGTGATATTTTGTTGCAGTCATCTATCTATCTGTATCTATCCATCTATATACGTCTCTCTGTTTTATCTGTATATCCATCCGTCCATCTATCTATCTCTCTCTAATTGCAGATGAAATAATTTATTCTATATGGTGTGTGAGGCGGTTAGCATGCACTGTGATTCAAACTCCTTTATCTGTCATAAATTCTACATAATGTTGACTTGTTTTTTGCAAAATAACTTCTCCTGATTGTTCCAAGTGCATCATGATAAATCAAGGACAAGCGTGATTCAGCAAAATAATGAAAGTTCATCACTGTCCTGTGAAAATAAGCAGACAAAACTTTCAAAGAATTTACTTTAATGTATCAAGGTAAAACGAGCTGCAATTGTGTTCTCGATATCCGTACCCAAATACACACACACACACACACACACACACACACACACACACACACACACACATGCTAAGTGTAATGGACATACGTACAAACAGCACGCACAATATCAAATGGGACGGATTTATACACAACCAACAGTTGAAACATGAGAGGTCTGCACGCAAAACATCAAAAAAAGAATCTGCTAATATTTAAGTGAACCATGATCGGTACTTTTTAATCACTTACCTTAAATCCTATGACTTATTGAAGGTGCATAAATCATTGAATATTATGAACACAGACTAGAGGCAGTTTTTGTGCCGTTAACTTGTATACAGTGTTAAGTTTATCACTATTTTGTATTTATTAAAGGAGACGCAAGGTACTTTTGAAGGCAGCCATACATGTGAGCTGAAAATATTTATGAGAACAACAAATGTCTGGAAAAAGCAGCAAAATGTACATATGAAAACATGTATATGTATATATATATATATATATATATATATATATAACACATATGCCGTGTCATATATACATTCATGTATACTCACACATTCATACATACATACATACATACATACATACATACATACATACATACTAGATCTGTACAGGCAAGTTGCAATGGGCATGTTTGTGTAAGGTAATATATCTTATTTGTCATTTAACAACCAGTTATTTTGGTTGATTTTTGCCAGAAATTCATGCATGAAATAAATTATGCATACTCTGTGGTTTATTTGAACCTTGTCACATCTTTGCCCCTTCCAAAACACCCATAGCCACGTTTAACGAACCGCGCGTCTCTCTTCATTGATTTCGCTTACACTAGTAGTACAAATCGGGGATAGCTGGCCATAGAATTCGCAATTCAATTAATGTTAAGCCATTACCACACCATTGGCGCAAACCAGGTAAAACATACATGCATGTCGATTCCGATCCAAAACAATTTACTTTCGTTCAAATGTGCTTTACAAACTGATTGTCTCATTGGAATCCAAAGCTAAGCTTTGTACATAGCGAACACCCAATAATGACAATAGAATACCGGGCGCCAGAAATTGCATGCACAGTGGTCAAAAGGTTATAACACGCATTCCGATTTATCGAATGTTTTACAAATCAGCCAATTAGCAACTACATTGAATTTATGTTCTACAATACGTAGTAAAATGGTAATCATTAGACTGTTTTAGACATTTTGGAAACAGCATGCATTGTAATTTACTTGTCAGTCAGCTGATCAGGACATGTGGTCCGCATTGTATAAAAGATTATTTTCAACACAAACAAGTTGCATAGTTAAGACCAAAATCAACAAAATTGTGTTGTTTACAAACTAAAGAAGTAAAATGGGTCAACTGATAGCCATTTTAATAAAAAAAAGTGCTGATGTAAAATATTCAATTTTGGCGTATCACTATTTGATGTTGGAAAAAACCGAATTTTCTCCATATTATTGACATTTTAAGCAACAGCATAGCCTGATATATTTTGGTTAGCTTGGTAAATGTTCGGAAATTTTGAAAAAATGGTGCAAGTCAATTTATCGGTCAGCAGACTCAGATTTAAAATTTTCTGCAAGTGTGAGAAGTGAACGTCACTTCAATTCTGGTCACAGCTTTTAGAGTTCACTGCTAGTGAAGTCATTAAACATGCATGTTACAAAGTGCAAATTATCCACCGATAAACACCATTGAAAGGACGTAACCTCCTCAACAGGATCACGCTTCGTCTTTACATTGGAAGAAGGAAGCACAAGGCCCATTGTGCTTCACCTTTTAGATCCGTTGTTGTGCTTTTGTTCATCTTTTACACATACACGTTTTAACCTGGACATGTTATCAAAAATGCACGTCGCATATTGGAATGATATTCCTTGTTAACGATTGTAATCACTTGATCACGTACAAAAAAAAACTCGTTTCATAATGACGTTATTTTGGTATTATTTTAAACATTACCAGTGTTGGGTTGACTTTAAAATTGTCCCTTTTTAAATATATACATAAGGCCAAACAACTTGCGCACATGCAATGTCTGACAGCATGGCAGATTCATAAAAAGATCGACGCACACCATATACAAAGTGTGTGTGTCAACACACACTTTTTTGTTTTTCCTAAAATTCTTTCTTTCTTTCTTTCTTTCTTCTTTACCAGTGAATTTGTACGACACTTTTCTCTGACACTATTATACATAGAAACTTCAAACTTGGCATGATTGTACCTCCATAAAAGAAGCTGGGCCTTTTTATAGAGAGGAATGAAGATGTTTGAAATTATGCAAAATTAGGGGCATTAGACAATTTAAATCTTGAATATCTTCAAAAGTTTAATAGATAGAGATATCATTCCAAGTTCTATTAGAGGGTCATTGACCATTGCACATGGAATGAATCTAAAACAAAAGTTGTAGCAATTTAAATTATGCTAATTAGCAGTATTTGAAATTTTCAATCTTGAATATCTTCAACACTGTATGGGATAGAAATGTCATTCCAACATCTGCTTGGGGGTTGTTGACCATTGCGCACATAATGAATTTTTAAAAAAGTTGTAGCAATTTAAACTATGCTAAGTAGCACCATTAGAAGTTTTAAATCTTGAATAACTTCAAAGCTATAATAGATACATATACCATTCCAACTTCTACTCCTGTGTTATGGAATAGTTGCACATTGCCATACCAGTATGCTTTGAAGACACACACACTGATTTGCTATGCACAAATCATCTTTTCCGGTTATCACTTGTGATCTCAGACTTTCTACAGTGTATTTAAAAACCAAACCTTTGATGCTGTTCATGCATGACTGCTTGTAGTTTGTTAATATGTCGCTTTTTATGTGTACACAAAGCGCACAATGGATTAAAATATTGATCTCTGAGCCAACACTACATGTGTATGTCTTTGCCTGTCACAGAACCTTGTTTCACTTAAACAGCGCATGTTAAGCAGAATTTGAACGCCATGTTTAATATCACTCAATTTACTTCCTAAGCAATGTACCAAATCCTTTACTATGTATTTGACACTGCTCGGATTCACCCATGCAAGTGCAGGCCTTCCTGTACCAAGATACCATTACGGGAACACAACAGAACCACGATGACAACAAACTGTAAATTGCTTTAATTCAGCGAGTATAAATTTTCAGGGCTTTTGTATTTTTGACATTTCACTGTAGTTTTAATTTCACCGTTTTGGACATAATTCCCATTCAAACAATGTTAAAATACTATTTACACTGTGCTTTCATCTTCATGGTTATGTGCCATCAGCAAAATAAGCGAAAATAAGAATACAGCGAAATTATAGCATTTTACAGTAACGCTACAATGAGAACGCCATACGAAATTCTCCCAGGACCGTTTAGCTTGCTTGAATCAAAGTTTTCTAAAATAATTTGAGTTCAGTCTTATCATTTCAGATAGACCTTAAACGATTAATATCAGTGTCATTAACGGAAGGAATAGACAATGTAGAGCCATCCACCATAGTTTGAGAAAAAAAATCCTACTTCAAAACTTGAGACCTTGCCTCCATATTAAATATGCTTATTTCCATGGCAGAGATAAGAAATATCAGATAGATGTTTGTCCTAAACGACGTTTACAGTTTGCAATCATCCCCTTAAAGATCCGGTACTCAAGCGTTCGAAATACTCTTTTTTAACCAAACGTTAATTTTCTTCTTGTATCTCTCGTGTTGTCCTTGTCGGAAACCGGGCCAAAGTTCCCTTTTTGTGTGTGTGTGTGGGGGGGGGGTCGTTTTCGTGTTTTGTTTTTTGGGGGTTTGCTTGTTTGCTTGTTTTTTTTTTTGTTTTTTTTTTTTTTTTTGTTTTGGTTTTTTTTTTTTTTTTTTTTTTTTTATTTTAGGCCCTAGTCGGGTCAGTGTCGTCTGACTTAACAGCAGACCTGCAGATTAATCTTTGAAAATTTGGAAACATGTCAAAACTTGCATGGCTGTAGTTTCCTATGATACACAGCCACTCCAATGCAGTAACCTGTAGTTTGACCCTTTTTAAGGATAAGGTGAAATCCAGGATTGTCAAGGTCTTTATCAGGAATTTGGCTGTTAAAAAGAGTTCCAGACAAAATTGGAACGTCGTATGGATTTACGAATTAAGTATTAATACACCGTAATGTATCTCGTGTTATCCTTCATATATTAGCATGGAACTGTACAAGGCACAAAAGTATTGTAAAGATATACAATAAAGTTACATCAGTCTGTCAGGTGACAACGTAGCTAATGCTTGATATTGGAGTGAAGGTACCGTCTAGTTTAGCCAGCTGCATGTGTTACGACCAAAATTTTCCTAAATATACAAAAGCAAATGATACACAGTATTCCAACCTGTGATATGGTAAACGCAAACAAATTACATGTGACAGAGATATATCTGCACTAGAACTCAAACCGTTATGAACACAATTGCCCATAGAGCTATAAAATGTTTGGATAGAAAAAAAAGGTAGCGTTCTTTACACATGCATAGTTGCAACACACAACAAATTTAATCAGCTATAACTTAAGGCATATCAGTTCGCTGCTGTTGGTGCAAAATCAATGCCGCTTGCCAAAGTATGGAAGACGACTGCAACTGTACATCAACGAAACTACTGTACCTAAACCAAAGACATATTTTATTTCACCCGGACAATTTCTGCAAGAAGAATGGATATCACTGTCAATTATTTTTCGCTCCATTCTTAATTTCGATAGTGGCAAGAAACCGTCAATAAACAAACAAACAAACAAACAAAAACAAAAACAAAAAAATAGTGAAATTGAAACTACAGTGAAATGTCAAAAGCACGAAAACCGTGACAATTGAAACACGCGACAATACGCAATTTGCAGTACAGTGAAGCCTGTTTGTTGTGAGGGACCACCCACAAGACCTGTAAAAAATAATTCTTTGTGACAGGTGGTCCCTTAAGGCAGGTAAAATTAAGCTAAAATATGAAATGGGGTTGGTGAGACTGGTCCTTTAGGGCAGATGGTCACTCAGCAGAGGTGGGCTCATAGGCAGGTTCTGCTGTACATAGTAGGAGTCACACAGAAGCGTCAGGGCTGCTCTGCGACAGCAGGGAAGAATTTCACAAAGCAAGCACGTATGAGTATACGTGAATAAAAATATACAATGCAAATACATATAGAAATAAAGTATAGACATGTGTGCTTTATAGGGATTGGGAAGCAAGTTCAGTCTACTTAAATGACTCTTTATGGCAAAAATGTCAGCGTATATTTCCTACTCAACAGTGCGGTGGAAGAAACCGACGGACTTGGAGAAAACCACCGGAGACAGTCGGAGTGGGAGGAACTCGTTCCACGTGTTCCCTGGGCCGAGAACAGAACCTTGGTCTGAGAGGCAAAAGGGGAGCGAGTAGTTACTCAGCCATTCGTACACTCTATATGCCATTATTATAAATTATTATTATTGTTGTTGTTTAGAAGGTTACATACTCTAGGAGAGTCATAAAACAAGGAACACAAATGTAAAACGAATGCAAACAGAAACATTTAAATTGTAAATAAAACATATGTGAGCAAATACATCAGCAATGGTCAGTTGCAGCGGGGCGTCAATCAAGTAACGTTTAATTTGTTCTACATGATACGGTATAGAAGTAGGAAAGATAAATATAGACTATGCATACGACGTGATCGAATTGTTTCATAGTTGCTTTGTTATTAACAATTGATCAACAATGAAAATTGATAATTTACCATAATTTTCTTTGACATTGTGAACCCGGCCAGTGTTTGTTTACGGTCAGTCTGCTCATACGGGCAAGATAGAAATGTCTATAGCTCTGCCTTATGTTTCATGTGAGGGCTTGATTATCAAGCGATCTTCAAAGGACTTTTGAAAAAATAACTTTTTAACAATCTGTACATGCTCTCCCAAAAAAAAACAGTAAAACAGTTTGCTGAAGTCGCAGGGTTATAAATTTTAATCATTAAATGAACGTACGGAAGAGTAGATTAGAAGAAACTCGCCCAAGCTATTACACATTATGTTTTTCACGATGGAAATGATTCAAACTGAGAAAATATACTGTAATACATATCCATGAAGCAATAAACTTAATGTTATATCCAAAACCGTGAGCCCATATCATGCAAATATGTAAACGATTCAGAAATAATTATCGCTTTTGCCTACTTTTAAGTGAGACCAGGAACACTGTCAGTTTCCCCAGTTTCCGTTTGCAAACATGATTTATGCCAAGTGAAAAAAGGCGTCTAACTCTTGCCTTCCATATGGTCGTGATATCCTGCAGATGCCTTCGGCATGGCCTCTGTCAAGATCATTCTCATGTTTCCCAAAGGCAAAGGTTCTGGACGAGTTTGGCATGGCGTCACGGAGTCATGCGCAAAACGTCCAGAACCTCTCCACAGAATCCATATAAAGATTAGCCTCATTCCTTTATCCTGCATGAATACCAGTCTCAGCCGAAGGTTCTAGACAGGCTGTTTGCATTTAAAGGTAAAAAACATGCCATATTACTTACTTCTTCTTTTCGTACCCTAAATATTCTCTCCTTAGGAAGAAACTGTTCGACAGCATTATATCTCTCAAGGCTCCAGATGTTCATCCCAATTTAATAATTTATAACGCTTGCGAAAGACTGCTTCAAGTTTTCCTCTCTGGCAGTGTCCTCAACATGTAAATATTTGGTGCGGTACAAAATCAAAGAACCGAAAATATGCGGTTCTTTTCTATGTTTTTAACTATCAACAATATTTTACAGTCTTTCCTTCTGTGCAGCCTTTTTGATGAAATGTAAATGATATTGCCCTCCCAGACGTTGTTTACACTTGTTTATTTTCTTAGAAATCTACATGATTATCATCAAGCCGCGTATTTTTCAACAACCCGCTGCCCTGTCCACTGGATCCACTGGTTGGCAAGGCTTTGTATCAGTATGCAATACGACCAACCTCTATTCTTTTCTGCAATCGAGTCATGTGCGCTTACTGATGTAGAATTGCTTTGATATATATTTCAATGCCTCCTTTTAATCGATAAAAAAAGAAAAAGGTGTACACAAATTCTGGAAGGGCAAGAGAAGCACTGGAAAAGCTTGACAGACAAGGATCCGCCGTAGGTATACTCGTTCCGATTTACGACTTATTCATATCGTAGACTTCGGACCCGTAATTCGGTTCCGTCTTGTAGAGGAGCCCATAGCCTATAGTCTTTGTCAGTACCTGTGCAGATTTACATATAGCTTGCGAGAATACTGTCTTTTTATCCAGCGATGCTATGGACCATAGCGATAGCCACAACCTGAACCCGTAAAATTGCTGTGAGTGCATGTTTTTAGTCGTGTTACTTCATAAATCGGGACTTTGTAGTGCCACCAATTTATTTCAATTTTAACTTCTAAGATCTATCATTCAATATGAGGAAAACATTGATCCAGTCTCAGTGGAAAGTTGACACAAGACAAGAGGAAAACCAGTTAACAGCCCAATCATTTGATCTCTTATAAAAGTCTACAGTCACCATCGCAGGACAAGATACACACACATACACACAAAACAAGTTAATTCACTGTGGCGATCTAAGTTCCGTAATAACGTTGCACAAATTAGTTTTCCAAATATCAAAAATGCAAAACACCGATTTGGGGGGGGGGGTTCCATATTTATAGCCAACAAGGTTATTTAGTTATTCATAACCCAGTCCCACGGACCTTGTAATTGGTATCACTGGTGTGAAAGTCATTTTCCCCTGGCCAGCTTTTGGTGTTGCTTGTTTGCCACAACGTCCGAACCAGCCATAGTTGATTTACGCGCATCTGGTCGAGTAAAGGTCAATTTTCCTCATCAGATAGGACCACACATAATCTGCATGGCGCTTCACATTACCAAACTATGGTTGTAAACTACTTTGATCATATATAACTAACCCCTCTTTTCCTTTACGGACAGTAGAATGACATGAGATGTCACACTGCAACTGTTTTCATTACGTTTTTGATTCCGTAGGACCATTTTCATGAAAATGATTCACAAATTTACTCAAAAGGGAAAGTTTAGCACTGGTCATCTTGAACACTTTACTAATGAATGGAAAAGGTCACTTCCTATCTCCAATGACCTGTGATGCACTTCCTGTCTGTGGCTAGCTGCTCCCTGGCATCAAGCATCCTTATTCTAATTCACATAATTTTCATTACTTTTGTCATTAGTGAAAGTATTCTGGCAAACGAAATTTCACAACCAGTCGGTTTTGGCATGCTTAAAGAGAAAATGGTTTCGTGTCTGCACATTTGCTATGAAGGGAAAGCTTTCGCCTGTGTTGTCTTTGTTCAGATTGTCCATGTTGTATTCCGGTATAAGAATATATTGTCCAATCACGTTGCTTACCTCAAAATACTTGTGTCTACAACAGCTGTGTGTTACTTAGTATGAGCTTATATACATTCGGTGCCGTATACACGTCCATGTGTCTGCACATCCTATTATGTCATGGAAATTGTTCTAGGAACCTGCTACTTGACCTTTCCCACATCGCCAATCCCTTCAGTGCAGGTGTTTGACAAAAAGGAACAATGATTATGTTTGCTGACAGATTTTGCTCAATGGGCATCTCGTTGTCATGATTGAGACATTTTCAAAAAATTTTAATACCCTTTCAAAATTTTCTGTACGTGGCTATTACCCGAAACATGAAGTCCCACTTTGTCTTTACGAAATAGCGGTAAATGCTATCTTCATTTTTGATGAGGCAACGATCGTGTACATGAGCGCCTTATCACTGCGCAGTGTACTGTCGCTCGTGTGAAGTAAATAAATGTTCTAAGAAATATTTTCTGTCATTTATGATTCTTGCATTGCAAAGAATGAAAGTCATTAGCATTTATGTCAAAAACATGTTATCGAAACAATTTTTCTAAACAGGATTTTGAGTACATTTACCTGACATGTATGTACCGCAGCTATTTTCAGAAAGTATTTGAATATGTGCTGTATTGGTGTTTCTAAAGCCCATTTACTTTTAAAAATTGATCCAAGAATTCTTCCGTTATACGAGATTCTGCGATGACTGATTTTTACTTTCTTTCACCTGGTTTTTTGTTTTCGTTCGCTACTCTGAACATTCTTATTTAACTTTCGTTATTCAAACATGATTATGATAGATTGATGATGCACGATGGGAATTATATGTGCAATAAGGCTTTTGAATGAACCTATATGGCTCACATTATTATCACATTAAATAATTTCAATACTACCTTTTTAAAGGCCATTTTTTTATCGACATATGGTGTTTTTGTGCACTGCAGAAAACATATCGACATATATCATACTATGACTTGTTTTTCGAACTGGTGCAAGTAACGGAACAACTAACCCTCGTCCCTTTTGTGGACAAGACCGAGACTAGTTGAATTAACGATCTCCCGTACGCTCAAAGGAGACTTGCCAATAGAAAAAAAAGTCCCCAAATGACTGAATTCGCTTTCTGGGTGGCATAGGAAACCCTAAGACCAACTACCAAGGTACAATGGAAATAAGCTGCATACAGATGAATGGTCATTGAAGCCACTGGTATAGTTTGGTATGAGGGAGACTTTGGCACGTGCTTTCATTCTTTTTGGTATAAATGTTTGAAAAGATATATCTGAAATCTCTGCATCAAGAGGTAAGAAAGTCTTTTGATTGTGTCGAAATCAAAATTTTAAATGCCATTGTGCTAAAATGTTTCGAACTCTATCTCAGTCATTTTGCTAAGTAACAAGATTGGGCTTGCTATCATCTTTCATCCTGGGATCACAGGAATATGAAACAAATTGAGAGGAAAATCACAAGTGTGTATGGGATAAACACAAGGCACGTAGCCTCATGCCACAGGAAAAAACATTAAGATGAAAAAAATCATCAATACGTTTGATGGTATTCCACATATTGAGCATACGCTTGTTCTTCTTGCGGCTACTTTACAGGTAAACACTTGCACGAACTTCGTCAAAATCTCCGTAATCTTGCAACCTCCACCAGCTATGCAGTCTGTCCTTCGGGACTCACCTTCACACGCAACACTAGCAACTGCAAACATATAAGAGCTCCAAAATACCATCGGTCTTGTTGAATCACCAAAGTGCGCTCAGCCAGGGACGGGAACAAGCCGCAAGTGGCCACAATCTACTGCTGTTTTTATTCCTGTTGAAAGTGATTTGACATGCTCTTTAATGAAAAGTACGAGAAAAACACTAATGTAATCAAATAGCAATACAACACTGTAACTCACGGTCGGGCAAGTTCTCATTTATATACTTCGTTCCTGCATCTTCCTGAAAGTCAAATTATCAGTCATTGCGGACTGATCTTCAATATTCGTCACAGACATAAGTTATATAGAAACCGTAAAGCCTGGCCACGTGCCGTTGAACTGCAGAGTGTAACTTTCCCCGAAGTTGTGCACCTGGTATTTAATTAATAACCTTGACGACTTTCCTTCGATGTGTGGGTCATATCCGAAAAATAAGTTTTGTTGTATAATTCGCAAAATTAAAGACCCCCCCCCCGGCTGCCGACACATGGAATGCTGTAAATAATAATTCTTATAATAGGTACAGGGATCCACTACATATGATAGCTATAACCAAGAGCGTTACATAGGCAATTTGTTTCATTTTAAAATACCAGTATAACATTTTAGACCGTAGAAAGTGTAATTAGCCTGAAGAAAGCAACTGGCTTTGGGATTCACATTTTATGTCATTCTCTCGGTTTCAGTCAATTGAATTTTAACTCATCAACACTTTCTGAGCAAGATGCATCTGCGTAGTACGTCCATATGACAGCATAAAGAAAAACAAACATGTGTCTTTGTAAATACTTCAGACACCCTGGAATTCAACTAGGATGCTCATCGAAGCCCTTTAGATTTGAAAATACACCAACATGTCCAAGCATAAAGCCTTCATTGTCAAATCACTGAGACACAGTTTAAGTCCTATGAATTAAATAATTTAAATAAGTGTTGACGTAAATACTTAAAATAAAGAATCTACACGGTCGTCTGGCTTAGCGTTCTTCACACCTTGTGTATTCATACTTACGATGAACAATCAAGTGAACTTTATATAACTACATTCTATATTGAATATAACAATTGCCAATACTTAACCCTGTGAATTGTAGACAGTTCGGTGGGCAAGCTGGTCCAGGTGCCTTCCAGCTCTCGAACTTCTGTTCAATTGCCAAATGAAGGAATCATGCCCATACACAAATACCTAAGCTGTATTAATTATGAATAAGCATAAACAGTATCCAGGGAATTGATCAGTCTCTGCTTCGTTCATGATGTGATTCCACCAGTCATTTCGCCGTATGTGCATCAACACTTTCAGCCAATCGGCAACTGTCTAAAGAACAAACAATGCTACTATATTACAAGCTGGCCTAGTCGAACAATACGCGTAACCGCCAATTTGTTTGGAAAGGGGCACGGAAAAAAAATGAAAATGCGTCACCAGTGTAATTACTTTGGATAGCCATAACCTTGCAGTGGCCAATAAGAGTGAATCCGTATCATACAGGCAATATCGCATATACAAAAATGTTTCATGATTAAAAATAAACAGAAGCCACTTTGTGTGGTTGTTTGAGTTTTTCTAGCAAATTAATATCCTTCATAATTTGTAAACGAAGCCTCTTAATTTTCTCATATTGTAATCCAAAGTTATCTTAAAGCTTTTCTTTGTGAGTGGGGGTGGGCTGACTTTGACTTTTGAACTTGAATTATGTTACTAACGCAGTTGGGGGAGATCGATTTGCATACAAGTTATTTGTTGGTTAAATGCAATACGTCCATTGCGTGGCACGGTGTCTGAAGTGGCACTCACATGTCGTTTGAGCACAATTTTTTCAGGGAAAAATGTCGTACATCCGGAAAGGCTGACGCAAAATGATAAAAAATACTTTTATTTATCTCGGAGATCAGAGAAAGTGCAGCCAAATACATCGTTTTACAAGATCGATACAAAGGCCACAGAAACAGTAAAAAGGGTACAGAAGCCTGAAAGGGGATAGTTAAAAAAAGCTTTTCAAAAGTCGAATATTCAAGAGAAAAACATTTCACAAAAGTTGTATGTTGGCACAAAATGCTATTTTATTGATAAAGCTGTTCAACTCCCAGAACGTCTGATAGTTATGTAAGTTTCCAGTTTGATAAAGACACATGAAAGATGGCAATTTAGTTTTCCCTGTCAAACAGAGATTGAAAAAATACTTGGATTTGATCAATGTAGATTCAGCCTTTTACGTATGAAAGGTCAACGTGCAAAACTGCCGACTCTGTACATAAAATATATTATACCAACCAAACTGCCCAGGTATACTTATATAGAAATGATTTGGAATCCCCCAAAAGTCATGGAATAGGTAGCAATCTTGTTGGTCTACTCAGGCTTGTATCACCCTTACTTTAGTCTGCTACCAAAGCCATAGGACGTTAAACCTTGAAATTTTGAGTGGATCTAGCTGAAGATACCTGAACAGATAGGTGACAAGTTCTGCTATCAGAAGAGGTCGATTAATGTTAATCAATCTCCTTGGCAAAGCAAGCAACGTCTTCTCATCAACACACAAGTATCACGAATAAATTTGAATAAAGACACTCACAGAGACGTAAATATGTTAGCTATGAAAGGAAATCACTCATTTTTCGCCACTCACTGGTTCAGGAAGTCACAAAGGAGCACACCGTCTCTACATTCTCTTTTAAAGACTACGTCATTATATTATTATTATTATTATTATTATTATTATTATTATTATTATTATTATTATTATTATTATTATTATTATTATTATTGTTGTTGTTGTTATTGTTATTATTATTATTATTATTATTATTATTATTATTATTATTATTATTATTATTATTATTATTATTATTGTTGTTGTTGTTGTTGTTGTTGTTGTTATTATTATTATTATTATTATTATTATTATTATTATTATTATTATTATTATTATTATTATTATTATTATTATTATTATTATTATTATTGACAGTAGTGTGTTCCCTTTCTTTGGATGCCGCACTCGTGAAAGTGGTATTGTCAGGCCGTGACATGACAGGGACGGAGTTCACATAGCCGGACGTACGAGCTTGGCCTTGGTAACCGTTTCACATTCGAATAACAAGTATATATATATATAACTTCATAGTTATAAAAACCTATGCAGTAGATCTAGTTATTCATAGGGATACATCTATGCCAGTTTACCCAGTTGCCTGCACAGAAGACATGAAGACGGTATTTATTGAGCAGGTTCAAATTCTTTATTTTCCACAAGATCGTCCCTGAGTTGCCTGTTCTCACCAAGTGTTTGACTCTTTGCAGTCCACCCCTTCTTTAAGCATACACGTGCATAGTGTAAGGTACACCACGCGTGATGAAGCTGACAGATCATAACCAGAGCGACGGAGACATTGCCTTGGAGAGCAGAGAACGGACTGTTTTAGAAAAGAAGTCAGCATCTGGGTGTAAAATACCAAATCCCAAGGAGGATCCATTCTTTGTCTCATTTTGTTGTCGTACAACTTCAAGTATGGACCCTCTAACGGAAGGATAGCACACGGCGGCGTACCTCTTTGAAGCCAGACCGTTCGGGATTTTATTGCCCCTCGATAAAATCTCCATTTTGCACTTCAGGTATCAGGTGTGAACTACCGCCGCTGCGTCTAACTTACAAAGCTTGTCAGCATAATTATCACTTGACCGCGACAGATGTCACGTCAGTGCAGCATTTTCTGGCTGGAGCGCATGCTCGAGGATCAGCTGTTGTAAACGTTCGTCTTCTTCTGCTCAGCGACGGAGTTTCGGAGATTCACGCTTTGACAACGACTCAATAGATTGGAAACACATTCTGGATAAATCTCTTTCGAGGCAGACACAGATACCGAAGAAAACGTTGGTGAAAATATTTAAGGCAGTGGCAGGTGCGGTGTTGATAATGATACAGAAAACGAAGAACCCCAAAGATAAGGACCAAGATAGGCAAGATAGGATACATTTATGGACGTCCATATTGTGACAAGAGTCTGAAAAGTGTGTCTGGCTGGCCAGGGCGTATAAAGAATCACGACAATACTGTAAAATTGAAACTGAACCGTAGGGTTACATGCCTTCGATCTCTCTTTTTGTGTGCATGGTTGTTGGAAATTTTCCTTTTTGAGTAGGGCCACTTCAATTTTAGCTTGCATGCCAATGGTTCAAATAAAATCCACAGCAAATATTTAAAATCATAATTGTCTCTCAGTGGTTGAAATAAATACCCTATAAATATAAAAATGTATCTTGAATAATTTGTCCAAGTTTCTCACTACTAGTGTTAAAACACACACACACACACACACACACACACACTCACGTGGCTAAGACTTTGCATTCCATGTTCAAAATGTTACTTTTTTTTTTTTGGTTGTTCAGTGCTTTTATTTTTTAATCGATAGTGTCGGGATTTTAATGTGCTTCCTATCTTGCAGCGCCTAGCACAGCGAAGGCCACGATCCTAGAAATGTACAACTAAACGATGTGAAGGAAGAGTGATACTCTTCCCCATTTGCATCTACAGCCCCATAATCCCATTATCTATACATAGAAATACCCCTCTGTGCTTGGGAAATACCTGAGAAAAATTCCTAGATTTTCTTCATGCGAAACTTTACAAATACTGATTCTGGCCGATTTTTGTATTGTAAATGTGGGAAATGACCATTTTTAAAAATGAAAATGTGGAATTTTGACCCCTTATTTTGGGGGTAACAATCACATGTAGAAGATACGGTTTCACCCTTTCAGGGCGCACATATATAATCTTTTCGAGACCAAATACCCGCCCTCCCTCCGGGGTGGTTCCACTCCCAGATCACGATCAGAACTATCGTTGATCAACAGGGAAACCTCATTACTCTGTTGATATCGAGAAATGATATTTTCATGCGAAAATATCTTTATTATGGTAAATTAACAACACGAACTTTCACAAAGTCGCTCGGAATTGCTCTTCCACACGCACGGTGTAGCTTGAGTTGTGACGTCAGCGTAATTCCAGGCCCATAAGACGCCTAGCTGAAGACTGGCCAGCCCAAAACGGATTAGGTACTGTGCGGCACTTGATGTTGGGCTGCCTGTGCTATCGCTCTGTCAGAGGATCCATCCTGCAAGCTCTCATGTTGCTTTGCCTTTGTCGCCAGAGTATGGCTATCATCTACACTTCATCTAAGGTCTTAAAAAAGGCAAAACGTGTGAGGAAATTGCTGCCACAAAATGTCTATATTAGTGGTTTTGTATACCGGGTGACATGTCAGTTGTTTGAGAGAGGTACCTTGCCTCGGCCCCAGTTTAATTGCAGTTCACACATACATTAAGTTAGTTTCTTCTTTATAGAAACTATCAAAGATGAAAAAAGTTAATTCATGACACAGACATGTTGACGAAATTCACTGTGAAATAAACAGTACTTCACCAACTGCTCTGCTGTCATAAAGGATACCATACTTCCCGGGAGCATGTTGCAGTAATTTACTGTTCTTAGTTTTACAGTAACTTTACAGTAACCAAATTAGCAAGTCTCACTGGTATTAAGGGTATAAATTTCACTTTATACTGTACAGGGTTTGGAAGCCTTATGCATAACTAATAATATGATAAATATCATGCGAATTTGATGAAAGGACATTGCACAGTGCAACAAACTTTTTTGTGTAAACTGTAATTATTCCTTGGCCAAAGTGGACAAGGGTATATATCTTTAGTCACGTTGATCATCACCGTAAGGAGCATTAATCTGAACTTTTACTGATTACGATCAAACTTAATGAAAAACCTCGCCCGGTGCGTTTCAGGACATTCGGTTTTGGAATGCACTACAGTAAGGTTTTGAGATTAATTACCATATGCTGTAACACAGCCAACTCCATATGCTACATTATAACTTTACATTTTCGTCTAAAACTTAGTCTTACAATCAAATTTTTTCAGATAATGAAAGAGAACAGTTTTCAATGTGCTGCAAATAATTTGTTCAAAGTGTTAGCATTTTTATTTGTTTGCTTGCTTCGAGCGACTTTTTATGACATGGTGTACAAATGCATAGACCTTGTATTTAAGCATACATCAAATGTGGTTGCAGCTTACTTTTGATGCATGTCATCTCACAATAGCACTGTTTCTGCCAGTCGTCAATGCGGACACTGAAGTCCAAGTTATCAGTTACATATCCTAAATCGCATCACATGTCCAAATGCAGAATTCAAACTGCGCTACCCTTTCGAAGCGGTGAATTCAGCCATGTCACTTAACAGGCTTTCCCTGTGGTGTTGAATGAGTTCGCACCGAGCTTCTGCTCTACACAACAGGTCAGGATACTCGGTCTGCCGACTGGACTAACGGATTGTAGGGTACAAACTAATACCCCGCAGCGGTGCATGTTTCGTCTACTGTGGTCGGAAGTGCCCGGGGCGGAGGTATCTCCCTGTACATTAATGGTATCACTAAAATATCATATGAAAAAATATATTTGTCAATTTTTTTATCACTGGGATTGAATTTATAACCCCAGTTTGTTTCCACCTCAGTTATACGCTGGCAATTGGTAGGACTAATGTGCCCTATCCAGCTAAAAAGGGCACCTACTAGCTCAGGGGTAAGTCACTTTATTCTTATCTGAACTTCTTCTACAATATTTAGTAATTATGTTTGGTTTCATAGGTATTCCGCATTCATACTAAAGCTCTGCATTGACTCAAAGGGACTTCAGGCAAAATCGACTGATCTGATACGTTGGTACCTGTCTTGTATGACCGTACTTGGGAAATTTACAAAGTGGTCACAGTGGACAGATGGCCACCATATTGGGCACAGAAACTCAATGCTCCCCTGATGAGCCCCTCCCATATCTTTACCTTAGTTCTATACAGATAGTAGAGGAGGGAGCCATATGAAATTTGCTACGATGGCCCAACAAAGGTGAAGGGGGTGTTGACATTTCATTTTCAATGAAGTTTGGACCATATTTGTTATGCAATAAACTTTCTGCCTGTTGGATAAACAAAGTACAATCTCATTATTATTTGATTTATCTTGGTAAAGGATAATTGAACTCGATAATCACTAAAGTGATCAATATAATTATACACGTTGTTCAGAGGTCTGTTGTGAGATGTGCCTCATTTCATTTGACATAAGGCTCTGTGACATCCTCTCATAAGAGTATAAACTACAGTTATACTTTGGATGCAGTTAAAAAGAGTTGGAAAAGAGTGAAATGACTGTTAGCACGTGGGTATGATTGGCGAACTGATATTTCGATGGTTACAGGCTCAAACCCATCATGTATACTGAACCCCAATGAAAAGTATCCACATAAAAAAATTAACACATTAATTTTGTAAGTTACTAAGTACTGTGTGTGCATATATGCATGGTTTGGAGCCTACATCAGGGTCATTCAGGACAACTTTTTAACTTTTGCTGGGTTGTTACATAATGCATGTGACTTTTGTGCACCGAATATGGCTTCTGACCACCACTCCTATTGGATGGCTAAAATGACCTGATGTTTTCAGTGGCTTTAAAAAGGGATGTTCAGCCAAGAAAAAAGCCAGTGGTCTCAGGTGTGTTGAGGCGATCATGCCGCGTCTGAGCCAAGGTCAAAGACACCATGCTTTGGGGCTTGCAGAGGGTGGAGTCCCAATCACTCAAATCGCACAAAGAATGGGGTGTACTCGGCGCACCATCCAACGACTAATTGAACGGCAACAAGAAAATGGATCCGTAGATGATCGGCCTAGGCCTGGCCGAGAAAGAGTGACAACACCTGGCCAAGACCGTCACATCCGGCTGATGCACCTGCGAGACCGTTTCCGTACAGCAGCCCAAACAGCCCGTGAGACTCAAGGGGTGAATCACCGTCCTGTCAGTAGTTCTACTGTGGAGAGGCGACTGAGGAGCAGTGGCCTAACAGCCAGAAGACCTTACAGGGGTAACCTGCTGACCCAACCCAGAAGAGAAAGACGACTGCAGTGGTGTAGAGCACACTCCAGGTGGACTCGCCAGCAGTGGAATACCGTCCTTTTTACTGACGAGTCCCGTTTTTGTGTCAGCAGAGCAGATGGCAGAGAACGTGTGTGGCGCCGGACTGGGGAGAGATATGCAGATGCCTGTGTCCGTCAGGCAGATCGATGGGGTGGACCCTCTGTCATGGTGTGGGCAGGCATCAGCAACCGCTACTGGACACCCCTAGTGGTCATTCAAGGGATCCTCAATGCTAGGCGGTACATTGATGAGGTGCTTGAGCCGCACATGGTCCCATTTATGGAGCAGCATCAAGATCTGGCGATCTTTCAGCAGGACAATGCACGTGCACACTCTGCAAGATTAACAATGAACTTTCTCAATGAGAACAACATCAATGTCATGGAATGGCCAGCGTTCTCACCCGATCTGAGCCCTATTGAACATTTGTGGGATCAGTTAGGCCAAGGTATTCAACGGAGGACACCTAGGCCTACTACCCGAAACCAGCTGATCCAAGCTCTGCAGGAAGAATGGAATAATGTTCGCCAACACAGAATTCAAACCCTGGTCAGCAGTATGCGCCGCAGATGTATAGCATGTGTTGATGCTCGAGGTGGCCACATCCCATATTGAACAGAAAAATTTGTGTGACTTTCAATTAGGGCAGTTAATGACATTTTTTGCCTGTAAGTGACGTTAATGTCGGTAGAGCGTGACATTATTTTTACGCTAGAAAAGTGAATGCTTTGTTAAGTTCTAAGCACGTCTAGGTATGAAATGTTTCAAGTATAAACAATAAAATACTTCAAAATTGGCATGTGGATACTTTTCATTGGGGCTCAGTATATATATAAAAGCCGTTTTGCATAGACTCACATTAGTATTGCAATACAGGGAACCATTATTTGGCCTGTATAAATATAGCAACATACATTTGACAAAATAAGATAAAAATAAATATATAAATACGTTGATTAATTAATTAATAATGTAATATAAACACACAACATTATAAATGAATAATCAAATAGACAAATCGAAAAAGTGATATTTTTTCCGTTTAGTCTTTTTTGAGCAATAATGCAAAACCTTCCAGTAGTCACCAATGTTTTCATAGGGTAGAACCTGTGCTTTTACAACAGCTGTCCCAATTTTGAGCTTCCATGGCAACTTAACAAGTTTTATCTCAATATTACTGACTAAGCCTAAGCCCTTGTTACAAGGTCGTTTATAGCCATTTAATCCATGAAGCATTCTCGTGGCAAAGTTTCATCTTTACTCTGGGTTTTCAATTTGGAAAAATTAACCACCTCGCTAGGTAGTTAATAGTCAAATGGGCGCATTGTCTTTCGTTGAGTGCGTATCATGAAAGTGTTGTAGATTTACATAGCTGCCTTTGTGAACTAAATGTTAGTCTTTGAGAACAGGGCTTAAATTTCTGGGTTTTTTTGGGGGGGTGAGCAACTTTAACACTTAACAAGAGGCCCATGGGCCTAATGCTGTGCTGGCACCGTCGCTACATTGCACCTGTTCATTTGAAAGTTGCGAGTCCTCAAGTGCGTTCTGAACATATAAAGCTTATGTACATTTAGTGTATAAAATGTCCACCAAATAGCACTTCGCTCCACACATAATCACCTGTGATGGATATTGTTGCATGTGTCAAGACAACAATAAGGGAGTCCTTAACTTTATGGCCTCGGTGACCTTGGGGCAAAACATGAAGGTCAAAAAATAAGTGAAGGTCACTGATATTGTATCAAATTCTAGCTTTAGACATTGTCTATATTTCCTATAAATTTGGCAAGTCTTACCTAGTTACTTTTCAACATATATTTCATGTTCAGAACGAGCGGGACTCGAACCTGCAACCTTTGGCACCAGTCGTCTAGCTAAAATGGGAAACCCACATATCCCTTCGACCAAATCCCCATTCTTAAAAAGTATGGTTCTGTAGAGGTAGTTATATCAACACGGTTATGCAGTACATGTACTGAGTCGGCATTTATTTCCAGAATCGGGGACTTCAATCCACTAGCATTTAGTAAATACAGAAAATACTTTTTTCACGTTCGGAACGAGCGGGACTCGAACCTGAAACCTTTGGCACCAGTCGCGTAGCTGAAATGGGAAACGCACATATCCACTCGACCAAATCTCCGTTCTTAAAAAGATGAAATTTTGTACCTTAAAACGCATTTTGGCTGATAGTTTCCGTCAAATTATAGGTAGGCCACTGGTATCACTAGCAACTTAGACTTTCACATTCTCCACAAACCCTCCGAATTTGGTGAAGATCTTCAAAAACGTTCCACATTAGAACTTCTAAATGTTTTATGGGCCTTTCTAAACAATTGTGGAGTGCAAAGCTTCCACGACGTGACCCCTAAATTCAAACTGGCCATTTGAGCTTAACCTTCCACTCGGATTAAAAAATTGTTGCTGTTCAAAATATGCGCCATACATCCAGCTTTCCATATGTAGTCTGTTTGTTCAAATCGGGTAATAACTTTTCGAGTTATTGAAGGAAAACAATAAACTTAGACAAGCACTAAACTCCAGAACTATTGGGTCACAGTGACGCAAAAAGTAGGTCACCAAGTAGAGTTTTATGTATCATATAATCAGGTGAAATTTTGATCTGGAGGCTCTATTCTCTTTCCCATTGATGCCCAAGCTACACCATGCCATTCCAAAATCACCTTTTCAACTTTACAGGCTCGCTGACCTCACAAAAATTTGTCAAGGTTGCTGATATTATATATCATTCTAGCATTGGACATGGTCTATATATCCTATAAACTTAGCAGGTCTTATCCAATTGCTCCTTCAAATATGGAATTTTATACCTTAAAAATACTTTAGCTCATTATTTCCATCAAATTATAGCTGGCGCCACTAGTATCACTACTAACTGAGACTTTGACCTTCTGCACAATCCAATCGAATGTGGTGAAGATCCATTGAAAATTAAAGATGCTACAGTTTTCAAAAGATTTTCACATTTTGACCCCTATATTACATAATGTTATAGATGGCCGAGATTTTCATACTCCCTATAAGTTCAAAAAGTTATATTGGGCTTAACATCAAAACTTTTAAAGTTATCGCACTCACAAACTGAAAGTTTACGGACGGAAGAGTATTATAAAAAAAACCCAGAAGAATTGTAAATGAAAAGCAGAAAGAAAATAAAAAAAGTTATACAAATTGACGTTTACATATTGGATACACATATGCTTCCATGCACTTACAAAAATGAGATGAAGATTAATTACCCATACTACTTTATGACCAAATATCATTTTTGGCATCAACACACCAGCACTATTTTGTCTTCATGCTTAGTTTTGTGGATTGAGCTTTGAATTACCAGCTAATTAAAACAGGTAAGCCTGGTTAGAGCCAAGCAAGCCAGGTGGATTAAGCCAAGCAGAACAGGGTGTTACTAATACAGAGCCAGTGGATCAACTGAATACCGGCTATTTAAAAGGTAACAGATTAATGGCTGCCATGTGACGGATCAAGCGACACCTGGTCATCTCACCATGCTTGTAGCTGGTGAGGGTACGGTGATACTGTGCCTTTTTTGACGGTTGGGAATCTGGCAATGTGGACAGCTTTCGTATATGATACATGGCGGTAGAATAGACACTGCACCTTAGGAGCTTTCCTGATATTTTCCTACCGAACTGCCATTCGTGTGTTCCATGCAAATTACGACGGGGGGGGGGGGATGCCACGGATATGCATGTTTATATCATCAATAACTTTGTACACCTCCAATGCTACATGTGCGTTCACAAGCATCTGAGGAAGAAAAAACTGACCCAAAAATGAAACGATAAAGATTTACATGCCACTCTGGATATATATTACAGCGAACAGCATTGAAATTAGTAGAATTTGAATTTTTAAAATGTCAGAAATATTACATTTAATTTTCTTTTTGTTTGTCCAAACATTCATAAAAGGAATTATTTCTGTTATCACATCTGTATAAATGTGCGCAAACAATGTACATTATTGTAAATGCTGAACAGGTTTTCTTGTCTCTGGAATAATCTTATTTCAAAACTATAAAGCTTAACTTGAATAATACATAATACTCTCTGTCTCTGTCTGTCTCTCTTTCTCCCTGTCACACACACACACACACACACACACACACACACACACACACACACACATATATATATATGTATATATATATATATATCTATATATATATATATATATATATATATATATATATATATATATATATATATATATATATATATATATGACGTATATAAACCTCATGACATTTGTTTACCACAGGAGCATCAATTATTTGAGAAAGAATTGTTTACACTGCCTCACATTAATACTGATTTTACGGAGCATGATGTTACCCCAATGGATACCAGACGAAGGATATGCTCACGTAGACCTTTTAGAAGCCTTGGGATATTAATACCTCAGCTGTTTGGTACAGACTACAAATTACAATGATAAAATGATTCTGGGTATGGAAGTTGCTATTGAAAATTACAAAATCTTGGCATTGAATGCATATAAGCAACATCAGTGTATTGACTGTGTAAAGGAATGCTGTCAATACGTAGGAAAGATAATGCCATTATTAAGGATGTAGACGCTGCTAATGTAATAGCCATCTGTGGCGTGCCGTCACTCCGTGGGTAATAATAATGCCATCATTACACATATAGATACAGATACAGATACAGATACAGATACATCTTAAAGGTCACTGAATTGTTTTACCTTAAAAGCCCTTAAAATTAGCCTGTAGATATTTGAAAAATTAGTTGCTAGGATACTGTAGTAATATATTATCTACTTTACCTGTTAGGCATCAATTTTGCCGGGGGGGGGGGGGGGATTCAGAACAATCAAGATTTTCCCCTGGTCCTGTGCAATCCTTGTTGGTAGATTTAACTAAAGAACGAACGAAGTGTCTACAGTGACGGGTCCGGTACCTTATTTTATTGGGCTACAGTGCCGGGAGCACCTGGAATGACGTCACAAAATCTCGCGATATTCTAGTTTCCCTCCCAGGAAGTTCAGGTCAATTTTGCATCAAAATCCCTGCCATTTTAAGAAATTTTTGAGTCTCCAAACCGGGATATTCCCGGTGAAAACGGGCGAGTTGACAGCTCTGTATATGAAAAAAAGACTGCACTGTATATAGGCTTACGGCCTACTGGTAGCGTACTCGTGTTTCTCAGTTAGCATGATTAGATAATTCAATGATTTTTGCAATGAATGAGGGCCAACTATCTACCGTGGATTTGTATCAAATAGAAAGTTATCCTGGGGGAAAATCAATTTACGTTAACTTACAGACTTACCTATACCTGGGCTAAACAACATGGTAAAATAACACAGGCCCTGTATTCTTAAAATCATACAGGTTAGCTAGTTATAGATCCAAGCACCTGGTTCTGTAGTTATTGCTCCCTGCGTTGACTGGAGCGGCGGATCTGGGTCTCCAGACCCACTCCCAACTGACACCAGACCGACCGGCTATATAGACGGTGCTTGCTGCATTGACTTGAGTGTTGGGCCCGGCTCTATAGACGGTGCTCGCTGTATTAGCTAGAGAGTTTGGCCCCGCTCCATAGACACATTACTGAACGCAGCCGGGCCCGGCTATGTAAACAGTCCTCTCTGCACTGGCTCCAGTGCAAGGCCCGGCGATATAGAGTCCTCTACGTATTGGCTATAATGCCGGGTCCGGTCCTGCAGCCGCATTCAGGGCAAAACCGGACCGGTACGGTAGCCACGTACAAACATGAATACTTTATCATTGAGGGATTACTGTATATTTACAGAATACCTAGCAGGAAGCTTGGCTGCCTCAAGAAAACACACCAGTACGGCGTTCAACCAAGCATATATTGCTTTAGCTCTGCTTGTGAACGGGACTGAATTTTGAACAGACAGCTTTGTGGCATGAAGAATAGATTTTACCACGGTGCAGGCGTGTTCCTTTCCATTTTGTCACCCTATGCAATATTTCTTTTTGTATATAGGTATACCTGTTTTGCCTTATTTTGGTCCAAAGTACTGGGACATAAACATTCACGACATAAATTTCACGTCATCAAAATCGCACTTTTGCATTGACGGCAAAAGCCTGGCAATTATCACCAAATTAAGGGAATGTTAAAAATTTGATTCTTTTTTGAAATTCGATCGCACAGTAATGTTACTCGGCACCGACATGTTCCTTTTTATCCGGTCCATCAACACAATTCTGCTGAAAATGCATCCGTTACTATATCCCTACCCTACATCGTGATACCCCTTCAAGAAAACTGTCAGTCAATGAAAACGCACAGGTACATTTTGTTTGGTAAAATTTTACAAGAGTCAGATCTGTGTTTTAATTCTACATTTTGAAGTCTGTGGTGACCCTGGGAATGAACTAATCAAGGAACTTTGTGCATCACTGCCTCTGCACATGTATTGAGTAAATTTACCCAAGTGCTAATGTTCTATTGGGTGTCACCTGTGGGGTGATCTTGAAGCAGTTAATTCCTTACATGAGGGCTGTAAAAAAACCTGCAAATATGATATTTCCATACTTCACGATGCTGAGTTTAGCAAGCAGTGACTTCAACTGTGCCTTGGGCCTGATACAGGCTGGGAGTTCTTATACAAAGGTGGCACGTCAAATGGCCTGTTCAGATACCACAATCAGCAGACCAGTAGCTTGTCTCAGCAAATTGGGTCCATAGATCACAGGCCTCATCCTGGGCAAGAAAGATTAACTACAGCAGCACAAGACAGGGGTATACGGCTCCTCCATCTGCAAGACAGATTTTGAACTGCCAGTCACACAGCTAGAGAAACACCTGCGAGATGGAACCCCAGAATAAGCAGTCCAACAGTGAGGCAACGTCTGTGGGAGAATCCCTGAACGCCAGAAAACCTTTAAGGGGAAATCTATTTACCCCTGGTCACCATCAAAATCGCCTGGTGTGGTGCCACCAACATGCCCAAATGGAACCAAGTACAGTGGAGAGGGGTTTTATGCTCCAAAAAATCTTGCTTTTGTTTTGAAATTGTTGTTGGGTGGCAATGTGTGTGGTGTAGATGTGGGGACAGGTATGCTGACTGTTGCATTCAGCAAGCCGACAGACAGGGCAGTGCAAATGTAATGGTATGGGCCAGCATCTCCATATGTTACAGAACTCCCTTAGTTGCGGCCGATGGCACATTGACTGCTCAGCAGTATATTAACCTTATCCAATGGCCTCATATTCTGCCCCATCTTCACCAATGCCAAGATATTCTGCTGTTCCACCAAGACCATACATGGCCACACTCAGCCCTTGCTACCAAGGCCTTTTTCCTGGCCAACAACATTGATGTTATGCCATGGCCAGTATTTTCCCCTGACATGAGTCCCATCAAGCAGTTGTGGGATAAACTTGGCCAGCAACTGTCCAGAGGGATTCCCTACCCAACCATCCATCAACAACTCATCCATATGGCAAGCCAACACTGCAAATATTCATAAATAGAGATATCTGTATTTCTAAATACAGATATCTGCATTAAAATACAGATATATGCATTTAAACACAGACATCTGTATTTAAATACAGATATCTATATTTCTAATAAATATATCTGAATTAGAAGTAGAGATATCTGTATTTCTAATACAGATATCTGTATTTGACCAACAAATACAGATATCTGTATTTCTAATTCAGATATCTCTATTTCTAATTCAGATATCTCTATTTCTAGTTCAGATATCTGTATTTCTAATTCAGATATCTGTATTAGAAATACAGATACCTCTATTTGTGTTGCCACGTGGTGAAAGTACAGTTAAGCATGGATCCCCGGTATGCGTCCCCTGCATGTATCCTCATTGTGTAATTTGGGAGCTACAAGATCAATCCCATCTTCTTTCCTGCTTTCTTTTTTTTTCCTGGAAATTATATATCAATTTTGTGGTATTTCACCAAGATTTGTATAAAGTACTTTGAATCAGGCTCGCACAAAATTATATAACGGGGCCGGAAACTACCGTGAACGTGATCCAAGCCCAAGGCACGATGAAGCAAACTCTCTCTCTCTCTCTCTCTCTCTCTCTCTCTCTCTCTCTCTCTCTCTCTCTCTATATATATATATATATATATATATATATATATATATATATATATATATATATATATATATATATATATATATATATATATGTATGTATATATAGTACAAGTAACATGTGCATGAAATGAAATTTTTTTAACGTAAATTCCATTGTCGTTTTCATTGACTGACAGTATATTACTCATACGATACATACTCCTTCGTACTGTCGGTTCTCAAAATTTATAGACAGTCCATCTGAGCAATACTGTGAATTATGCACCATCATTGACTGTTATACCTGTAATTATCAATCATATACTCCATTTCACATGGTAGTTTTTATTTGTCACAACAATACTTTTGTTAGTGATCTTGTCTTTACTAAACCGTAGCAAGGCAGTACTGTCTATTTGCACTAACACATGTGACCCCAGCGGGGGGGGGGGGGGGTAATCCTTGGGTGGGGTCTGATTTGTAGAGACTACTACCTTACCTGTTTCTGAATGTAATATGTAGCGTGTATGTTGAATAAAGATGATTGGGGTACTACTAATTTGATAGTCATTGGTTGAGTACTGTCATTACCTGGGTAAGATTAATGCTGTTATCATGAATGCAGACGCAGCTGATTTTATAGTCATTGGTGAGTGGGTTGCTGATCCCCGTGATAAATCTTAAGATTTAAACAATATGTGTATGGATTATAGTAATGTGCTCTCTCTAGTTGTGTAATGCTAGGAAAAAGATAAAATGCATCACTTATGTCCCTGACACTTGCGGGTCAACATCATGAATTAATGACAGTTTCACTGCACAGTGGTCATGACATATCATCAAGTATGTGGATTAGATGACACATCCTGTTCATGTCTCTGTAGATATTATTAACCGACATAGACATATATGCGCACAGAGAAATTATTTACTATCATTCTTACGGTAGTCCTGTCCATTTGTTTATTAGATTCTTCAAACATTTCCTCCATTGATGTAATCTCATTTGTAGCACAAATCAGATACCTGGGTACAAAACTCTGATTCATCAAAACATAATGAAGATGTGGTTCACCAAACAAGACTTATCTATATGCAGTCTAATATGTTGATCAGTAAATTCTTAAAGCGCAGTTATGTAGTTTGCCTCCTAAGCATCCCCCAGACTCGCTATTGCTTTCTTATGTGGGCGCTCGTCGGGGTCTCCCGTTTATCGGAGGGTCAGGCTGCCAACTCTGCGATCCTGCATGCAGATATGATTGGTAAAACAATGCAGATGCACAATAGCATACTGGGAAGTGACGCTAATTGCTCAACAGTTGTATCCAAGCAATTACAGGATTAAGGAGAGGGCAAGACGTGGCTTGACCGCGGTCAGTTGTGTATTCATGGTTCACACAGTAGCGGTAAATACTCCAAAAGCAGTCTCTAGTGATCTTGCCGTTTTCTTCTGTCGCACAGGCGATTGTACCGCAGAACGTTTGATTCTAACTCCAATCTGATCCCGTATCTGGTGGTACTTGCTTATCATATCGTTCTGTTCTTTCTTTGCATTTTCGATTCGAATCATTTGTCTTTCACATTTTTGACACAGTCACAGAAGATTGGAATGAAAGGTATCCATAGACACACCAAGTACAACTTCCAGGTGTGACCCCAGATTTTTGTTTACTTTGCTTCGTGAAGAAGCTATAGAACAAATACTACTGTAACTTTCACGTTTTCCGCATCTTTTTTCCTGTCCACATGTCAAACATGATGTCTGTAATTCTGCCAAAACGCATGCTTTTTTCGGGGTTGACATGGAGCCTGGCACAGACGATGGTCTTTCCTTGTCCGGCCCCATTGCGAAATGATACTAAAACCAGCTCCATCGTTGCCACCAAGCTGTGTATTGACATCGACTCGGAGTAGAAAATGTTGAAGTTAATCCTTTTACTCATGCGATACCGAGTGCCAAGTGAGCTACTGTTGATAAACATCAGTCCCATGGGGGCTGCCATACTTCGTCCCATCACACTACCGGAAGTGCGACCTGATTGGTCAGCGCGTAGCTCATTAATAATTCATCGTCTTGACCGACTGGCCAACAGGGCTGAGTCAATTGGCCGAGAGGCCCTGACCACGTTATCGAGTTGATCAAGTTAATTAGTACAATTGCGTAACAGAATTAAAATACTGCCGGCGGATGGCAGACCCCGATGAGTGCCCACATAAGAAAGCAATAGCGAGTCTGGGGATGCTTAGGAGGCAATTATGTAGTGAAAATTGACCTATTTCAATATAAATGTTCTACCATGTATTGTGTTTATCTATTGACCAATGTAAACCAACATAAACTAAACAAAGTTACAATCAGTTATAAGAAGCTTTCAGAATACTGTTGAAGTGGTTATGAGACTGTAATGCCAGTATATCACGTTTGGCTTATTTTGGTGTCACCCCATTCCTTCTTTTTGTTACCACGTAAAAAATTCAAGAAATATGTTAGTAAATGTAATCCTGACAATTGTCCTGTACTTTACTCCTTCAATGTGGGCATTCAGGTGTGGTCATTTGTACATTTAACTATTGGTAAGTGCGACTGTAGGTTTTTCATTTGAATTTATTTTTAACATATATATCACGGTTAGGAATGCCAGGAAAGACAAAAACTCATATTGTGACATCACAGGGTCTTGTACACTTGAAATATTAT
Organism: Hermodice carunculata; assembly: GCA_964020975.1. Classification (NCBI taxonomy): domain Eukaryota; kingdom Metazoa; phylum Annelida; class Polychaeta; order Eunicida; family Amphinomidae; genus Hermodice; species Hermodice carunculata. The sequence continues at coordinate 34,425,635 of OZ026623.1, forward strand.
GCCGTAGCTCGCATACTTTTCAACATTTTTGTTGAGATAAAGACTGCTTATCATAGATAAGGTACGTAAATGATTTAGGTTCATCCTTGTGTAGCTGATGATCGTTTAAAATGATATGGTTTAACAGGCTTTAGACATGATGGGCAGTTTTCCTTTCCTTGACTGTATTTTAATATCAAGATTTTAATTGTAAATGTGATGGGCGACAACCGCAGTAAAATTGCCATGGATAATGATCAAGTTAAAAGACCATTGCCATCTCCTACAGCTATTAGTGTATCACCATCCTCTGCAAAGACTACATCTGCTTTTCTATTGAGAAAAGTTTTCGAAACTCCTATATTGTTCTGAATAGTTGCCTTCATTGGAGAGTATGCAATTTCCAATGCAATTATTATAGGTTATCCTATGATAAATTCAGTATCCTCACCTATATGGATTCCGCGATGGCCTGTGTCCTCCCAAGACCCGAAGGTAAGAGAGAATCTATGGGCTAGAGGGGGATTCATACAGGCAAGGATACTGAATTGGGCATTGGGTGATCTATGTATCTAAATACCATTATTCATTATGTGGACATTTGTCCATATCACTGGAAATAAGACTACCAGGATTAGCTAGTGCCTGATAGTGCCAAATTTTGTCAGCCATAAAGTTAAGCCACCTTTCTCCTACAGTAAGCATGCCTGGTATCTAAAGGTTAGTGAGGCTGGTTGTCAGGGTTCCAAAAAAGGAGGCACTCTCATTTGCTAATGCAAATAATTAGTGATATATTGACTTTCAAAGCTATTTCAATTAAGAGGCTTTATCGACCATAGGGAAATAATGATTCTTGCCAGGGTAACATTTTTCCAGCATTCTAATTGGACAGTTTTAGAATGCTCGTTTATTCCGATGTGGTTACGTCCCTCTGACCACACTGTGCTAGAAGACTAAAGAATGCAGTGTGAAGGCAATTTTAAGACTATAGTTATGATACAGTCACATACACAACACAACTACTTGTGTATCTCACAATACATTAACTCCACATCAGGTATTGATTTCTATAGAACTGTATCCCTCCAGATAATCTTCCGTGAATTATTTTCTGGGTTGGAAGGCAATGTGAGCTGGTGATCTTTGCACTTATGCAAAAACCGTAGCACCAATCAGTCGTATTTTTTCACTGTTTGCCCTACCCATCTATGGGGATGAGCTGCTATCATGGGTAGCTTGGAGGGCTTTGATGTAGTGTACATGTATTGTTAAACCTCTGTAATAATGCAGATGACCAAAGCTTCGTTTCAATGGTGTTAAACAAAGCACCAAAAGAGAAGTGTGCCTTAGGAAATTCATACAAGTATGCTATATTTGTGTAAGCACAGGTTGGGTATGCAGTTACAGTAATATCTGATCTTCAATGTTTCCATCGTGTTGGCCTGTTGGGCTTAATGATCATGGATCATTGCCTGGTTGGTAAGTTACAGAATCTGTTGAAAGTCAGAAGTAAGCTCAAATGATTAGAGGTTTCCACAAAAGAAGACCACCAAATGACACTATAAACTGGCTTACCATGCAAGTCAATCCAAAGAAAGAAACAAACAGAACAAATACACAATCTAGTGTACTTGGAAATTTTGTAGTTCACGCTTGCAGCAATGTCTTTGGAAGAAAAATACTTTAACAAACTTAGAGTCCAATACATGTCAAATGTACTGGTAATTTATTGTCATGAATCAAATGAATACATTGAATGTTGGCAAAGAGAAGTCAAAATTCGAATTTTCTTTTGTGGCCATTGTCCAAACTCAGTGTCCTGATATGTTTGATTTGTTAAACCCTATGATACTTGAAGGCACTAAGTGTGACGTAATATTGTATGTATAATGAAAACAAATCGTGGTCTGGGAGTTGGTATTGTCTGTTGCCAAACGGTGCTGGACTGGATATTCTTATTTGTAAATTAGTGGTGAATCAAATGAATGCAGCAGACAACGTGCACTCTGTAGCAACATACAATTAGTGAATGATGATATATTGAATGATGGAGGCCACTTTGCCTGTTCTAACTTACCCATACATCTAATTCATAAATATTCTCATGGATGTATTCCAGCACTATATCAACATATTTTGGGGGAAACAGGCATGCTGTATACTTTATTCTTTTCCTTGATAATGGCAGCATGATAGCCATTTTGGTCTTTGCTTACTTTACCAATCGACAGATGTTATTTACTTATGGTAAGTTATAAGGGATTATATTTACTGGCCAAAACCACTTAAAAATGTTTTGTTGCAATTTGGTCTGGGGCAGATTCGAGACTGGACTAACTCAGGGCCAGCCAAGAAATCACAAATCTTTAATAGTACAAGAAAGAAAGAACAGAGCCTTGAAACCTGGACCAACTACGAAAAGGGCAACAAATTTGCATACCGTAACGTGGTGGAATTGTCTCTTGTGCATGTCGTAATTCACCATTTTATACATAGATATATATTTCCTCCATGGCCTTGAGAATGTACGTAACGGTCGCCTGTACTGTATGACATCAAACTTTGACATGATACGCATTTGTTGTAGATATGATGTTATTAGCCGTTCTCTTTCTCAACATATTAAATTTAGTTTCATTTTCTAATATGCTCCATTACCTTGAAAAATAGTGTAAGGTCAAATAACATATTACAAATTTGGTCCTTTTTCTTGTGCATTTTTGGTGTTAATTGTGTAGTTGCATCTCAATTTGTTGTTACAATAATGCATTTAAAATGTTTGTGATACCTATGATCACAGTTCTTAATAATACCCAAAACTGGTGCCACCATGACTCTACAAATCATAGACTTCTGGCTTTTACTATTTCTATAATGCTACCTGGATATATGGGCACAAGTGAAGATGTAACAACCATAACAAAAAAAATACTTACTAAAATGCATTCCCTTTGACCTCAAACGTAGGTCATCCATATTAAGCAATATTAAACTTCCACATATTGTAAACCAGTTGGTTCGTTTACAGTATATCTGACTGCATGTTTGGATGTTAAAAGTTGAGTGGGGAGTCACACAAGGAAAGCTTGTTCGCAATGAAGAAACAACTCCTCCAGGTTCATGGACATCCACTTCAATCTTTTATTCTACTTTCTTTGTGCATCAAATAGTCAGGCAGCAGATCTGGTTAGGCTCAGCATCCCCTTCACTAGTTTCATCTAGTTATCTCTCTTTATAGTGGAGAGAACAAACTCTGCCTAACACGGCAAATGCTCCTCCTTTCACACAAAATCTGACTGATACGAAGTGGAAAATCCCATGGTAAGTCCTACACAGCAGTTTTGTCTGTCATAACCAAATAAATCCTGTTCCCACTACATCTCACCAAAACAAAATATTACTCAGTGATGGCAAAACCCTAAATTATGTTTTTACCTTACTGTACACTGGCTCCCGCTTTCAGGTTTTGTGTATATGAAATTGTCCCTCCTTCTGTTCTCATACGGGAAATGACATATTAGATTAAACAATTTCATTCATAAACATGATAGAAAAGATTACCTTTTTGTGTGTGCGGACTTGTCATGATTTATACAATTTCAATGTACAATTGAATTGTCATTTAAATAATTCTTAAAAGAATTAATTCCTATTTTATGAAGCACATTTTCATGTACTGTATAACCTCTAATCCATCACTATCATAGATAATTGTTATATCCTGTAAGTCCCTTACACATCCAAGACTGATTCATTATCTCATGACTGGTATCTAAATAATGTTCTTGCACAATTCCTGCACTAAATTTAACACTCAGGGGATTTCCACTGTATCTGACGCAGTTTCACAATAATACGTTTTGCAATATTACTGCATTTACTCTTTGGGGATTTCCATTATTCTTCCAATAAGACTTCAACCTTTAGAGTGGGAGTCCCCTAATACAAATATATTGTCCAACCAGAATACCCTGTGGTTATTCTGTGGTTATTATTTGAGCCAACCTGATTTACAATACTATACCAAATTTCCCAAAGGGATCCCCCTTAGGGGAACAGAAAAATTCCCCTGTACTATCTTTAAGTCTGCGGTGGAGACTTTACATTTGTTCACCCCTTGAAAGTAAAAAAGATCTATATCTTTTGAACTTACTTAATCCTTCCAATTTTCATGCAATATAACACCAATTTCATGCAATGCAATACAATTAATATCAATTAACATAAGACATTTAATACATTATGTTAAGATTATATACCATATAAGCAAGAGTATCTATTTTTTTGATACACCTTAACTAATATTGCCCAGGGCTTGCTATTATAAAGTAACTTTTCAGGATCTGTTACCTTCAGTTTCAGGTACTCATTACTTATACCATACTGACTCCATCCTGCAATAGTGCTAGCCACTGTGTTTTACTCAGCATAGAAAATTAGGATGTACAATGTTATCACAAATATTACTGGAAAATATAAGTGTCTTAGAACATCACATAACTCATGTATCAGTTTAGTTTTTATTAAAAAAAGCTATGCTTCAGTTTGTACTGAAGTGTCCTTTCCAGCAGATGTACATATCTGGAAGGATATAAGGAAGTGGTTACCTTCAGTTCAATGTTTTTATCCACCTTGTCTTCATGCACAGCTTTATCTGCAGATTTACCTGTGAGCTCACTTACTTTTCCCCTAATATCAGTCCAATGATATTTATACACATATAAGGCAGTCACATTTCCTGAAATCAGGAGTGACACCAGGATGCATGATACCACCCAAGATACACGGCCACTATGTTTACTCCAATTTGTCTCTTCATCGGGTTCGATTAGGGGTTTCAGTTGGATATGCGAAACTAGTTTCACTCCTTGAAATTTTACCTTCTGCAATTCCGTCAGTGCCTCTTGTATAACTTGTTGAATATTTGTGGAAGATGGTGTTTCCTTGCTTCGCAATGCATGGACAGAAAGGTGGCTGATCCTTTCAGACATACCAAGTAAGGTCCATTGTGTTCCACTAATAGTGCCACCTTCCCAAACCATGATAAGGTAGGTTCCTGCTATAACTTGTTGAGATTTTTCAGGATTAGATTTACATCTAGAATAGATGAGAACATGTTCCCCTAATGATACCTCAACTGCCTGAAACAACCCACTTGTCTGTGTAAGTCTTACTGCACATGAACTTTTCAGCTCTTTGTTCTGAGACAAAATAGCATGTATACATGACCCTGCATTGGGTGTGTATATTGGCCCCATCCGACATACAATGGGAAGATACCCTAAACATAAGCGTGGATAAAATCTCTCCTGTAAGTGGATGAGATCCAACTTCATCGTGTTTAGCTACCAGCTCTATAGCTAAACCTGTCCTATTATATGGTTTAGGCCAACTGTGTATGTTATATCTCCAATGGTCTGTTTCCCAAAAGAGTGGGATCTTGACTCGATAGATGAGCATGGTCTCCTCCCATATAGGTACGACTTGCATGTACTCATAATACCACTGTATTGGTGATATGGGTCTGGTCCTTAGTGATGGCGCTTTCTTTAAGAATTGAATTCTGTTTGGTGGAAGAAATTCTTCAGTTAGCCTTCCCAATTCTTAGGACGATTTCTGTTTTCAGAATTTGTCCAGTAGTATGATGTAGTTGTTAATCATTTCTTCAAACACACGGACAGCTTTGTCTATATTCCGCATTAACCATAGTTGATCTGTAAAATGGCGATAAACTATGTTATTATTTCTAATTTCATAATATTTTGTCCTAATAACTGTATTTAAATAAGTGTTTAAAATGTTTGTCTTGTGCATGTGCTGATCCAGTTCATGTAGGTGTGGTTCAGGATTGAAACCATATCATCCACTAGTGGAAATTTTGACTAAACAGAGTCATGTCAAGAGGGCTGTGTGAACAGCCCGTTTACAGATGACCTTGACATTGAACCCATAATAAGTCCCACTCCTCAGTCTAGTGGATAAGGATTTTGGAGAAGACGTAATAAATGTGATTTTCCATAGCAATCCCTATTGACTTGCATGGTAATCAAAAGGAATGTAAACATTAGCTGCAAGGTACCTGAATTGAAGAATTCTTAAAAAATCAGGGTACCAGAGTGTCACCACCTGGTGAACAAATTTAATTAACCCTGGCCCAAGCAACATTTCCGCAAAGTGACAGAACAATCTGAGTTACAGTTTTCTAGAAGTGAAAACTGAGGAAAACACAAAAACTGAAAGATTTGACCTTCATTCATGTTGTATTTGTGTCTTTTTGTCCAGAACCACTTCCTGGATGTCATTACTGTCCATTACTGTATTCTCCAATCTGGACTCTACTCTCCATAAGCTAACCTGTCACTGTCTAACCCATACACACACGGAAGTACTATTGTCCATATTGAACACGTTCATTTGTAGTATTTTGACATAAGCTATATTAGCCCAAATAAATCAAACGGTCTTCAGCGGGTAACTACTCAGAACATGTTTTGGAGCCTGTACCCATATATATGTCTCTGTACGTAGCAGCTCCTAGTCTAACCTAATGTTCAGCAAAGACAATCCACACAACAATGAATAAATACGAAAGTGGCAAATCACGAATTGGCTAAATAAGTGAAGTTTTGCTTATAAATGCTGAGTTCATTATGAATAAAGAATACCAGTCAAACCAAACATAATCGCTAATTTTTTATGGTACAATTTCAGATAAGAATAATTTGACTTACCCAAGACCCAGTATGTACCCTTTTCAGCTGAATGCTTACCTTACTTAAACCACCTGCCAGTGAGTAACTGAAGTAGAGACAAACTGGGCGTTGTATTTAGTGCCAGTGATTGTAAAACAGTTGCAGCTAGGCCATCTGTACAAACAGAGGGAAATCCTAACAAGTACTAGAACCATGGACACCCAGCACCACAAATGTAAAGCAGACCCCATGATGACACTTACTCCTCACCTTGAAAGTTTCCAAATCATGAATCTCTATTTCACTGCCAACCCTGAGTTAATGCTTCAACATGAAGGCTCAAGTTTATGACATTTGCGTCAATAATGCCAAATTGAGTAATTTTTGGACATTGAGTAAATGTCAGAAAAAAAAATGAAAGTCATTAGCATTTCAGTCAAAAACATGTCATCAAAACATAATTTTCTTAACCAGATTTTAAAGACAAATAGTCAAACTAGTAACTACCATTAGTCGCTGTTTCTTACTGATAGCCACTGGGGGTATAACCTCACAGAAAGCGTGTACGCCTAAAAGGTCGGAAAAGTGAATATTAAGAAAGAATGATGCCAAATGATACAAGTAAGTAGGAGACCAGGCAAGTCTAAAATCTTTAAAATTATTTCAGCCAAACTGTCTGATCTCTGGATATATATAGCAGAATTTGTAGGGCAAGTCAGAAAAGAGTGAAAGTCATTAGCTTCTAATTTAAGAAAATATCATCAAAATGTAATTTGTCTTAACCAGCTATCAAGTCGATTAGACAAGCTTGTAACTGGTCTCTGGATATATACAGCAAAATTTGTAGGGCAAGTCAGAAAAGAGTGAAAGTCATTAGCTTCTAATTCAAGAAAATGTCATCAAATTGTAATTTGTCTTAACCAGATATCAAGTACAATTAGACAAGCTTGTAACTGTCGTAGCTCGCCCATGGGGGTTTAACCTGACAGAAAACAAGCTGGCCTAAATGTCTAAAAGGTGAATATTAAAACAGAATGATGCCAAAAGTTAAATTAAGTAGCAAAACAAGTCTAAAATCTCTAAAATTATTGAAGCCAAACTTTCTAAAAAGAATTTGTAGAAATATTTGACTCAAAGTGCATCTTTGAATCCTCTTGACTCAAGTTTATTGTGAATAAATTTTGTTCTGAATGCAAAGTCCACACATTTAGAACAAAGAAAACCAAATATCATAATTTGTGAAAGAAATGCATTATTTCCAATAGTTTCCGAAATATTACTGACAGGAAAAGGATAGTCAACTTCTTCAAAGTTAAACTCATCTATTGTGTGATAGACTTTAATGCACTTCCTGCCATTGGTGACCCAAATATCCAAGTCCAGAAACACATCCTTGAAACCATCTGAATTGTTACCTTTCAAATAGTACAGGAAAGCATGATCCATATTCATTAATTCCAAACCCAACAATGACAGCAAAAAGATTTTAGACTTGCCAAAGCATCAACATTTCTCTTCCAATACCAAAGTGAAGAAACAAATTTCACTCCTGACTTGAGACAGGCAGTCACCCATAAAAGGCAACTGGTGGTTTTAAACCGGTCCTCTCAACCTTAGAAATATTCTTCATTAACTGCAGACACTAGTTCTTTTCCAAACTGTATAGGCCTAACCACCCAAAACATAAATTTCATTACTTCTGCCAAAAATAAAAAGATACCTGTTAGTAAGTGATATCTTTGGGTAAATTTCTTTGTAATTTCACTGATGTTTTGTACATTTATACAGCAATGTCATCAATACATCTTGCGTTGTTTGATAATTATATGGCCATTCGAAAGTCCCTTTTCATCAATTTATCCATATACTTAAATTCCAGCCAGGTTAAATATAAGTCAGCAAGTAACGGGCAGCAGTTGCTACCCATTGGGATGTCTTTCATTTGTTGAAATACGAATGGTCCGCATTGAACAAAAGTATTATCCAAAAGAAATTTTATAGCATCTTTCAAAGTTTCAATAATGTAACATTTAACGTTACTTTTGAGTGTTTATTATGCGACTTATACGCTTTCTTTGAATATAACTTAATATTTATGCATGGTTTACCATTATGTTAAATCATTTTGCTCACTGATTCTGAAAGAGAAGATTTTACTTTATCTGTGGGGAGATTTGTGTGAAGTGTGGAAACATCAAAACATTTTTTTTTTTTTTTTTTTTTTGCTTTTAAATCTTTGATTTTAGATACAAACTCGGAAGAATTGCAAATACTCCAAAAGCAATTTATTTCACAGTTTCTAGAAATTACATTACAGTATTTACGGAAATGATTCTTAATTGCAGTCAAATACAGTGTTATCTCCCTTGACAGTTGTTTTGTACGATATGAAGCACCACCTATGAATCTAGATTTAAAAAGGGTTTTAAGTAATTCGGGAATTCAGAACAAACGTGGAATAGAGGAGTCCTCTTCGGAAATTTTGATATTAAAATTCCTTTTCATCTCATCTTTATCTGTATTTGTCAAATTATCAATGGATTGTTCGTGCAATGTAAATACATCTTTTCCTTTTATATCTGAAATTATGACAAGTCCAATTTTCAAAACATGTAGATACCATTTTTTGATAATGATCTAAAAATTGTTATCTGCGTTATCAATGTGAATGATTATAAATCTTTCTTGTAGTTCTTTGACCGCATTTGAAACTTTAAGCTGCTTTAAATTCACAAGACTGAAATTCTTAATTTGTTATTTGTAACGATATATTCTATTTCTAAAGACTTCTTTTACGTTTCATAGCCATCATTCAAATTTCTGAAATTATAAATTTTCTTTCTTTGCCCATTTTATACAGTAGGAATCAAGTGCTGTCAGTGTTCAACTAAGGACATTTTTTCATCAATTCCTTTAAAAGTGAATTTTGTGTTATATCCCAATCACCTGAAAATACATGTTTGTGGTATGTATCAACAAAAATGGAATATTTTTGTTAGACGTACAATCACAATTTTGATCGGATATATTTTTGCATATTTATATGAAATAATAGGAATCTTTTATTGTGAATTCCTTGGGAATTATGTTACGAAAAAAAATGTCAATTTGAAAAGGGACTGAATGTTCAGTGAATCAATAATTTTGTGTTTGAAAGGAATGCTGCAAAACATTTAATCCATTTTTAGCTAAGGTGACTTGTCAGTCAGCTGAGCCCTTAGGATGGTCTGTCGTCCATGCGTCCATCTGTCCATCCGTATGTGTGTGCGCGTGTCTGTCCACAATTACATTTTTGGCTTCTTCTCCGAAACCGTCATTCAGATTCACTTCAAACTTAATGGCAATGTACCTGGGGTGGATCTTTACTAAGTTTTTTCAAATGGTCATGCTCCAGTGATTTTTTGATCTCTGAAACGGCTCATCCACTTGCTTTGATATCACACAGGACACCCCCATGGGCACCACGTTCTTAATTTGTTCACCAGGTGGGGCTGCAATTTTTCTCTAAAAATTTGTAATTTTATGTGAGTTTTTGCTATGTTTAACTTGTGCTCTAGGACCGTCACGTGGTGGATATGTTCCTTGTGGGAGGGTCAAAACAAATTTGTTCACTTGGACGGAATGCTGCAGGTTCCTAATTTTTAAGGATTTTTTTTTCAATTTGGGTTCTTAAAAGTAAATGCACCTTTCCTAATGAGAACTATGTAAGCCAATTCTAATGCTCATTCACATTTTTGACTTGTTCTGCGAAACCGTCAGTCAAATTGACTTCAAACTTGGTAGCAATGTACCTTGGGTGGGTCTCTATCAAGTTTCCCTATTGGTCACGCTCCAGTGATTTTGTGATTTTTTTGTGATGTTTTGTTTGTTTGTTTATGTTTTTTTTGGGGGGGGGACAAAGCTTCAAAAATCTTTTCTCTGAAGCCGCTCACCCAATTGATTTGATATGACACAGAAACACACCTAGGGACACCTAGTGCTTATATTATTCACAGGTGGCGCTGCATATTTTTTTTTTGTTTTGTTTTTTTTTGTTTTTTTGTTATTGCTATTTTTGACTTCTCCAGAACGGTCACTCAGATTAAGCTGAAACTTGGTGGATATGTTTCTTGTTGTTCACCAGGGGGCACTGCTCCACTGATTTTTTTTTTTTTTTCATTTTTTTCTTTTCTTTTCCTTTTTTTTTTTTTTTTTTTGGCAAATCTTAAAAAATCGTCTTCTCTGAAACCGCTCATCCGATTGCTTTGATATCACAGATGAAACTCCTAAGGACTCCTAGTTCTGAATTTGTTCACCAGGTGGCGCTGGAATTTATTTATAATTTTTTATGATTTTTTGTGTGTTGTTACTATTTGCAACTTCTTCTCCAGAACCGTCAATCAGATTAAGCTGAAACTTGGTTGATATGTTCTTGTGGAAGGGTCAAACAAAATTGTTCACAAGGAGCCAATGCTGCAGATTCCTGATTTTTAAAGATTTTTTCAGTTCGGGTCGTTACCGGTAAATGCATCTTTCCTATTACTATGCAAATCAATGGGCAGTCTAATGCTAAATCACAGTTTTGACTTGTTCTGCAAAACGGTCTGTCAGATTGACGTTAAACTTGCTGGCAATGTACGTTCGGTGGGTCTCTACCAGATTTGTTCAAATGGACACGCTTCATTGCTTTTGGAGATTTTGTGAATTTCTTTATTCTTTTTGGGGCGCGAATCTTATAAAATCGCAAGGGTATATGAACATGTCAGCTGAACACATGATTGTCACAGTCCTCTTGTTTTCTTATTATAATCTGATTTCCGAGTATTTGCTGTGTGAGCATACACAATTTCACAAAACAATTTGTGAAAATGTTTGTTCAGAATAAGTAAGACCCGAACAGTCATTGATTCTGGCTGTATATCTAAATGATAGTGCTTTAAGAGCTAAAAGAAATTGCTCCATGCCATTAGAGAAAGCCTGTACGGTGTAGTAAATTTTGAACAAGGTCTTCTTCTTCTTCTTCTTCTTCTTCTTCTTCTTCTTCTTCTTCTTCTTCTTCTTCTTCTTCTTCTTCTCCTCCTCCTCCTCCTCCTCCTCCTCCTCCTCCTCCTTCTTCTTCTTCTTCTTCTTCTTCTTCTTCTTTTTCTTCTTCTTCTTCTTCTATCGGCCTGATTATTACGAAAAGGTGTTTGACTGATATCAAAAGTTTCCAAGTCCAAATTCCTATCATCACCGACGGTGACAGAATTAGTGTTTTGTTCCACAAAATCTTCCATTTGTAATAATTTTCTTGTACTAACATAACTGTCTTGTTCTAACAAATTTGGCTGTATGCTATCAATAATTTGTACCCGTTGTGTGCTTAAATTGAATGATTGTGTTATATTTATATGGTCAATCCTTGGTACGAGATTTTATAGTCTGTGTATATTTTTGTGCACGTTTTTTTGACCTCTAACTGCATGACTATTATCTTACTAGGGTTTCCAATACAGGAATTTTTTTCTGCGACATGAGAAAGATTTCTATAGGCCTAGTCATGCCCGTTACTCAATAGTATTTTTGGAAATAAAATAGGACTATGATCAATGTATGCATGTTCTTACTAATTCTAGTCTGGGCCTATCTATGTGTTTACAGAAAACAAAAATAAGACAGCGTTTAATAAAATATCTAGAACCCTCGGCATTTTAATTAAGCTCAAAAACATTTTTCCTATATCCGCTTAAGTAAAGATTTACAGCTCCTTGATATTATCTTGCCTTAATTACGAGATTTTAGCATGGGGATCGAAATCTTCGAAAAATTTTACATTGCGAAAAAAGGCAGTTAGAATACTATGTTGCAAAAAATATAATGCCCATACAGATCCCTTACTTAAGGCTTTGAAGCTAAAGCTATATGATTTATTCATTATTTTTAAATAAAATATTCATCATATATTTCTCAATAATAAAGTTTCTGACAATCTTCAAAGGCTACCTTTTCAAATAAACCAAGATAAAGACAGTACCAGACTTTCTAGTGATGTACATCTGTCGAGATATTCCCACAGCTATGCTAAAAAATGTATTAGGTTTGACATACCACACACCACAAATAATTAGCCCCACATTGTTTTGAAAAAAATACATTCTCATAGCTTACAAGGTATGCAAGTGATGCCAAGAATTATTATATACAAAATCATCCAGAAAATTAAGCAATCTTGAATTTTTATTATTTCCATACTCTACCAAGGTTACATATTAGCATTGTTTACATATCAGTATTGTCGGTACGTAATTTGACACGTCTTCCACTAGTTAAGCCTAAAAATTGTTACTTGTATTGTACTTGCCATTTCACACAGTTAAGGCTGGCTCCCATGATAGCGACAGATTATTGTCTTAACCGGAGTCTCCCTGACCGACAAATATTTATTATTTAAGTAATTATTCTGTTTTATATTTAGCTGATGTATTGTACACTTGTTTTTGGTCCAATATATTTGTCCCGAGTTCTGACTCCGCACGGATTCGTTCATCGACTCGGATTAATTTCAAATTCCTATCATGACTCGAACTGAAAAGATCCATATTTAAAGGTTTCCTTCAAATTAAAAACCGAGTGCATACTACAATACGTTGCCGACACAAATTTGGGAACGATCTATCTCTTCATTTCTTGGTTTTAATTTTTACTTTCTGTTTTTTCTGCTGTGTGGAAAAGATTTATATAGGAATACCTGTTACCCCATCAAATTTTTAAAAATAAAATTTGCTTTTGTTTCCATCTAGAAATTCGAAATTTTCCTCGTCAGATAAATTGAATGGGCGGACATGCTTCTATCAATGTATGCATGCTGTTATGGTTAATTCCATTCACTTTCAATTCAAGATTTCATATTAGGCTCACGCGTGGCCCCCACTTACCTACCTATATAAAATGAGATATAAAGATAACATAAATAAAAGGGGGGGTAGACTCTTTTTCGAAAAATGCGATTTGGATGTTTTAAGTTCACGTTACGTGCTAGCTGCATTCCTCAGATTAAGTTAAACAATATTCGCAATTGTGGAATTTCCGGTGATACGCGAAAATGTCATTTGAATTCCACGCTATTGGCGATTTACGTTGCTTAATTAAACGCGATACGCGATAAAGCACGATCTCCAAGATTCAAATTTAGTCCAAAGTACAAAGCTGACCATTAATACTTGTAACAGTGTTTACATCAGCCCAACACGACAACATGGAGGTCAGCACTGTGTCAGCGCCCGCAGCTCGCAACGGTACCCGTTGCCCTGGCAACAGGTTGTCGGGACGCTGGACCAGGTGACTCAGACTGGTCACTTAACTATTTTTAGAGGTAGATAACGTTCAATATGAACAGTTACTTCCTGAATTTTTTATTAAGTTTCTTCAGCTGTTTAATTTCTGGTGATGCCTTATTCGACACTCTTAATTTCTGGCCTTGTGTTATTTAGGGTCATTGTTGATACGTTACACAGGGAAATCGGGGGAGGATATTCCGTATGCATACAGTTCTCCATTTTTAAAGAAAGGTTTATTCAGGTCATGAATCAATTAAAATACCGCTGTTACTGTGCGAAGTTGGCTGGCTTTTCATTGAACCGTCAGGCCCTTTTTGTTTGACGAAAACAAAAATAAAATAAAGATCTTCAATATTTTTACTAGTCTTTATGTTTTGATGAAGAAAACTTTTATGAAGTTAAACTCAAAACCATTTAACTTTTTGGAGCAGTAGATAAAGCCAATTAGAATGTCTGGAGCACCTCATATTCTAATTATGATGAGTGTTATGCCCTGCAGTGGCCAAATCAGGTGTGCCATGCAGAGTTCAAATGCAATTGTACATGAACGTTGCCACTTGACAAGAGCAAAAGATATTTATGTACCAGGTATACAATAAAAGCCAGTCCGGATCCAAAAGACCTCATAATTTATAAAACAGCCCAGCATGCCACATTTTGTCAAAAACCCCGCTCTGCATCCAAACTTAAAGAGGGATGATTTTGATGAAAATATCAAAGGAAGCAATAACGTCATTCAATTATACGCTTCACAGGTCGGTTCCCCTTCTTTTCTCTAAATCCATACTGGGTGTCTGAAGCGGTATCTTGAATATTATTTGATAACTCATTTAGCCTAGTTAAGAGTAAATGGAGCATACCATGATGGACCTAAAATTGGCAGGGTCATTTGGAAAATAGGCTTTTTGCACTATAGGAACAATGACTCCAGTTTGAAACACCGCAGGTTCCGTCATGAAATGAAAATTATATGAACAAAGAACAGCCAGACGTATCACATGGTAATCAGTATACGAATGCACACATTAAGCGACAAGTACCCAAAATGAAACAAAATTGTTAAAAATCAGGGATCCTGAGTATGACCAGCTTGTGAACAACTTTGCTTAACCCTCCCACAAGCTTGATTTTCACCACATTTCCGAACAGTCTGAGTGCCGTTTTTGCAGAAGTTGAAAATATCAAAATTCACAAAAATTATTTTAAAAAAATGACAGTTCACAACGCCACATGGTGAACAAATTATGGTTTACGGGTCCCCAGAAGTGTCCCTCTGCAATTTTGAAGCAATGGGCCAAGGGGTATCGGACAAAAAGATGTTTCAAGATTTGGTCAAAGAATTTTTTTAAAAAAGAAGAAAAGTCCAACTATCACTGGAGCGGGACCATTTGAACCAACTTGATAGAGACTCACCCAAGGTACATTCCTACCAAGCTTGAAATGGATCTAGGTGACGGTTTTTAAGAATTCAAGCATGTGACTTCCCATTGAAATCCCCATTGACTAGCATTGGAATCTATGGAAATGTATGCATCAACCGAAGGTATCCAAATTGAAAAAACAAACCGTTAAAAATCAGGGATACGGAATGTTATCACCCAGTGAACGACTTCGTTTCACCCTTCCACAAACTACATGTTTACAAAGCTTCAGAAGAATCTGAGAGACAGTTTTGTAGAAGTTGAAAACAGTTTAACACACAAAAATCTTTAAAAAAATAGAAAAAATGTAGCGCCACCTGTTGAACAAATTAATGTCTAGGGAACCCAAAGGTGTCTCTATGCAGTTTTGACAGAGGCCGGCCTGGTAATGATAAAATGGTTGCTAAATTCAGATAAGTGCATGGTCTCTCAGACAAAAACGCAAAAATATTATCCATGAAGAACATTTTGATAGAAATACTAATATACCTGGTGAGCACACTTTTTGACAGTCACTCGGTATGTGAATCAAATAGGTTCATATATCCTGTGTGTGTATGACACACCATTTATATATGCCTTCCTTGTCATATAACCTGTAAAATTAACTGCCTGTGCTTGTTTCATCTGCAAATTTACTTCTCAATATTAGAAGTGTCTATCAACTTCTTCAATACTGATGACAATACTAAACCTGATATAGCTATGTCACTGACAGTGTTTCTGTTAACTCCAAAATGAGGGAATAATACCCTTTCAATACATGAAATACCTGCTGAAAAATTCTGAAGGGTCACAAGTTTTTTTTACTTACATGTAACATTGGTAAAAATCTTGTCGTCTCGTCTGCATTTCTCTTGTGACCCTCTGAAAAAAATTCCTGACAGAAACACTGGCTGACCCCTGCTTTTTAGCCCAATATTCAAATAATTTGTCAGGCGTACTTCGTAGAGGAATCAGTTGCCTGAATATAGCAACTTAACCATTATATTAATTATGTCTGTGTGCCAACATTTCTTTCTTTCTTTCTTTTTTCTTTCTTTCTCTCTTTCCTTCCTCCCCCTCCCTTCCTTCCTTTCTCTCTCTCTTCTTTCTTTCTTTCTTTATGTCTGGGTTGGCACCCAGACATATTGTTTTTCTTGCATTCATGGCACCCAAATTTGCCCAGAGTTTTTCTCAGATACCATTATTCCCAAAACTACCAAACTTGCCATGGTGACTGACGTACCAATGAAATTTTGCCATTTGGTGTGGAGTAGTCATGATGATTAGAATTATGCAAATGAGGGGCAATTAAAATTTTACAAGCACAATTTCTAACTTACACATATAGGTTTGAGACAACTGGCAAATCCAATGGCATGCAAACAAAAGTTGGGGAATTTTAATGTATGCTAAATTCACCGAGTTTCTCCACAATCCACACATACAGGGCTTCAAATGCTTGTTGACCTGTGCTTGACCTCCATTGTGCTAGGCAACCATTTTGCATCCATAATTAATTAGCTTCAACTTGTCTCATAGGCATCCTTCTATCCAATCATGCTAGGTGTAAGGTGGGCAAGGTTTGGGTCTTGTAGCAAATTGGGGGGGGGGGGGGGGACTCCCGACAACTGTGTTATGAGGCTCTCAATAAAATACCGAGAATCTCTTTCTGTTCATGCAAGAACAGACCTTCTCCATGCTGCCGTATTACCAGGCAGGCTATAGTTCCCACTAGCGCTGCACAGAGCTGTCAGTGCACAATGACTCAGACTGGTATTCTAGCTGGTCTGTTTTTGCCTGAGGCTTTGTCAGTCTGCTGAGCATATCAGTCCCAAGGGAACCAGCCAGTCTCTGGACTTTTAGGCAGAACAAGCCTGAGTGTCCCCTATGTTAAAAATAGACTACTTGGCCAGACCCATCAAACTATGGTCTTCCAGTCCTCAATTACTGTTCTTCACAACTTTGTGAATTTTGAAAAAGTGTGTGAATTTGTGTCATCACAGTGAACACTTTCATGTGTTTGTTTTCTTTTAACCAGTGAGATGAAGCCTGTTCTTCATAGCCAATACTGAGACAGTTTAGTGCTTGTCTCTCTTCACAGGTACATGTATAAGTAGTTTCTTGACAGTTTCTGTTCAAATTTGCATGTGTAATAAATGAAGAAAGACAGTTTTGAATTGCATGTTTACACCTCCCCTTGAATTGCACTATGTATACAATGTACATGTCTCAGTTCACAGGTACACATACATGTACTTTCTTGACAGCTTCTGTTAAAATTTGTTTATGTAAAAAAGGAAGAAAGACAGTTTTGTATTGCATGTATACACCTCCCCTTGAAACATAATATGTATACACTGTACATGCACACATATTCATCCATACTGCCCAGGAGGGCTGACCTTCTAAAATTTTAAATTATGCTAATTAGGGGCAATTTTTTCTTAGCTTGCACAAGGAACAAGTGGTGTCATTTTTCAAGGATATATGAGGCCTTCTTGGACAGCTCCTTGTGCATATATTATAAGAGCCTACTTTGTGTGCATTCCTGGTACCAGTTTTGGCAGGTAGTCAAACTTGTCTTTTGGTGGTTTAAATATTGTTTAAAAGGTGAGGCTTTGCTGAAAGATTTATGCAACACAAGACAATAGCTACAGGCAGTGCTCTACTGAAGCATTCACTGCCAGTGACAATCTATTGTGAAAGCAAGACCACTGATACACTTGACAATTAGCTCACAGTGGGTGATATGCAAGCAGCCATGTGAGAAAGTTTTAGGCAGTCCTGCATTATGTAATGACTGAGTGCTCTTTGATGGTTGGATACAGATCACCTCATTTATTATTCATGAAGGTCACTTGATTTTAGAGGCTTGATCTGCTTCACCCACTGACTGGCTGTGCGAGAAAACTGACACAAGGATAGTGACTTTTCTGTTTTACACATTCTGCTGTTGTAAAATTTTTCATACTTAGACAGCATAAATGAGACTTGTTGAGTACAATTGAAAACATTGAAAACCTGTTGAGAGCTATAGAACTTATATACTGAGTTTTGTCGAGAACTGCTGAGCACTATTGAGAGTTGTTGCGAAATAATAACCACCATTGTATTAGGCTGTTTATATTAAGCACTGCTGTATCAGGCTATATATTCAAGCACCACATATATTGAGCACTGTTGTAGCAGGATACTGAGATCTGTTGTATCAGGCTATATATTTTTAGCATCATAATGGAAAAATACTGACAAATATTGTAGCAGGCTAAATTGGAATATGCTGTACACTATGTACCAGTGCAAGTAGCTCAAAATACAGTGAAAAAATACAAGGTCTGTTTGGTCATAAACAAAATTGCTTTTCCACTTCCAAAGACATATACATGAAATATATGCACATGTATATCACTGAAAGCAGACAAACTTATCCTTGGTTTGTCTAGCCTGTACCGAAAAGATCTGCAATGATGCATTGTATATCCTCACAATGTTGATATTCAAATAAAGCAGTTGATCACGTGTATCTATGCAGAAATTAAATGAACAGAATGGTTTAAATTTACTTAAACAACTATGCTACTCCCATGTGCATAACAATGTAACAGCCAATATATATTAAAAACTTACTAATCTGTTTCTCTAAAGTTAAGATGTTGAATAGCTTCCAAACTATTATACATAGTGGTGTCATTCAAACTTCAATTTATAAGTTTGTGACATGCCCACATCTCATAACCAAAACCAAAGCTGTAGCATTTAAATTTATGCAAATTAGGCTAATATGCAAAATTTAGATTATGTTGAACAATGACAAAGTGTAGCATTTCAAACTGTTCTGATTTAGAAGGCACCCTTACAGATTTACTGTGAAGCAAATCTTCTTCTCTAGTTCTTTCTTACTTTTTGACCAGCAAATTTGTCCGACAATTTTCTCGGACATGATTACATTTGGAAACTGCAAACTTGCCATGATTATAGCTCCAGACATGAAGTCATGTCTTTTTATGAAGAGGGGTGATGATTTTGAAGATGATGCAAATTAGGGCCATTTGAACGTTTAAATCTTGAATGTCTCCGAAACTATTATAGGTGTTGGTAACCAATCCAAATTCAATTTAGAGGTTTGTAACAGCGCACATTTTGGTAATTTACAAATGACCTATAAAGGTCAAAGTCATTTGCACCTTTGAAATCTTCATCCAGCCATCACTCAGTCATTTTTCATCCAATTTGGACCATGTTAGATCCAAATTGTAGGTATTGCAATACTACGTATTTTTGTAAGTAACATGTAACCTCTAAAGGTCAAAGGTCAAGGTCATTTGGACCTTTGAAAGTTTCATCTAGCCATAACTTGGTCAATTTTCATCTAATTTGGTTCATGTTGGACCTAAATTTGATATTGTAACACTGTATCTTTTTGCATTTTTAATGTGACCTCTTAAGTTCAAAGGTCAAGGTCATTTGGGCCTTTGAAATCATCCAGCCATAAATTACTCAATTTTGAATCTTAGTCATGTCGGGCTCAAATTGTAGGTAATGCAACGCTGCACATTTTTTCAATTTACATGTAACAACTGCTGGTCAAATGTCAAGGTTATTTGGATCTTTGAAATTTTTTCTCCTTGGTATATTTAAAACTTTTGAAGGCATACAGATTTGCTTTGAAGCAGATCTTTTTTGTTGTTCCAGTCCTGTCTTTGTCCACACAACCCGCTTTGTTCGGTTGTGGTGTGGCATGCAACTCACCATATATGTGGACCATATCTTGTTAATAAATCCATGATGTATGTAAGTATTGTTTGTGTAATAGGCCTATGCATAGTACTTTTACGAAATTGTGTGTGTGTGTGTGTGTGTGTGTGTGTGTGTGCTCGCGCGCGCACGACAAGGAAAAATTAAAATTGCATTCACACAAACCTGATGGATGGATGCAATCATTTGACAGTTTTGAAAAGTAAAAAGTTTTGGGGTTTTGTAAACTGTCACCAGGTGCATGGTTGTGCTGGTGTGAGACATGTGACTGGTCTCTTGTTTGAAAAGGCCTCACCTGTCTTGTCACTTGCACACAAAGCTTTTGAGGGAGCAGCAGCTTTGGAGTGGAGCTCCTATTTTGGATGGAAGCCACTTCATATGAGGCAGAATTTGTGTCCACTGTACCTGTGCTGGGTGTCAACATGCAGTGACATATATGCCAGTGGCACATATATGTGCATTGTCTAGCTGTTTTCTAGAGGTGGGTAAAGTGGTATTTTGAGGCCATGTGTAGAACTGTCACTGTAAGTTTGTGGCTGCATACACCGTAATTCATTACTTCTCCCAAAATGTTGTAATGTTACTTTGGCTATGAGAAGCCAATGCAAATGCAAGCTTGTTGCTACACCATAATTTGTAAGCTTGTGACTACACCACAATTCATAATGGTAGCAAAAATGCTGTCATATTACTCTGGCTGTTACAAGCCAATGCAAATGAGACCAGTCCTAGTTGCATGCCTCATGTAGGTTGTGTATCAATAGGGGCGGCTCCAGAAATTTTACAGCGGGGTGCTGAAAAACCTTTGCAGAACGAGCTGGTTGCGAGCGCATGAGGGGCGCGACGCTTCACAAAAAGGGTGCGGGGACATAACCCCCCCCCCCGTATTTTTTTTAAGTTGAGCATTCAAAATGGTGAAATTCGACATATTCTGTGGACAAAATAATGCAATTTTGAACAGACAAATAATTGTACAAACACACTGAGATATGAGGTTGAAAATATAATTTACTGATACATGGCATTGTCATAGAACTTCCACTGTAAAAACAATTCGTAACATTAAAGGTTTGTTGAAGTATATTGTTAATAACATTGACCTACTGTCAAAGGGCAAGGGTCAATTTATTGAGGTCCAATCCATATGGCTATAAAACAGGTAAAGCTCCGACTTCGATCGGACTTGAACCTTTCAGTTCAACCGAAAACATAGCGCACATATGCCCGAGCATTGCCGCATCATTTGAATTAGGGGCGGATTCAGAAATTTTACAGCTGAAAACCTGTACAGAGCGAGCTGGTTGCAAGCGCCTGACGGGCGCGAAGCTTCACAAGAGGGGTCCGAGCCTACCTGCCCCCCCCCCCTCCGTATTTTTTAAGTTGAGCATGCAAAATGGTGAAATCTGACACATTCTGCGGACAAAATAATGCAATTTTGAACAGACAAATAATTGTAGGCCTACAAACACCCTCAGGTATCAGGTTAATGTATGATTCACTGATACATGGCATTATCAAGTTCCATCATTTTTCTTTATTATATACATCATATTTACTTACTTCTGAATAGTCGCGGGAGTGTCTCCTGACATTCAAATCACACAACACCAGATATTATTGTCAGCAAGAAACGACTTACTGCACCCCATCCAAGGTTAATGTTTGGAGATAAAAGTATTGGAAATGTCCAGGAACATAACCATCTGGGACTTTTATGTTGAAGTCTGATCTTGTCATATTGTTGTTGATGTTCTATCAGTGTTTGCATATATCTCCTTTGTCCCTTTCGACAGATTGCTGTACTTTTGTAGCAGAGCAGTCATTAAACATTTTGATTCATATGAACTATGTATGCGCAGCCACATGGGCAATGAAAATGGTGTGCATCCTACGCAGTTTACAGTATAAGTTAGACAGATTTATGCATTTTTGTACTTTTCCTTCATATGCCCAAGCCGGGCGACAAGTCAAAAATCGAGAGACTTAACAGGTCTAGGACTTACTGTTGGATTGAAACCAGACTCCGGCTACTACTTTACTGGCAATTATATTTTTCATGTACATTAATTAGTGATGTTTGCAGAGTTACAAAGAAAATATGTTTCACTTTGTATCTGTGTGGGGTGGGGAGTGCGGGGTGCGGGCGCACCTCCCGCAACCCCCCCCCCCCCCTGGATCCGCGCCTGATCAATACACTGTATATGGGAATGTGGTTTCACTGCAAATTGATGAAAACAAGCATGTTTATCAATGTATTAAGCCAAAAATGTAACGTTTGTGACATACAGTGTTCTCTTCGCTGAATAGTACATTGGTATGAGTATCCATGGGCAACCAATGGGACCTAATTAAGTGTGCGGAAAACTGTTTTTCCCCAGTTAGTTTTGACACAGCCCACAAGGTGGGGTTGCTTATGCAACATACATGTGTCTGTCCATGCATTGCTGACACAGTGAATGGAACGACAGCATTTCCCTAGACACATATGGTGTGTTCAAGTAATTACGCTTGTCCTAATGAGCTGTGATACATATTAATAAGTGGTGTTATGGTTAAAATAATCCAGACTTATGACTATCATGAACCCATTATTATCAGGCTTTTTAGCAGTGGCTGCTTCTGTCATATGTGTAATTGCATTGGCCTTTGTGCATAGTCTTGCCTACATGGCCAATATTATTGGATGTGTTCAAAGCAGGTTAAGCTAAAAGCTCTTGTTTTACAAGAACTCAGCTCTTAGAGTAATATTGCTGGTTGTTTACAATAGAGCAGTTCATTCATTCTGTCTGTGCTACATTTCTTGTTTTGCTTTAATATTATTTCTGAAATTATGCAATTTGTTACATTGCTGATTTGTTGCTGTTACATACTTGATTAGTTACTGCTATATTGTTGATCTGTTGTTGTTACTATGCTGGTCATTTGTCTACTCATTTGCCATGCAATGCCATTTATAAATCATAATTGACATTATGCACTGCTGTAGTAAGGAAAAGCCTGTCTTCACTAAAGGATGGATTGCAATAAGCAATGTGGGACTACCCCTGTACTGGTGTTTATAGTCGAGTATCCTAAATGTAGACTTTAAAACTGCCCTCGTACTGCATTTTTAGTCCTGTAGCATACAGTGTCTTTCAATGGACATACCGCTGCCAAAATTAGGGAGGATACTGAAACTGTCCAATTAGAATACATGAATAATGTTACACTAGCAACAGCCAGTATCTTCCCAAGGGAAATGAAATCTCCCCATTAAAATAACATTGAAAGTCAGTATATCCCTCACGTTCTATATTTGCGGAAACAGTGACTCTAATGACGTTTTGCTCCATGACGTCACTCACGTTGCAAGGTTGCTTGCCCCCACAAGATGCATGACCTGACAGGACAGTAGTTTAGGCCCATTGCTTCCTGAAGGGGAGGTGGGCTTTTCTCAAACAAAATTATGAACCAGACATTGTATGTTTTGACTACTGAATAGGTATGTAATATCTTATATAATCCTAGGAAAAGCTGCATTTGCCTTTTTCGTCTAATTATGACATATACATTTAGGATACAAAGATCATCCCATGGCAAAATCAGTATCCTACCCTGTACAGTTCCCCCTCGAGCTGTATCCTCCCTCGACCCTTCGGGTCTAAGGAGGATACAGGCTCTCAGGGGAACTGTACCGGGTAGGATACTGATTTAGCCATGAGATAACCTCTAAGTATGTTACCACTAGGTCAAATGTATACAGTGATTAATTCACTTTTTGTGTCTTGGAAAGGCAGGGTATATGCTAATCTGTAAGTTGTAAGTGACAGGACTTATGACATGCCAATTTTCTCATGTTTAAAAATGATTCAGTGTGTACTGACATGAGTAAGCTGGTAATTTATTTCATGCGATGTCACATACATGTATTGGTTTTTACATCCAGTGATGATGCTACAGGACTGGATTTTCATGCCACGGTTTGCATTATTTTCTTTTTAAAGTTGTAACACACAACGGCTGCTTTACTTTTCATTCCATATATATATATATATGTATGTATATATATATATATATATATATATATATATATATATATATATATATATATATATATATATATATATATATATATGTATGTATGTATGTATGTATGTATGTATATATTCAGCAAGTTCGATTTCTTATGCCATTGTTACCGTGATTATGCCGGAACTTGTGATTTGTTTGGACTGGACTGGACCTGGACTGGCTTACGTTTGTATTTGAGAAATAGAAATAACAAATATTGTCGCAGGTTGACAGAATCTCGTAATTTAAAAAAGTCATGGACCGATCTGCTTCGAAACTGACGTGCTTGCAAAATGTAAGCGCGCAAGTTATTCAAAGCAACTTTTTTTCAGGAGATAATAATATTGCCTGCTGAATAGAGCACAGACATTTACTAGTTTCGTATGGTAAGCCGTTTTAGCATTTATTCCATAATCATACATATGTGACAACATTTTTCACAAATGTGTAATTTCACACATGTGTATAAAAAAATCGCATTTGTACAATAACTTGAAATAACGCAACATACGTGAAATAGTTTTACACGTATGTGCACAAGATTTACATGTTAAATAGTTGTACACATATGTGCAATTATATTTTCATTTCACATATGTGTAAAACTATTTCCCATATGTGTACATCTTTTTCGCATATGTGAAAAAGATTGAAACGTATGGATTTCTGTTATACATATGAATGAATGAATGAATGAATGAATGAATGATGAATGGACTTTATTTCGCTGTACCTCACATATACATACAGTAGAGGCGTTTTGCCGAAAACATGAAACAACACAGTAGCAAACAAACAAGACCATACATACAATACAATGCAAAACAGTATACAGTTCATGTAATATATCGAAGATTAATCCACGAGGAACAAAAAAAGAAAGAAAGAAAGAAAGAAAGAAAGAAAGAAAGAAAGAAAGAAAGAAAGAAAGAAAGAAAGAAAGAAAGAAAGAAAGAAAGAAAGAAAGAAAGAAAGAAAAAGAAAAGATGGAATATTAAAGCAGCCCATCAATTTTCATACAAGCAGCCAAAAACGAACTCGTAATGCATATAGTTTCAATATCTCGACTTTTCATAAAAAACAGAAAATTTTCTTCCTCTCCCACATTATTAAAATCAGCAAAAATTTCAGTTGTTGAATCAAATAATTTTTTTGCATGCATCAGTAAATTTTGAACAGGCTAATAATGGGATTCGTTTTCAATGGTTGGGCATACATTATATAATGTACTTGCACAATGGAACTTTGGCAGGTCGTTTGTGGTCGCCAATTTCAATAGGGAGATTGCTGGCGCTAATTCTCAATCGGGTGAAGGTTTTTGCCTTTTTTCGTCCCTGATAATACACAAGTATCTGTCAAATTCAAAAGACTGCTCAAACTCAAACTGAAAACTCATTTATTTTAGGCGATCAATACAATGATGTTTTCAATATCAAGATACATGTACATAATAACATAAATTGGTGTGGCTAGGGGGACTCCTATTAAGACAAACACGTGTCGCTCTCACAGGAGCCACCTTTAAGCCTTGAACAATTGAAACAATGTAGATGGCAGTTACTTAAACAGTAAATGTCGAAGTAAACTTTAAGATATTATACAGTTTACACACACACAACATGGGTGGGAAAATGTAATTGTTAATTATTTTGACAAACATAGCAGTTTTATATATCACAACTCTGTTCATAATTATTCAATTATTAAATTTAGCATATGTTCTCAACTTCTTGTGAGGCAACATTTGTAGTTTCATTTCACTTTTCCGCTGTAATATATTTTTTTCTGTGAGTAAGTTCGAGATCGTATTTTACGGTAGTCAACAAAATCAGTACCACAGTTGTTCCAAATATCACTGCACATGATTGTGTTGAAGGTATCTTTTACACCGGAGAGCCATTAAGATCCGCCAATTAGTTCACAATTCCGTCGTAGATGTCGTACAAAAGTGTGTCTTGATTTAAATGTACAATGCGATGCACGTCTTTGCAAACACGATTCAAAATGATAAGAGAATAGGGGTACTGACCGGTTTCACGTAACACTGCAATGTTGCATGCTTTTCTGTTTACACTTACGCAATATTTCCGGAAGCCAAGGTGTAATTTGTCAAATTCTGGTTTAAAGAAGCCACTTAAATCACCACGAGAAAACAATTTAGATGGTTGGATATTATACACTCCCCAAATTTTACAACAATGTAAAAATATGGGTACAATAGTCTTTTTCAAAAAGGTGCAGATATAATCATTGTCCGTTTGATTACTATACGTTTTCTTCAGTCTTCCTAATGATTTCACTGCTTTGACACATTAGTATTTTATGACACCCGTAAAGTTTCAATTTGCTGAAATTTCAATTCCCAAATATATATGTATATTCTGACCACTTCAACTTTTTCGTTTCCAAACTGAAAAGTGCGAAAGGCTAATTTACCAGTCTTGTTAAAAAATATTATTTTTTATTTGTCTACATTTACAGATAATTTCCAGTTTTTGCTGTACAATGACAACCCATTTAAACAACATTGTAAACCCTTTTCAGATTCAGATAGCCAAATCAAATCATCTGCATACAATAAACAATTAATATATGGACCTTTTCGTTATGCAACGTCACAGGATCACAATCTTCATTAAATATGTAAGTTAGATCATTCACATACAGATTAAATAGAGTGGTACTTAAAACACACCCTTGTTTTACCCCATTATTTAATGAAATAGTTAGACATATGTGAACTAAAAGATTAATTGTACATATGTGTAAAACTATTTCACATAAGTATAAATGCATTTCACCATACAGTATGTGAAAAGCTTTTTCTCAAATGTGAAATAGTTGCTTATTTTACACACATAGGCAGGAAGATCAACTTGGTGGAACGATGTACAAAAACCTTGGGGTGCGTTTGCACTGTGATTTCATCTTAAACACACATTATGATATTGTGGTTCACTGCAGGATCCATATATATATATATATATATATATATATATATATATATATATATATATATATATATATTCCCACCACCACAAACAAACAAAACACACACCCCCCAAAAAACAAAAAACTAAGAAAAACACCCACCCCCCGGCCAAAAGGGGGCGGGAGAGGAGGAAGCAGAGAGAGTGAGGCAGCACCACTTATACGGAACAAATGCGGACAATGTACGTATGGACCATTCGGCGTTCGTACTCGTGGCTTGCTGTTTGTAACATTGTCATTGGCAGCAGGTGTGCTTTTACTAGTAAGTTTTAGTTTCACGACACAGGTGAAGTGAAGCTTTCCAACATTTTTATTCAGAATGACATATTATATGCCAATCAAAGAAACAAATTCCTGTGACGGTTTTGTGACATCTGAATGGATATGAATTGTGAAATGATAGGGATTTAATTTACTTTTATTAGTTTTTTACCCCTCAAACCTCTATGCTTGCTACTATTACTAATATTATCTTGGTACACCGGGTGACAGCGCGCCATCAGACGGATGCCGCTGGTAACTCACAGCGATATCTGGCGAGATTTCCAATGAGGAGAGGAATGGCGCCCCAGTTGAATCCGAGTAAGTGTGACGGTTGAGTTGAAGAAAATTGTGAAACTGATGCGTGTTGCAATTGTAATCGCATTCACTTTCAAGTACCAATGCCGTGATATGTCAGTGCACACGGACGTCTCAGTTCTGCGAAACGTTGTTGTTGGGAGAACTGCTTTTGTGGGTACCCTTTTGTTCGCTTCACAGCATGCCATGTGACCGACACTGGACCAAGGACCCTGGGTCGATCACCCAGTCAGTGGATGTGAAAGTGGACAGAACTTATATTTGTACATTGCAGCTGTCTGTGTGTATATGTTGTGCAGTGTCATGTTTAAAAAATTCGGATCCCATAAAGCTTTGACGGACAATCCGGGCGTGGACATGGTGCAGCTTCTAGTGCCTGTTTTGCAGACAATTGCGCCAAACAACGAGGTTTGTGTCCGGTAAAAGTTAAAACTAAGTTTCGTCCTTTCACAAGGATGAGGAGGGAGGGTTATTTTGTTTGTTTGTTTTGAGTTGAATGTGACGTTAGTTGGGTACCTACGCCCATTTATTGCCATTTTGATATGGAACTGAAACTGTTGAACTTGCGTTAATGTCACACATCACAACTTTAAACTCTCATCAACAATATTCTTGGATTCATCGCAGGCACTGATCTACTTTTCTCGACTTGGTAGATACAAGTGTCAATTCCCATTCACTCCCAAAAGGCCAAATTAAATGGGCCTTTTTTGGATGCAAGTTACTCAGAGCTAGACATAGATTTTGAGTTGCAAATCTGTGAGGTGTTTAAACTATGGACGATGCTATTTTCACCGTACGGTGAGAATAGCATTTGGTCTATTTTCACCGTGCGGTGAGAATAGCTTTTGGAAGGAGTTTTGTCTATTTTCACCGTACGGTGAGGATAGACTTTTGTCTATTTTCACCGTACGGTGAGAATAGCGTTTGGTCTATTTTCACCGTGCGGTGAGAATAGCGTTTGGAAGGGGTTTTGTCTATTTTCACCGTACGGTTAGGATAGATTTTTGTCTATTTTCACCGTACGGTGAGGATAGGGTTTGGTCTATTTTCACCGCATGGGGATGATGGTACAGCTTGGTATATTTTCACGGTGAGGATAGAGGTGGCTCTATTTTCACCATCTGGAAATTAAAATTAAGAGCCTTTTTCCAAATTTATGGTTATGGCTTGTCACATAGAACTGAGGCAAATTAAGATTGGAGAAATGCTTACTTTAGGGGGATAGCTAGTTTTATAGTATAGTCAATAGGAAACGGGACCAAAGCAAAGTGCCCACTTACGGAGGGTTTACTGTAAAGCAATTACCTTGGCACCGTGACAGCATAATGCCATGAAATGTTGGGCTTTTTAACATCTCAAATTAATGTTTATGAATTTACTGTACCCACCCATCAGTCTTTCATTTTTGTTCCTTCGTGGATTTCTTTTTAATGCGATCCTTAACCAAAGTCATAACAAGATAGATCTATAAGTTACCCTTAAGTTCCGTAACTTCCATCCGTGACAATATTAAAAAAAGTTCCTACCTTGTCTTGTTACCTACATTTTTGCCTTTTTACATAAAAAATACAGTGTTGGCTCTTTAAAAACTATTAGATAATAAAAGCTGAAATAACACCTCAACAGATCTCATAAACCATGCTCAAACTGGGATGTTAGGCCTTTTTATTATTTCAGCAAATGTTTGTTCCAATTCTCTTTGTGTGCAATATCATGACACAATGCTTTTCCAAAATATTCTTCCCTGGTTGACTTCTTTTCATCGCCGTACGTTAGGAATAGAGCAGCCCCTTTTCTCACCATACGATGATTTTGACCAAACTCTATCATCACCGTACGGTGAAAATAGACAAAACACTATTTTCACCGTACGGTGAAAATAGACAAAACACTATTCTCACCGTACGGTGAAAATAGTCACTCCGTTAAACTATACCCCACTCTATTAGTGCATGGGTTTTAATAAGAATTTGATGTTCGGAAAGTGTACTTTTTAGTCCAGCAGTCTTAATTCATGGGGGAAAGTGTTAAATATAGCAGTAACTGCTGCATAATAGCACCATCACATCACTGCTGTAAATGGAACAGGACACAGACCCAAGCACAAAAGGAAATTTAATCTTACAGCAGCCGTAATTGTACTGATCTACCCTATCTTATTACCTCAGGCTCAGTGTAGGCCTACAGGCTACCCAGTGTTTGTTCACACGTTATAGAACTGAAAAGTTAACTTTTTATATGCTATTAATATGTTCAAATGCCATTTTTCTTGGAAATTGGAAATCAGGCAAAGCCTTAATAAATACCTTTATGTTTGTACATGTAATTCAATCAGGGAGATGCTTTTGCCTGCCGTATGCATGGCTGCTTTGTACATGCTTTCTGATATTGGCATATGCCAGACCATGTGTGTGTGCGAAGAACAAACTTTATTCCAAAGAAATAAATGATTGTGAAGAAAAATACTTGTTTGTCCAAGAGTAGAAGGGCATATATATAATTATATATATATATATATATATATATATATATATATATATATATATATATATAAAACACGGATCTGAGAGTTTCTGCTGGCGTGACTACACAGACAAGCGGATAGAGATACAGTTATGTATAATAAAGGCATGCATGGTATGTCCAAGACAGCCCTGTTTAACCTGTTTCAAATTTTTTAAGAAAAGAAAAAGTATTCCAAATAATTTCGCAGAAACACTCAATTAGCTCTAAAGTACACATATCTATCAATGCCGTAACGATAAAAAAAACCCCACAAGCCTGGAGTTATGGCTGCCAAAACTACAAAGATGGGCCCATATAGTTGCAGTACATATAGGTGGCACCACTAAATTGAATTTCCCATAGGCGGCCATTATAACACATCCTGGCATATCTGAGAGTAAGAGCTTTAACTTTAATGAAGACTATGCTCACCAATTAAGTTCAAGTCTGCCTTACAAAATAACAGGCATTAACATATATGATGAACAGCAAACTTTTGACTTTGCCCCACCTGAACGCAGTCATGTTGAATTTTCACCTGTCCGCACCCAATATCGCCTTTAAATTTCCGACCACCCCGGAAAAAAATTAGGCCCAAAATTTATTATTCAAATCACTCTATTTTGTGAAGGCAAACTCTGAATTAAAATTATATGTAACAGATTTGAGCCTGCCACAAATTCCACCACTCTGGTCAAGCCAAATCCTACAGTGCTGGTCATTAGACATTATACCTTTGTGCTGCCCTCTGTGGCCAGTTTAGGGGTGCAACCTATATACTTTATTGGTAAACACAGGAAGTGCTGCTGTTTAACCATTTTTATTCATTTTTCTAACAAATGAACAAACTTCATTCCACAGAAATAAATAATGGAGTAAAGAAGTACAAAAAATTGCTCACCCTGCTGACCCACTCCAAACTTTATCAGTTTGGAGTTTTCAGTTGCTATGTCGAGAATAGGAACATTGTTTTTACAAGCTCATCACCAGAATTGAAGTGACAAGTCTTGCATAGACCACCTGCGTTTGTCTAGGAAAGACAACTCTGTTAAGATTTTATCATGGAAGTACAGCTTAGAACATGGAAGTCTCTGATTTATAACAATAATTTTCCTATCTTTTGTCAGTGATGTATTGTGCTGCAGTTTTACAAAACGCATGGTTTAGCCTATCGAGAACTGGTACATCGTGCATGTAATTAATAATGGAGCTGCAACAGCTCAGAATCAAGTCACAAAAGACCACCGTTTGGCACTCCCTGAGTTGAGAGACTTGATTCAGTCTAATCAGTTGTACTGAACAAGGAAAAAACAAAATTTCTTTCATGAAGTTGAGCAGCACATAAAAAAAAATTATATGCCAAAATTATAGGTATTCTGATTTCTAGATTATCCTCCTAACTTTCTGCATCCAATTTATGCAAAAATAAACAAAAATGCTCATCATTACAATGTCAGCTGTAAGTGCTGCATATGCCATACTCTGGATGACTGTGATTATGGTGTTCTAATGTGGGAAAGAATGTTTATCACATGAAATGTATATCCTTGGCCTCTGATTATGTTTTCTTGCATAATTTGCAAGTTATTTAGAATAAGTTTTTGGATTCCTCTGATGGAAACTGAAAATTTTTGTCAAACAAAATTCATCTGTTTTCATTCAAGTCCTCAGTTATTGTTTTGCCATCATGGACGCAAGACTTGTGCCAAATTTTTCTCCTATAACTTTCATCATCGTCACAAACATCTTCAAAGATCTTTTGGCATGTTAATCTCATTAAAAAAAATGCCAGATTTTACACTGTAATTGCATAGAAATGACCTGCAATTACAAAATCACCTCTTCCAACTTTACAGGCCTGGTGACCTCACAAACATAAGTCAAGCACTGATATTACATGGCATGTTGGCATTGGACGTGGTCTATAGATACTATAAATCGAATTCAATTGCTTTTCGAGATATGGAATATTATGTCTTAAAACACATTTTGGCTCATAATTTTCATCAAATTTGAGGTGCTGCCACCACTACAGATTATGTGCAACTGAAATTTTGACCTCCACAATCCCATTCAATTTTGTGGAGATCTATCCACCAGGAAGGATGCTAGAGTAGTCTCAACATTTTCACATTTTGACCCATACATTACTATTAATACATTAGGTGGCACCATCAGTATGGAGCGACCTGGATTTTCATACACTTGACAGGCCCTGAAGGTTATGTGGGGCTATTTTGAAAACTCTGGACTGTATCATGCCCACAAGCAAATAGTTTATGGATGGACAGACATCAGTGATTGCATCCACTGGCACCTGTGGTCAACAGAGCAGAAAACTGATAGCTCAATGTGATGGTTCTGCTCAAAGGCTAGCACACTTACATAACCAATGAATATGTATGAGTGAAACATTACTATGTTTTGACAATTTTTTCTTGAAAACAACACAGTCTCATCCAGGTTTGCATGAGAGGCTCCAGTCTTGTCAGTTCATGCTTTAACGTTCCTTTTTGAATGCTTGTCTGCTGTCAGATTCATCACAATTATTGTTGCTATAAAGAACTCGTACTGTAATTGATCTTGGACTGTTTCACTGGTTCAGCCTCAGTCACTGCATGCATGCGTCCGGGTCTACCAGTGAGACTGTCCTGAACCAGGTGATAATTATAAATTCATTGTTTGCTCATAATTGCAGTTGTGCTGTAACCTGTATTATGTATCTGTGAAAGTGTTCCTGTTCTTTATAGCCTTCAGGAGATACACTTTAAGTTGCCCTCAGATGTACTTTGGCAATAGTTCATACATATTCTCATTGGCCACAAATTTTTACTCTGCACTGTATTTGGATTTGATGCATGGATGCATCATTTTTGTTGGTTTAAACATATTTTATTCAATAAATTACACAAAAGATCAAAAATACAATAAAATAAGCAATTGGGAAAGAGGGCAGTTAAGTCCCTCTTGAGGAAAAGGACGAAGTGCGCAGGACATCCCAGACCCACTAAACCAGGTGAAGAAGACATAAACATGAACAAGACAGAATTTGGGGCTCTAAGTAAGATTGCTTCTGATGAAAGGTACAAATTTCAGAGTAACCAGTGTGTATGAACAAAAGTGTGAACCAGGGGTCACATTAAGCTTGCGTTTTGCCTCATAGACGCCTAAAAAATTTTTGGAACGCCAAAAATAATAATCAGAATGTTGTATTGCGTCTATATGGACGCACGATATTTTTTGTCAGGTGTTCAGTTTCGTTCTGCAATCATCAATGCGCTGCCATTTCTCACAATCCGTCCACGAACCTGCTCTGGTGAAAAGTTACTTTTATTGTCAACAGATGGCATAAGCGTATGCGTAACTTCACTGTTGAACCAATCAAGCGCAAGTTTTCTCGACAGTGCGGACACCTCAACCCAGCAACATCATGGCGTCGGACACGCTGAGTCCAGATACTTCTGGCGCTGAAAAGCAAACGAAAACGCCGGATGAGGATTCTGGGCTGTCAGAGAAGAGGTTTTGTCGCTGACGGAAGAAAACTTACGAATGGTTGAACACTAAAGAGGTAGGCGGAAGTTTGAAAATGATTTGCCGATCATGTACTGCAGAAAAATCTCGGGGCTGTAAAGTGAAAAACAATTTTCTTACTGGTAAAGTCAACTTACGTAAAACAACCCTGCAGAGGCACGAGCAATGTGGATAAGAACATTGGCAATTATGCATGAATGAAAAACTGGCGAATAATATGAAACTGGCCTTACAAAAGTCAAAACAAAAGGCTGAAGAAAATATCGCTAAAAATCGTGAAGCTGTCAAGTGTGCTTTTGAAACTACATATTACTTGGCCCAGACTGGTCGTCCTAGCACAGATTATTCTGCAGAAGTAAAATTTCTTGCCTACAAAAATGTAAAAGAGGCTCAAGAACTTGTCAATAAGGATGGTACAGTAAAATATGCCCATAATGTTTCCTTGAGCGAGATGCAAGCAAGCATAGCCCAAGTAATTGAAGAAGAAATTATTCAGGAAATGTTAGAATCATCAGGCCACTCCTTGATATTGGATGAAAGCACAGACATTGCTGTTGTTAAAAAACTCATGGTGTACTCAAAATATAGTTATAGGGGAGTGGTGCATACACGTTTCCTGGCAAACTTAGACATTCTCAATGGGACAGCTGAACAGATTGTGCAGTCTGTATCAAAGTTCCTGGAGGAAAAAAAAATACAGATTAGCAAACTACTAGGCCTAGGATCGGATGGGGCGTCCACCATGGTAGGCAGAAAAAATGGAGTTGGTGTGAAATTAGAGCAAAATGGTGCTAAGAAACTTATACACATTCATTGTATTGCTCATCGCCTGGCCCTTTGCATCTCTGATGCTGTAAAGAAAGGTGGTCTAACAATTTTAAGTAAACTCCAAAGTACCCTGACTGGCATATTCAAATACTAGGCATATTCTGCGGCCAGATATAATCGGCTGCGTGAAGTGGAGCGTGTCATTGAAAACGTACCAGAACTAAAGCTGGTTGAGCCATCAACTGTGCGCTGGCTATCAATACATCATGCTGTGGAAGTTATCTTTAAAGTGTATCCTGCCTTATTGCAAGCACTGGAACACGATGCAACTGCTGGCAACACAGAAGACAGTGCTAGGTCACGTACATGACAAAATACTCAACACTCCTTAGTATTGGTTTATTGCTGGACATTTTACCACATATCACTATCTTGAGCAAAAAGTTTCAACGTGAAAAAATTGATATTACTATGGTAATGCCTCAAGTATGTGCAACTGTCTCCATCCTGCGAAGCCTGAAGGATACACTTGGAGAAACAGAAGAGAAAATCAAACAAGAAGTTGGCGAGTCTGACATGTACATGGGTGTCAAACTAAAGAAAAGTGAGAGTGAGTTGGAACACTTTCAAAGAGAGAGGGAAAAGCTGCTGGACTTGATCTGTAAAAATCTGGATAAAAGATTTCGACAGAACAGCATGGACCTTATATTTGCTTTTGAGGTGTTCAGTCCTGACAAATTACCCAAAGAAAATGTAGGTGAATATGGGAAAGAACAAATCAACAGACTGGCTAAGCACTATGAACTAGATCAGGAGAAAGCTGGTACAGAGTGGGAACATACCAAGCTTTTGATGAAAACTGCTTTTAAGGATAGCACCTTTGATCAGATGCTGGACAGCTTTTACAGAGCTTACAAAGAAGACTATCCAAATATGTTTTATCTGATGGAGCTTGGTGCATCCATACCAGTAACTAGTGTTGCTTGTGAGCGAGGGTTCTCGACTCAAAATCTGATAAAAAGTAAACTTCGTAGCAGGCTTACACAAGATAATCTGAATTATCTCATGCAAATTATCATTGAGGGTGGGCCATTGGAATCCTTTCCATTTGGCAAAGCCATCCAAAACTGGATAAGCCTGAAGGACAGGAGACCAGGTCCAACTGTTATTGAACTTTGAAATTGTTAAGGGCTACTGATAATCACAGTCATGACTCATCTTTGTAAAAGCTGGCCTAAATTAATGGTCACTTAAATGTCTAGTCAAACTCAATGTGAAATTTAACTTTTAATTTATCATTGATTCACTATATCTATATGCCCTGCAAAGACTGAAATTCAGCATGTGCCAACAGACTATGATATACATGTACTATAATTTTGATGCTGCCAAAATAAGTTATATTTTATATTTTGAGTTTATTTGATAACACAGATATCCAGAAGATCCTGGTGTTGACTTGTTCTAGTCATTTATGATAATACATTATTATTTCAGGAAGTTCAACTTCCCTGCTTAGCAGGCACATCTGTTTGACAATAATATATTATATTATTGACTTAATGTCAACCAGAAAATATCATTTTATATCTATTTGCAGTATTTTTGCCCTGTTAAAGTTGTATCTATACAGGGTGACATGTTCTAGTTTTTAAGTTACATATATGTTTATCATGATCATTGCACTATGATGTTACACTGACAGGGTAATCTAGAATCAGGTCTCACATATTTGTACAATGTTTATTAGTGAGCATAACTATTTCTTTTAATCAGAAGACTGTGATATATGATCATGTTATATAATAATTTAAATAGAATTTCTTCCGTGAGTGACAAAATTTCTTCTCTGATGGCAGACTTTTTTAATAAAATTTTGAAGCCATCCGTTCTCAGCATCCAGGCCAGTATTATTTTGGTGTGAGAAAACACAAAATTTAAAATGTACTGAAGTGTATTGACCAGGTCATGGTATCCTCCCACATTTTCTTTGGGTAAATGACATGTCATTGTGCAGTGCACCTGTACAGTTGTCAAATGACAAACTGTTTTTTTACTCTTGCAGTAAACAGTATTGATACCAGTATTGAACAACAAAGTGCTTGGA
Organism: Hermodice carunculata; assembly: GCA_964020975.1. Taxonomy (NCBI): domain Eukaryota; kingdom Metazoa; phylum Annelida; class Polychaeta; order Eunicida; family Amphinomidae; genus Hermodice; species Hermodice carunculata. The sequence goes on from OZ026623.1 coordinate 34,462,296, forward strand.
GGGGAATGATCTGAATATATATTTGACTTTTGTGGTAGGGGTAAAATTAAAATTATACACTGCTTCTAAATCATTTCTACTAGTGAAAATCAAAAAATCGAATGGATGTGCTACAGTACTACAGTTCATTATTTAAGGAATCCACTGAGCATTTTTTAGTTGTTGCCACCCAGGTGCTGAAGAGTATGATAAATAATCTTGACACTTGTAACAAATTACCATTATTGACAGAAGGAATCTCTGGTCAGTATTTTATTAAATAGCAAAATAATAAACCTTAAATTGTTAATGTGTAATGTTAGTGACTCCAATTGATCAAAATGCAGCATCATGAGAAATTGTATTGAGAAAGTATTGAAGACTCAAAAGTTAAAATAAATGTTTTCAGAATTCATCTATGTCCATGACAGTTCTGAAGTTAGAGTTTTTGGACAGTACTGTGTACCACATACAGGCTTAACATTCAAATTCTGGATGATCACCACATGTGAACTTTTTTCGATTGAAATATTAATTTCACTGAGGTATACTGCTATAGCAGCATGCAGATATAAATGTTCTCTGAGAAGTTCTCAGCAGAGAATACATCATTACCAAAAGTACTTGTGGTTGTCATGTGGATTTAGAGCTGTGGAGAAGAATTTAAGTGTAGGTATAATAATTCTCTACTCCTGAGACAGCAGACTAACAGTAATAAAGTGTCCTCTTCTTGAAATAAAAGTTCTATTCATTTCAAGTGATTATGTACAGACTTATACCTCTTCAGACTAAATTAGGGTTTTCCTCACTTCAGTGAGCTGAAAGACAAGTCCACAGAATTTTTCTCTTCTTGATTTTCAAAAGAAAAATATAAATATAATACCAACTTGGTAATAAATTTAATTTTGTTCACAGTTTCTGAAATAACAAATTACACGAAAAACGTTGTTAGCTGTGATGCTGTCCTCATGGAGCCCCATAATTTAACAGGAGAGAAACAGTATTAAACCTTATCTTGGCTGATCAACATATTTGTTATTGATTAGCCAATCTGCAAAGATAAGGTTAATGTTACAGTACTGCCTCTCTCCTTGTTCTGTACTCAGAACCTGGGGAAAACCCTACTGAATATAACTGTTAAATCAGTTACATCATCATGTAAGGGGTACTTTGAGCTTGACTTTTTTTTTTTCATAATGGACAGGATTAAATTTGGTAAATTTCCCAAAAGTCAAGAAAATTTACCTTCATTGTTAATGTTTTGTCCTTAAACATGTTAAACACGAAAATCCCTGTGTGTGATTAGAAGTTCTTTTGTCACAATCTGATAAATTTGTCAGTTGTTCTGGTAAAGATAAAAGAAAGTCCTGTTTTTTCTTTGTTTTTTATTTGTCCATAAATTTGAACATTTCTAATAAGTGTGACTGTCCACAATAATGATCATTTGGTAATCCACTATAATGGTGAGCAATAATCAAACAATGTTTAATTCTGGTATTTTGCTGTGCCTGGAAGAAAGAAAGTAAACAACAACATGCAGTATATTATTTCATATTTTCTAATAAATTATTTGATCAGTGCTATGTTTCAAAGAGTCAGTCTAACTTAGGTGAAACTAAAGTGTGATAATATTCCCCCCAGTACCCAAGGATATAAATCAGTTTGATTTTGTTGGGTTTTTTGTTTTTGTTTTGTTTTGTTTCATATGTAGAGCAGTAATGCTGCTTATACAGTAATGCTTGGTGTATGCTGGTGAATTGAGAATGCAGTAGGTGATGATCTTCCATTCATCTGCAGCCTGGATTGACCTGTCTTTTCTTGTTCACATCAGATCTTTGGTGTACAAAACCCATTTTAAACACAGTGATTTATTGATAAGTCTGAAATAATAATAAATCAGAATCACTGTTGGGTAGTTGCCTGCAGCAGTGCTGGTTCCTGGCAACTTGAATCTGAAAAATAGCACTCAGTTATTGAATACATGATTAATACCAATTTAAATAATACTTTGGGGGAAATGATTAAAAATTTAGAGAAAATTGCTAAATATTAATTTATGTCCTCAAGAATTGAGTTAACAAGTCAATGCATACTTTTGTTTCTGTGTATTTCAAGTATCAAATTTTCACAAGTTTTCTTGCCAGAAAAATCAAATTAGTAGCCCATGAATATGGGAATTTTGTGTCCTCAAATGCTCAGAATCCACCACAGAGCTTCCTTTACCCCAGGGCTTCCGGGGGCCGCCTAGGCCCCTGGACCCCCGACCAATCTTGCGCTACGCCTCCCTTCGCTCGGCATCTGGACTCGCCACTCCTGTGTCTGGACTCACAAATTTTAGAGCTCAAGTTGAAAAGTGAGTCCAAAGGACCCATCCTTTTAAAATCTTAATGTGACCCCTGGTGAACTATAAATAAATATTGGAAATTTGGCCAATCCCAGCAAATTTGAAGTGATCAGTAGCAGGTATAAATTCATGCACAGCTAAAAAATCTGGAACAGATAAAAGGGAACGTTCAACCGAGCCATAGAGGAGAGTCTAGAGTCCTGAATGGAGGCAGATGAGCAATTTTACAATGCAGACATTTACTGAGGTCCATCATATTATGATCAAGTGAAAAAAATAATGAAACGCATCTTTATTAGGTGGGACACAAGAACAGGCAGGTTTTTTATATTTTTTGTTTGCTTTTTCACAGATGAACAACAGGATGTGCAGTACATTTCGTCAAATGTGCGGAGTCCTGACATAAGCCAGACGTGGGACAACATAAAGGTGACAAGGAAGACAATGTGATTGGCCCATGTTCGTACATTTTCAATTCATTTTTGCATACACATTACAAGTGCCTTTCCCTGGTGCTAGACCAGCATTGTACATGTACCTTTGCCAGGTTTACGTATTTTTACCCTCTGCACAGAAAGTGCCAGAAGGTATTTTGTTCCCTGCAGCATTCATCGGTCATGACGACATTAGGCCAGAAAAAAAAAATTGTGTTTCCCATAACAAACCAAAATTTTGGGGCCAGGTAGGTAGACAGGCATAATTTTTAGCTCAGCTGATTTGTAAGTCAGCTGAGATTATAGGATAGTCCTTCCGTCGTCCGTCCATATTTCACGTTTTCTTCTTCTTCTTCTTTTTCTTCTTCTCCAAACCGTTGGCCAGATTCACTTCAAATTTGGTGGGGATGTACCGTGTGTAGGTTTCTACAAAATTATGAATCAAGTGCACTTGCTACAATGATTTTTTTGTATTTTTTATGAACTTTTTTGTTGTTTTTTGGGGGCAAATCTTCAAACATCTTTTCTGAAACCGCTCACCCAATTGCTTTTATATCACACAGGTTCACTGCTAGAAACTCCTAGTTCTTAATTTGTTCACCAGGTGGTGCTGCATTTTTAGCTCAGCTGACTTGTCAGTCAGCTGAGCTTATCTTATGGTCCTCCGTCCGTCGTCCGTCAACAATTCACATTTTCGACTTCTCCGAAACCGTCAGCCAGATCCACTTCAAACTTGGTGGAGATGTGCCTTGGGTAGGTGTCTACCAAGTTTGTTCAAATGGTCACGGTCCAGTGATTTTTGGATTTTTAATGAATTTTTTTGTTCTTTTTTTGGCAAATCTTAAAAAATTTTCTTCTCTGAAACCGCTCACCCAATTATTTTGATATCACACAGAAACACTCCCTGGGACACCTAGTTCTTAATTTGTTCACCAGGTGGCACTGCAATTTTTTTCTAATTTTTTTATGAATTTTTGTGTGTTCTAGCTATTTTCGACTTCTTCTCCAGAACCGTCACTCAGATTAAGCTGAAATGTGGTGGATATGTTCCTGGGAAAAGGGTCAAACAAAGTTGTTCACTATGTGGGAATGCTGCGGATTCCTGATTTTTAACGATTTTTTCAATTCGGGTACTTATCGGTCAATGCAGCTTTCCTATTGATTACTATGGAAGTGAATGAGCATTCTAATGCTAATTCACATTTTCGACTTCTTCTCCAAAACCGTCATCCAGATTAACTTCAAACTTGGTGGGGATGTACCTTAGGTGGGTGTCTACCAGGTTTGTTCAAATAGTGGTGCTCCAGTGATTTTTGGATTTTTAATGAATTTTTTTTTTTTTTTTTTTGGACAAATCTTAAAAAATCTTCTCCAAAAGCGCTTACTCAATTGCTCTGATATCACACGGGAAGACACCTAGGGATACCTAGTTCTTAATTTGTTCACCAGGTGGCGCTGCAATTTTTTTGTAATTTTTTTATGAATTTTTGTGTGTTATAGCTATTTTCGCCTTCTTCTCCAGAACCGTCACTCAGATTAAGCTGAAACATGGTGAATATGTTCCTTGTGGAAGGGTCAAACAAATTTGTTCACTATGTGGGAATGCTGAGGATTCATGAATTTTAAGCATTTTTTTCAATTCTGGTACTTATCCGTCAATGCCACTCTCCTATTGATTACTATGGAAGTGAATGAGCATTCTAATGCTAATTCACATTTTCGACTTCTTCTCCAAAACCGTCATCCAGATTAACTTCAAACTTGGTGGGGATGTACCTTGGGTGGATGTCTACCAGGTTTGTCCAAATGGTCATGTTCCAATAAATTTTGGATTTTTTTATGATTTTTTTTTCAAAAATCTTTGCAAAAGTTTTAATAGGAAAGTTTAACATGGGAATTTCTTGTAATGGTTATAACTTAAATAATTTTGGCGAGATTTACTTCAAACTTGGTGGGGATGTGCCTTGGGTGGATCTCTACCAAGTTTGTTCAAATGGTCACGCTCTATTGATTTTTGGAATTTTTATGAATTTTTTTGTTCTTTTTTGGGGCAAACCTTAAAAACTCTCCACCTCTGAAACTGCTCACCCAATTGTTTTGATATCGTACATAGACACTCCCAGGGACACGTAGTTCCCAATTTGTTCACCAGGTGGCGCTGCTATTTTTTTTTTTTTTTTTTCATGAATTTTTCATATGGTTTTGCTATTTTTCACTTGTTCTCAGAACCGTCACTCAGATTAAGGTGAAATGTGATGGATATGTTCTTGTGAAAGGGTCAAGCAAAGTTGTTTACTAGGTGGCACTGCTTTAGATTCCTGATTTTTAAATATTTTCAACTCGGGTACTTATCAGTCAATGGAGCTTTCCTATTGATTACTATGTAAGTCAATGGGCATTCAAATGCTAATTCACAGGACAACTGACATGAAATTTACTGTTTACTTGATAACTTGAGATCTGTTTTGAGTTAGTACTGTGGTGTTGGACATGTTAATGTTTTTGTATGAAGGTCATGCTCAGACAGTACATGAATGACTTTGACCTCGTTTCTGGGGTCACAGTGCAACATACATGAATTTTACTCTTCATTATAACTTGAGAACTACTTGAACCTTGATGTTGCACATGTTAAGTGTTCTTTTTTAGTGGTCAGACTTACTCAGGACATGGGTGACCTTGATCCTTTCCCAAGTTCACAGAGCTGCAAGTGTGATGAATGTCAAGATCAGCTGAGCATGGGCTGTTCACACAGCCCTCTTGTTTTTTTTCTATTTTTTGTGTGTTTTTGCTATTTTCAGCTTCTTCTGCAGAACCATGACTCATGTTAAGCTTAAACTTGGTGGATGTTTTCATTGTGAAAGGTTCAAACAAAGTTGTTCACTTGGTGGTACTGCTGTGGATTTCTGATTTTTAACGATTATTTCAACTATTGTACTTTCCGGTTAATGCACCTTTCCCATTGATTACTATGCAAGTCAATGCGCAGTCTAATGATAATTCACAATTCCGACTTCTTCTTTAAAACCATTATCCACATTGACTTCAAACATTGCGGCAATATACCTTAGGTGGCTTTTTACCAGGTTTGTTTAAGTGGTCACGCTGCAGTGATTTTTGGAATATTTTATGATGGGGGGGGGGGGCAAATCTTAAAAAATTCTTCAAAACTGCACACCCAATTGCTTATGATATCACACAGGGACACATCTAGAAACTCCTAGTTTTTAATTTGTTCACCAGATGGCACTGCAATTTTTAGCTCAGCTGACTTGTCAGTAGCTGAGCTTATTCATGTAGCATTCCCAGTCCAAAATTTCAAATTTAAAATAAGTTCAAACTCAATATGTTTTTGGAAAGAAGTTGCACAAAGAAACAATAATCAGTTGGAATTATTTTTTTCTATCTTTGTTCTTTCTCAAAATATGGCTGTTCAAAGTATGTCTATTTACCCTATTGTTTGACCCAGAATTACATGCTCGCAGGGCTAAAACAATGGACCCCCCAATAAGAAGTTTTAAGGCTATTGTTTGGCCTTTGTGTGTTGAAATCTTTGCCAATTTTCCATATATGCTAAAGGATTTTGGTATTCAAGGGTTTTCAGGTGTGCTGAATCCATTGAAGTTGTCAAATTAACCTAATTTGCATATTTAAAAATCAACGTCGAAGTACCAACTCAGCCATGACACATTGTCCAGGATTACACTAATTTATGGGCTCTTCAATTTCACTCCACTATGTTCCAGCATTTACATTTGATGAAGTAAATGGATCCAGGGATAAAAAAAATATCAATATTTGTGTTAATGAATATAATTAATTTTATTCATAAACTTAATTTGTGTAATCGATAATTTTTTAAAATTCTTAATGTAAATCTTGTGTGCAAGGAACTCATTCAGCATTATTTGCTGCATTCCTTGCACTATATTTTCATTGAATCATGGAAGAAGGATATTATCAATCAATTCAATTACCTTTCAATGCTAATTTGCATATTTTAAAATGAAACTGAAAATGTGAAGAATGCTGCTACATGGAATGCTAAATGATGTGGATTTCTTGTTAACCAACAACTACCAGTAGTTTCTTGACTGATCTCTTGAATATATTTAATACTTTGTCCATTCAAAAGAACAAATGCATAACTTTGAATGATTTAAAATTAACATGTATTTTGTACCAACTGATACATTTTTGTTAAAGTCAAATTCCCTCCCCAAAAATATATGTTCTAAGTCTGTATACAAATCTTGAAATACACCATAACAATAAAGAATTGCTTTTGGTACACTTTCATCAGAAAATAAGTATTGTAAAGTGTGCAACACTTTTGCCAAAAATGTTGTTTTCCCGCCAAGTGTTGGTGTTACAGTAGCAATGTTACAAGGACCATAAAACTGTACAAAATTATTTATGACTTTATGATCCATTCCTTAAATAGTTTATGGTAACCAGGGAAAAATTGCACAGGCTGACAGTGGGTATGAATACCTGGTTATCAAACATCTGAAGCACTATATGGGCTGATCTGAAAATTACAAGTATGCAGATTATAAGTAATTGTAATACAAAATTGCATGTGTCTATGTGCAAATCTATATTAATTTGTTATATCAACATAATCTAAACCTACAGCTGTTATGTGTTTGTCAGCGTAACACACTTTATGTTTTTCACCAATATTGTGATGCCTAAATGGTATCAAACTATTCACTGCTGATTGTTTAATATTGTTGGGTTTTGCCCAATGAAGATAAAGGCTTAGCTCCTTTTTACCATTTATTAAATGAAAACTTAGAAAGATATACAAGGTTTACAAATCTGTCTTCAAAGTGCTCCGTCCCAGCCTAAGTGTTTTGCCATGTACAGCCCAACTCATACTACCCCTCTACAGAAATCTTCCCCCTTATATACTCTTGCTTCGCATTCCCATTCCCAAAGTTCGCATGCCCATTCCCAAAACCTGTCTGGCCTTTGCATGCCCATCCCTGTTCCTATCCTTGGGGTCGCTCCAGATGGCATTGCATGGGAATGCAAAGGTGGCTCTCTGTACTCTTAGGCAAGTCCCCTTATCTGGCATGCGATATCAGCAGCCTCTGGCAAGATGCCAGGCTTGGGGCTGTACTGCCACAAGCAGGGTGTATTTACGTAAGTGACTTCCTCTGGCTCTGTCCCCTATATACAAGCATTGTGCATCTTACAGTAATTAACCTGGCCCATTCTAAGTATCCTAAGACCTATATGGAATTATATACATGTATTTACAAAAATCCTCTCACTGTCCACCCCTGGTCTGAATGTCCTCCTGGGCATTTCTAAGCTACCTATTTCTCTCCTGTCCATACCTAAATACACAAGCTATGAGCATAACAATGTGAGCACTACACATTCAGCAAATAAACAAAATCACAAGTTACAAATATTTACATGTTGCCACATGACATTCAAAGAAAGGGATGTCATGCTTGAGTCCTTTGACCATTATATAGTGTCCAGTGCTTATAGGAGCAAGTACATGCATCCTAATAGAACTATGCACACAAGAGTTCAACTCTCCAGGTATGAATGTCTGTACAGGCATGTGCCTGCTTTTGTCCAAACTTCCAAGGGGAAATGGCTTTCCCATCAGAAAGTTCTGAATCCATCATCATAAATCCATGTCCATGTTAAGCTACATATTGTGAATGGAGACCTAGCATTCTCCAAGTATTTAAAAATAAGCAACTTTATAAATATAGCATAAGAAAGAGTATGTGCCATGTACTGGCACTGTCCATGGTAATCCACTACAAAAATGAAAACTTCCACAACATATTTACATTACACAAAAAGTGGCAATTCTTACTAGATGGCTACATAATAAGATTCTAATGGGTATTTACATGTCCATGTGGTCCATCTTATGTACTCCTTAAGATCCATGAGTTACACTGTCACAGTTATTACACAAGTAAGTCACGTTAATCCAACTTAGTAGGGTCACACAGTTCCTGGTTACAATCCATAGGTAAGCACAAGGTCACAGGGCACAATTTCTCAGAGGCAACAGTCCTCTATTCAGTCTGATCCTGTCCATCAGGCTTCATGCTTCAGCCAGCAGTTTCTCAGTGGCTTGACATCTTGGGCAAGATGCAAGACTATCTTGATGGCCATGAAGAACATGTAGCTGACCCAACAGTTTATATTGCGTTCGGGCCATCCTTGATTTGTTGATGTTGGCTATGTCTGGAGTTACAATGGCCGTAGTCGCGCTGGCGGCTTTCACAATAGAGTGTTTTATATCTTTTGTCTGTGCTTGGGCCACAGATATAAACTTTTCCTTCATGGAATTTCCCAGGCTCCTACACACTTTTTCTAGTAGTGTGTTTTGGGTGGCCAACAGTTCCTCTACGTTATGCAGGCGATCCTCCAGTTCTTGTAATTTCCCGGGGGGGGGGGGGGGGGGGCAGTCCAAGCCTGCTTCTACTGCCCTGCGCTTTCTGTTAGCTCCAGTTGCCTGCTGGCTGACCTTGCCTTGGGAACCACTACTATTGTGATTGTCACTGCTTACAGGCTTAGAGCTGTTGACAATGGGCAAGGTGGCCTTTATTCTTGTATCACAGGTGGGGCTAGCCTGCCCCTGTTGTCTGCCAGTGGTGCTGTTCTTGCAGTCCTGGTCCTTGCCTTGGTGCTGGCCTGAGTCAGCGCCTTGGTCCTCACCTTGGTCTTGGCCTTCTTCCCAGTCCATGGCCTGGTCGTGGTTGGTGATTGTAACATTCTGGCTATCCTCGTCATCACTTATGTCCTCATAAGCCCAATCATGATGGCTTTGGCTGGTACCCTTTGGCATTTGGCCAGCGACTGTGGAGTCAGCGGAGCTGGTCAATAGTTTCTCAAGGTGCTCAAGCTCCCAAACCTCCCAAGCTGAGAGTCCTAACCCACTCTGAGGCAAGATATCTGGTGCAGCAGTTGATGTAGAAGGCTGTGGATCTGAGAACTCTGCCTGAGGCATGAGTATTAGGCCTTCATGGTGCTCATCTTGCACTGGGGTACCTGGCCTTGAGTTATCCATACAGCATGGAGACTGTGGGTCTGCAAAAGCTTCTGGCACTGGGGGAGAATCAACTGGGTCCTCATCCTGAACAGGGGTGCCTGGGCTTGTTAGGTCTATGTGGGCCTCAGGTGGCTGCTGTGTGATGGCCCTTGGTACTGGGGACAGGGATCCACGACCCCCATTTGTCTGTGGTGCATCTGAAGTTGGCAGGTTCTCACAACCCTCCATCAGTAGGCGTGGTGTTGGGGGCTTATAGCCTGGATCCTGGCTTGCCAATTCTTGTTCTGCACAGGCTGCTAGGTGGGTACTTGTGGCACAGTGATGATCCAATTTCTCTTGGCAGCGAAAAGCCTTGTGACTCTCTGTATTCAACTAAACAGCTCAGTACCCCAGCCATTGTCCGTGGGAAGCAATATGAATCCATAGCACGTGAACAGTTTACTGAACTGTATAACACCCCTGTTGAGGATGCTGGTTTATTTGTAGGTAAGGAGTATCCTTTCCTGGGAGCTACCCCAGATGGGATTATTGATGAACATGGACTTGTAGAGGTTAAATGTCCATACATAGGTAGACATGAGACAGTAACAGCAGACAAAAAGTTATTTCCATTCATAGAGTCCATCAATGGGAAGTTGCAACTTAAACGTACACACAAGTATTTCGACCAGATCCAAGGACAACTCTATATCACTGGCCGAAAGTATTGTATATTTCTTGTATATACCTTTGCACGTTTGCATGCAGAGAAAGTTGACTATAATGAAAAGTAATGTGAAGATACACTGATACCCAGACTCCGGTGGTTCTATGTGAATCATTATAGGCCATACTTAGCAGATAAATTGTAAATCTAAATACATCTGTGATAAAAAATGGTCAAGTTTAATAACTTGAAGTTGTGATACATTGCAGTGTTGAAAATTGCAAAAGTTACATGTACATTATTACATTAATATATGCATATATATGTGTGATAAAGCTTATGTGATGAATGACTCAAGTGATAGAACTTCTAAGCCAAAGTGATGTTTACATGTGATGCAATATTTGACATACGTGTGCTATTTTATCTTTTTGCTTTTTCCCCCCCCCCCCCCCAAGACATTTATTGGAAAAAGTATAGATATTTTATGCTAGAACATAGGGACAAGTGTGAGTGAAGCAAGTACTTCCCTGGTAAATATCAATACTCTGTATATAGACATGGATTCACTTTTGATGTTCGTTTTCTTTTACAATATGCACATTTTCAAAGCAGTATTATGCTATCACATCCTGGATTCAAATCTTGACATGTTAATATTTATTATGTCATTTTCACATTACACAGTTCTGGCATTGATTTGACAAATAAATCTTTGTATTTATGTGTATGTCTTGTATTTCATTTATTTTTAAATACACACCCATTTCAGTGTTCAATACTTTCTGGCCCATATACCACAAAAATTATTTTTTTTTTTTCAATTATTATTTTTTTTTCCAAAAGTGGTAATATCATTGAACCATATATGGTGATTGAGACTAACTTTTCCTTGAAGTCAGAGCAGGCTATTCATTTTTCATGCATACTTGCTGACTATTGCTCTGCGGAAGTTTACGAGCATAAAACACACATAAATAAGTTTACTTCCCATTTGGACTCTGTTTGCTGGCAACTCCTTCTTAAGCAACTTGTAACTCTGTGCAAGCCCTATTACTCTTTCAACATGTATACGTTTGGATGCTACACGGCGGTCTTTCAATACTGAACTGGGATCCAACTGAGACTTTCCCTTTAACATTGTTGGGGTGTTCACTTTCACGTCTTTTGTAGCAAATAAGTCCTGCACCATGATGCCACGGTCAGCCATGATAGAGTCGCCTGGCTGAAATGTGTTTTCAGCCACAAGACTAGATCTTTCTAGTACTTGTCTATCTGAAGCACTGCCTCCATAGCTGGGGCTCACAAATGTCACAACTCCTATGGGTGAGCAACCAACTAATGTTTTGAGTGTATTTCTGTTCTTATAAGAGGAAAAGGTTGCACTCTGATCATTTACATTCCTGGGTTTTTGAATCGGCACCTCTGTAGCATCCAATGTTACTGTGGTGTTTGGAAACAGACACTTAAAATCTGCTGGCATATGCTCTTGCACAATGTCATGTGGCAACCATAGATGATCAGCATCCAACATTTACCCCTGAACCGACACAAATAGTGCGATCGTCCCAATTCTGGGACAGTATGTGAGGTAAGCTTACTAGATAGATTTTTATTATTATTATTGTTATATCTTTTATTTGTACATAGGGTACACTTCTGCGCATGTTTTGTCCTGTACTATTGATACTTCCAGCGCTATAAGTCCTACCTCTGCGCATGTACCTAGTGCTATACCTACTTCCGGCGGTATATTTCTCCTACCTCTGCACATGCTCTGTACTATTATGTCACTTCCGGCGCTATACTCCTCTCTTTTGTAGTTATAGAATAGAAAGCTTTGTTAAACAAAAGAATCCACAACATACTCACAAACACTCACATGCCATGCATACTTGACTATTAATTATCATAATTGCCCGATAGGTGTACAGCTCAAAATATTCAAAGATCTTTGTTACCAAGCACAAATTAGACCGTAGGAGTAATTAAGTTCATTTAAAATAGAGTAACCTATATATGTGAGGTGTTCCCACAAAATCAGTCACATGGTCACCAACCTATGATATTGAGATCTATATATTTTTGAAAAGAAGAGATCCTTAGCTTTTCAATGATGTATAGCATGTGTTGGTATGTGGAACACTTCTTGAGATATAACACTTTGAATGTTAGAAGGAAGGAAATGTTGAGATGGAGAAAAGTGCTTTTAAAAATTTGTTACAGGTTGAGGATTCTCTCCTGAACAAAGTCCATTGCAACACATATTTATGTTTGTACTCGACTAACCAAATTAGCTTGCATCTGATGCCCATTCCTCTCAACTGCAAGTCTGACCTCATCGTAAATTGTTGGAAACGCCTGGTAAAACATAGCTACGAGATCCTTCCGGTTGTCCTCAGCAACTCCTCTGCTCATCTTATATCGCCCATTGGACTACCCAGTGTGGTTTGTTGCGAGCATTGTATGCAGCACGTTCTCTTGGAGAACCAATGGGTCACATCAGCCAGTGAAGTAGCTTCCGAGTCTCCGTCATGCAAAGTGACTCCACAAAATAAAAATAAATATGGTTATCAGGATTGTCCATTAAGGTAACTCCATCATTAGGTCAGGTTGTGTTCCACAATGGTTTTTTTTTCTTTTTTTTTTTTAATTTGTTAATTATTTTGATAGATTCTTAACTCTTTCAGTGCCAAATTTTGGAATGAGGCAGGTCACTTGGGGGATACGAAGTATCTTTGGTGTCAGCTACCTGCAAACCTAGCGGGTCACTCTCCATAGTTTCACTACAAAATACAAGTGATCTTCAGATTTAATATGACATGGTTGACCTACATGAAAATAATTGACAACTGTACCGGAAGCCTACCTAGGACAGAGAATCAGCACACAATGAGATGTTTCAAAGTATCTCTCTCTCTCTCTCTCTCTGTTCAAATTAGATTTTCGAATTTGAAGTATTAAATGAAATTTCTGATTAGCAGAGGAGTTATATTATCATAATTATATAAACATTTTATTTAGCATCTATTGATATTTCACATAGGATTATATACACATACAGATAATGCAGATTTCAAACTTCCAAAATGAGAAAAAAATAAGTTCAGGTATTACTAAATGGTCATGCCAACATCTCAACGTAATACCTACTTCAGCTCTTCAAGGCTCTGTACTTCCATAGGTTGAGCAGAATCTTCAAGCTTTGATGCATGATCACTGGAACAATGTGTATTTTAGGGAACATAATGCAGGTAAACATATCTGTTTAACAAGAAACATTAGAATCTATAATTATTTAATCAAACCTGTTCAAATTCCATGGTATTATTTAATTCAGAATGAGATCAACTTGTGACTGTTGAAGTTCATTTTTTCCAATTTCAGCAACAAGAACAGCTTTTTTCTTCTACAAATGAACTATCAGTAGTCAGTATGGTACATTCAACAGTGAAATAAGTAATAATAATTGTCTCATTGCATATTATGTTCCGAACAAGCACATGATGAAGATGAGCTGGAAAATGATCATTTTGAGCAAAATGAAAAGGAAAAGGGCAGCGAAGGCCATAAATGCTGGTGTGAATACAAACATAGACCCATTTTTTTCCATTGAATATAAATGTCTTGAAATGAATTACACGGCCTGACCCTTTCGCAAAAAAAGCCATAAAGAGCCGTCTGTTGTCTTTAATGACGTGAATATATTGTGTTGAGCACAGTAGGTACATTATCGCCCACGTCTATTACCTCAGTGGTGCTCCACAAATAAAAATTGTAAATATTCATAATTATTATGAACATATACATCTACAAACATTATAAACAGAAGATAAAAATAAAACCGCTATTAATAATTAATAAAAATATTAATAATAATATGCAATGAGACAATTATTATCACTTATTTCACTGTTGAATGTACCATACTGACTACTGTCATCATCTGCGACATGCAGATATGTGTACAAAATGAAACAGATTGACAAGACACTCATTCTGTTTTAATTTGAGATCCAAATGGTAAAAATCAATATACCTCTTGCATATTGGTGACACATCTCATAGGTGAATACTAGTCTGTTCCACATCATCTTTTCCAACTGTTGGCCTATGGGGTGGGGTTTCATAATCAAAACTACATGAAGCCTGAGCTGAAGCTACATCTGCACGAGTAGATGTTGTTTGTGTACGTTGTTTCTCATAGCTAGAAGAATATATGGCACTTATTAAAAGTCTTGTAGACACACAGTATGGTGAGACAAGTAGGCCTAATCACTCCATTTGTGTATTAATTGTTTGAAACTAATTTAAAGTGATGAATAATATGCAAGCCTAAGAACCCCAACTGAGGAAGAAATACATGTAGGTCAAAATAACATACAACTGACAAAACACTGTTCGATTGTACAAAATAGAAAAATTTATTCAAAAAGATGACACTACAATTATACAACACTTACTCTCTCTTGTATGATACATTTGAATAATTTTGGTTGATTAATGCTAAGATAAATTATGCTTTTGGTATGCATCTTAAATAAATAATAAATTACCAAAATCACAGCTGTATGGATATGAGTAAGCTAACATCCAAAGCAGGCACTGCTTTCATTGTCTCAGGTATGGTGCTTAATTTGAATTTAATGGTTCACTGGTTGAAATGAGTTTTTTGTGAGATGAGGTTTTGTTTGAAGTGAACTTGTAGGCTAGTGCAAGGTTACCGGCAATATCGAACGTAACTGAAGACTATTCAGTAGGGATTTCTTACATTTCCGACTAGTTAGCGTATCATGAACTGTTTAATCGTCAATTTTTCATCTGGAAAGCCAACTGTCACTTCCATTTAGAATTGAGCACACATCAAAAGAACCATCAGAGGCAAAGGAGTGGCACTGCCATGACAAGCGGCACAACATTGACCTGCCTTTTGACAATTGGTCATTTGCCTTTCTGCTGATCCTTGTTTCGTTCATATATTAGAACATCCAAATGAAATAGAAGTTATCACAGAAAAAATGGAAATAAATGTTAAAAACTGCCACTGACCACTCGAAGAGGAAAGTTGCTACATCGTCATCCATGCCCAGGTCATGCTGTGCTTTCACGTCTTGCCAGCGACTGGGAAGCTCGTTTCCTAAGATGATGTGGCTTCTGTACCTCTCTCTTCCCCTGGCAGCTTTGGCACGTTGTCTTGCACTGTCAGTAGGATATTTTTAAGTCTTCCCATAGTTGTTTTTCTTGTTCGTCAAAATATATTCCTGAACTCCTCAATGCAGATGAGGACTGTTCAAAGCTGATGTAAGTAGTGAACATGGTACATATAGCACAATTGGATGACCTAATTACTTTTGAAAAAAACAATAGATTACGCAATACATTTAATTATTAAAAGCGGCATGTGGATATTTATTATATATATCGTGATAAATATTGTATTATGCATTATTACATAATAAAATACATTTAATTAAATGAGGAGTGATACGTATAATATATAGTTGTGTTACACAGTGTTTTCATCCATGTCACAGCGCCATCTACCGGTGATATAGGGTAATAATTTAATACATGTGTGTACACCAAAGCTCTACTGTGGCTCTGAGGATGAGATATTTTTATATCTTAGTTTTATTAGATATTGTTCGGTGCTGTTCTATAATACCACTGGTTTGTGTCTGCTATCATGGAAATACACTGGTTTTCTGCGTTGATAAGGATTTAACAGAACCACCGTTGTTCTCACCGGGCATACTTAAAAAAGTACATAGACTGAGTTTGGTGGGTAATAAGATACAAAGCCTTACACATGAATATGTTAAGACTTTCCCATTTTTAACAACAGTGGATTTGAGGGGTCAACGAATTACATTTAATTGCATGTCAATAAGAGATTTGGACATCCGTATTTTATCTGACTGCCCGAGAGTGGTTAAAGGAAATACAGGCATCACAACAGAAAGAATAGTTTCTACCTGTGTGGAAGAAGTCGGGTCAAAATGGAGTTTTCACACCATCCAACCAAAGTGGGATTTATCCACGAATGGTCCGAGGAAGTCTGATAATATACCCTGTACCAACGAAACATATATATATTTTACAGATCGCAACTCTTTTACTGACCAGTATAGTACATCGGGAGCCTGCAGACTTCATTATACTCCTACTGTGGAACATATTATGGTCATCTGTATGTGTTTCGTGATTATTCAGATCTGTTCATTGCTCTTACTATCTTGACGCTAATGAGTGCATAGTAATAAGATAAGCACGTCTTTCAAGTACCGCCACTGAAGACAATGGAGCATAAGGTTATAGACGGTTTTTCACAGTTTTATGGACCTTGTAACACAGCAATTATTGGACCAACCCTTGCAGGAAAAAGTTCACTAGTAATGAAAATTCTTCTGAACTTAGAAAAACTATTTTCACATTCTAGTTTACCCAAGCAAGTTTTGTATTGTTATGGAATTTACAATTCGATTTATGTAACGATGGAAAATAGGATACCAAATATTTCCTTCCATGAGGGAATGCCATCACAGAATGAAATTTTAGAATTTGCAGATGGTTCGCAGAACAAAATTATCATTCTCGATGACCTAGCCCCCAGAGTGACTCAGAGTTTAGATATGTTGACACTGTTTACACAACATATGCATCACAGGCGTGTCGGTACTATTTTTGTAAGCCAGAATCTATTCATGCCAGGTAAATACACAAGGTCTATTTCACTCAACATGCAATATATTGTTCTCTTTAGAAATTATCATGACAGTTCACAAGTTAATTTTCTCGGGCGACAGCTTTACCCTGGACATGCAGGTAGACTCCTTGAGTCATATAACGATGCAACAAGTAAAAGTCGAGGTTACATACTGATTGATCTTTCTCCGCTACAAGAGTATGATGATTTACGTTTAAGGACACAAATCTTCCCTGGTGAACAATGTGTTGTGAATGTTCCTCGTTAGACATATTTCGGGAGAATGAGCCGTGCCGTTGATGAGAAACTGTTTTTACATTTTCTACGTGATGCCAAAACACACAAACAGAGAAGAGCGGTTCTCACAACATCCACACGTCGACAAATACTCGCTTTAGCAGAAGTGGTACTTAATCTGTTGAGGGGGGCTGGGAAGTTATCACTTGATGACATAAAAAGTTTATCACGATACAAAAAGTACCTAAGAATTCTGGGGGGTCAATCAAAAATCAGTTGGAAAATGCGGCGAAATGCGGCTTTAAAATGTGTGCGTATACTTCGGACAATCATAACTCATCTGGAAACCAAGTTTTAATGACAGAATGACTTTGAATTTCACTAAAAAGTTTGTACTGATACCCTATGATCAATATTTGCGACAGCAAAAATATAAATTAGGTACTCCACGAGAAGATGGCAGTGATTTAAAACCAGATGCTGTGAAATCACCCAATATTGGTAGAAATAATGTGGATGAAGAAGGGTTTCTGTACAATGAAGATTCAGTACAGGACGACAATCAACCTCTCCTCATGAACAGTGATGTTGGAGGAAAGTTGCCACCACCACTACCAGAACCACCTCAAAAAGCACTAAATGTGGATTATGGAATAAAAGCAAAAATACGTAGGAATTCTACCAGGAGGAGGGTAAATAAACATTCTTCTGTGGTGGCCAAAGCCAGACTGAATAATTTCGGGCATTGGCACAAACTATACTGAAATACCATGTTTCATGAATTTAACTGATTTAAGTTATGATCTATACTGAACTATGTTATCTGATGGGGTTAAACAGATTTTAACTGACTTGTACCACAATCCTAAATCACCAGGGGGCTATGGTGGTGTAAAAGCATTGTATAAGGCTGCAAGAGGGCTTGGTAGAAATGATATAACTTTAAAACAGATAAAAGAGTTTTTGAAATCTGATGATACATACACTCTCCATAAACCGAGTAGACACCACTTTCAACGTAGTCTTGTCATAGTGGCGGGGATTGATGATGAGTGGCAAATTGATTTAATGGACATGTCTCACTTTAAGAAATTTAATAACAACTATTCATTCATATTTGTTGGGGTTGATGCATTTTCCAGGTTTATATACACATGTCCATTAAAAAATAAAGCAGCTACTACAGTGTTAGAATGCTTTAAAAAACTTATGCAAAAGGAAAGAAAGCCTAAAAATAGTGTATATACTGATAAAGGGGGTGAGTTTGTAAATAGACATGTAAACCATTTTTTAAGTAAACAAGGTCTTCGTCACTTTGTAGCACAGAATAATGATGTAAAAGCAAGTATGGCTGAGAGAGTTATTCAGGATTTAAAGCGTCATTTAACTCGCTATATGACAGAGAATGAAACACATCGATATATTGATGTACTTGAAGATTTCACAAAAAGTCATAATCACTCCTTTAACAGGAGTCTTGGTATGCAACCAATACAGGTCAATGCTGAAAATGAAAAGGCTTTATGGGAACATCTTTATTTAGATAATGATAAAAACATTAAATCTCTGAGTCGTGGTAATACCAAAAGCAATGATATAAAAGATGGTGATTATGTATGAATCTCTTACACACGCCATCCTTTCAAAAGAGGTTATCAAGAGCAATGGAGTGGTGAAATTTTTCAAGTGTATAAAACAAGTGTGCGAGATGGGTTGAGAATATATTATTTGCGCGATTTCCAGGGCGAGAAGATTGTTGGTAATTTTTACAAAAATGAGATACAAAAAATATTGATCACGCCTAATAAAATGTACAAGGTTGAGAAAGTCTTAAAATCAAAACGCGTAGGTGGAAAAAAACTTCTTCTGGTGCGATTTAAGTATTGGCCAAAACAATATGATGCATGGCTACCAGAGTCACAGGTGAAAAAATTAAAAAAGTACTTCAGTAAAACTTTCTTGAGAGTGTGATCAGACCTTGTATCACTGTTATATACAGTATTATGATTTTATCATCCACCCTGTATAAAATGTATTTAACACATCTTATTCCACTCTATGTGGACTATATTTATATACTGTAAAGGTCAAGTACAGATGATTAAACAAGTTTATGCATGACTTACACATACTGGTTGTGTGCTATATTTATATAATCATTATGTAAGGTCTAAAACTATATTTTTCAAATCGGGGGGGGGGGGGGGGGGGAAACCTGCACAGATGATTTGCATACTACCAAAAGGTTTTATGTGCACTAGTTGTGGTGTATGTAGAATTAAGATTGTTACCACTCTACTATGAGTATTACTGGTGAACAACCGAGATCTTTTTATTTATTTCTCCAGAGTAATGATTCAGTGGATATCTTTCCAAGCAACACTGCATCAAAATTTCGGGTTAAACTACCTGAACATATAATTTTAGGTGGACAGTGGCTGTGTGGTCTTGTTGAGATAAACCTTCCAATATGGCCTGATAATGATGATGGAGTACCTATTTATATCACAACCAGCCTTGTCAATGACACGATTGTTGGGTCTGTAAAACTACCACTGTTGCGCAGGATATTTCAACCTATCATCAATCAATCATCACCTGTACTACAGAAGTTCGAGAATGTGTTCTACTTTCCATTGTGTCAACATATTTTCAACGAGATAGAAGTTTCTTTACAATATGCGGGCTTAAATAAAGAGGTTGAGCTGAGTGGAACAACATTTTGCACTTTACATTTCATCAAACAGCATGGAACAAGGTACGGTTCTGGATATAGATTTACATAAACTGGTCAATCATTTTAAATCACAGGCTATGAAACAGGCCAGTAGGATGTCTTCAGTGGCACAAAATGTAGATGCACAAACTGGTAAAAGAGGTAATTCAATTGTAATGGTTGGAACATCCGGTGCACCCACCACTGCGTCATCAATGACATCATCATCACCACAGAAAGAAGAGGTAACAGGTACTGTACAACAGACTGTTCTTCAGGCTGAGAACGAGATAGAGCGGGAAAAGAAGGAGTCACAACAATCACAAGGAGATACAACACCCACTATTGACGGTTTAAGCAATTTAACAGGTAGTGGCGTAAATAAAAAAAGGAGGCAACCACACATTTTGGATGTAAAACAGAAGAAGAAGAAGAGACATGTACCCCGGAAGTACTCTGATATCTTCACATTTTAACCATGGATCTAGGATACAGTGAAAGAATGGATTTGTTCAAAATACCACCAGTAAATGTGGGGACAGAGAATGTAAAGTGGCTTGATATTTCACCAGTTAATCAGATCACCGAAGGATCAGCTCTGGAATTTGTAATTCATCCAAACCCTTCTGCTTATATAGACCTCAGAAGTTGTTCCTTACATATATTTAGGTAAAAGTTCAACAGGAGGATGGTGCACCCCTACCGGAAGTCCCTATAGGTACAACAATACCTGATGCAGCAAAAGTTTCTACTACGAATTTATTTTTACATTCCTTATTTGGACAGATAGACCTATACTTACAACAGAAACTAGTCACATCTTCCAATACACTGTACCCATACAAGTCTTACATGGACACTATTTTAAAGGAGTCTTATGACAGTGAGAAATCTAAGTTACAGTGCGAACTTTTTTACAAGGACATATCATCGGGGATATCTAGTACAGACCCACACTACGGTACAAACCCTGGACTATCAGTGAGAGAACAATTTATTCGAGAGAGTCGAATTTGTGACATGGTTGGTAATTTACACCTTGATTTCTTCGACACCTTGCATTACTTACTTAATAATGTGGAACTACGCTTAAAACTCTGGCCGACAAAGCCAGCATTTCACCTGATATCAAATAACTCACAACCTAGATACAAGACAGTCATTGTGAATGCGGAATTCCGTTACTGCCTCGTGATGCCGACACCGAAACTACTTCTAGCACATCAGAAAACATTGGAGGATAATTATTATGCATTATACAATTTTGATAAAAGTGATTTAAAACGTTATTCCATCCCTGCAGGGAGCTTTATGTTTAATGTAGAGGATGCATACCAGGGTGTTGTACCAAAGCAGATTATAATTGGTATGGTCTCCAGTGAGGCTCAGAATGGTGCATACAGCAAAAATCCATTTAATTTTGAAAATTATTCTGTGAATTATGTTGGTGTGTTTGTGAATGGTGAAAGTGTACCATCCAAACCACTCAACCCCAAATTTGATCAGGGTGCTGGAGGGAAGAGTTTGTATATTGAATCTTATTCATCATTATTCAGCGGTAGAGAGAATACTAGTATGATAAGTAGAACCGATTATGAAATAGGGTATACTCTATTCAATTTCAATCTTGAACCAGAAGTTAATAATAAGGGATCAGATTTCTGGCCAGTGACCAGGAGAGGTAATTTGAGAGTGAACTTACAATTCTCAGCACCATTGCCTGAAACAGCATCACTCATCTTGTATGGGGTATTCCCTAGTGTGATAAGGATCGATAAGGCCCGTAATATAATCCTGTAAAGTGGTGGTCAGATACACTATCTAATGTGTAGTTTTGTAGACTTGTACTAAAAACAGAAAAGTTAATATTTTTTTAAATTCATGTGGTTCTTCTGAGAAAAACACACACACACACACACACACACACACACACACACACACACACACATCTAACTGGTAGTGGTGTAAATAAAAGCAGATGAAGTATTTTAAAAGTAGTGGTAACAAATGTAAATTTTATTTGAAGTAGATAAAGTATATTTTCAATTTTTAGAAGTAATTCTGAATAATGTAAATTTTGCTTAGAAACTATTTTCACTGGCTAAAAATAAAAAATAAAATGTGAAGTACAACATTTAATAAATAGTTCTATGATTTATTAATATAATGACCAGATCAGGTGACTTGTGAGTACATGTACATATAGAACATAAGTTACATCTAATATATTTTAGTGATAGATTGATTAACTGCTGTTATTGCTTGGGGGTTGTCAATTTTCATATGAGAAAATCTGTTGGTAAATTAAATAATGTTTAAGATGATCCAACAAGGTAATGCTTTATTACCTTCACAGAATATTAGATTTGCTTTAGCACCATCTTTAAAAATAGTGTATTTCATTAAATGAATGCATGTATCACTTGCACGACAACAAGATTCTATTTGTAAGTCTTTTTATAGAAATATATATGATAAAAAATGCACCATTATGAAAATTAACTTTACAAGTAATAAAACAAACCTTGTTGGATAATCTTTGTTGTTATAAAAAGAAAAGTACATAAAAGTGTATAATCGTTGCATATTTTATTCATACATTCCACATTAGTGTTTACTCTAATAAAAATATAGACCCACTGTAGTTACTGTATCAACAATTATAAATTGTGTCATTTAATCTACATAGATCATATATAAATATTAGAAAACAATATTTCCAGAAATACATGTTTTGCTAATTAATAAATGTTTAAGTGTGCTAGTAGATATTTTGTATTCATATAACACCACAGCTATGGCATATCACTAATTTTAATACCCATATGGAATTGTATCATATTTGTTTATAATTACCCGTTTATCGTAAACAAATCGATATATTTTGTCCATTCGTTTGGTGATAATATCTCTGTTCTTAATGTCTCTAGAAATACAATTTGAGTCAGAAACCTCTATCATAGTATCTCTACTGTTGGTCACCAAATCCACAATTGTGTGGAAATTGATTTTTTTCATATTATTAAAATTCAAAGTGATACCTTTAATTTTACATTCAGTTATACCATCATCTGAATCACACTGGTATCCATAATTTTTGGCGCCGGCACAGCCATATACTACGATTTCATTTCCTTTTATGGCTTTACTCAAGTCACCTAGATAGTTACCTGTCTCCAGTACAGGCAAACCTTGTCGCTGTTCATACATGATGCTATCAGTATCAACATATAAAATTTGAGTGGGGTCAAGTTGTTCCATAGCCTGAAGCAATTTTATACGTGCATGGCTTGTTGTATACACCCCTATAATAACATTCGCTGTTTGTGATACTTTGATAAAACCCTCATTATATTTCCAATGCATCTCAACCATGTTTGGGTTGACAATATTGATGTTTGTAACTTCCCGGGAATCACTTTGCAGTATTTTGAAGTATTCGCTGGTTTTTTTTATGTAACTGCAGTTTGATTTGTTCGGGTGTTGACAGAATTTTCCCCAAAAGCTAACCAAGAGAGCCTTGCTTATAGTCCGAAGTGCTTCGTTTCTACATATTTTCTCTGGTCGAAGCCTTATTCCCTCCTTGTTGAAATAGTCTTCTATAAATTTGGACTTTTCATTCTCCGTTTTGCACCATGATGGCCAACCTGATGCCTCCTGCTTGATCTGTAAAAAAGTATTTACATAGCTGCTAAATAAACCTCCAGTCCTTGTGTCAGGGTTATATTTATCAATTTTGTCAAAATGCCACACTTCGTGTATACACACCACTTTGTAGCCACGCTGTAATGCATAATGCAGTTCAACAGTGCACCAAGTACCTAGAAGCGATCTGTCTTTTCCCTCATGGAGGCATTGAGACTGCTGTTTTGTTTCTGCGCATGTTCGACAAAGAGGAAACAGTAGTTTGCCGTCCACTTTATATGGCAAGACGGGGAATGGTAATTTTCTTGGTGGTATAACCTCACACTTAACAAGCCCTTCATATTCCAATATTGGTTTAAAGTCTTTCGTAATGATTTTGGCATGACCTACAGGGTAATGCATGTACTTATTTACATATGGGTACAATGAGACAAAATCGACCATGGTTGCATGGTTTATGCCATCTGATTTAAAATACAGTTTTAATGGCCCAACCCTGCCACCATAAAGAGCTTCACGAGGAGTCAGACATGGTGTGAAACTAAGTGTTTTCACATATTCGGCGAGCTCACTGTTTTCTTGCACCATCTTTTTAAATTCACACTCCCACATAACAACCATGTCAACCCCCATGGCATTAATGTCCTTCACCCTGCGCATGCTTGTCTCATACAACACTTTCATGTTTTTCTGCAAGACTGGGTTAAAAGTATTGTTGTCGTAACATTTTTGACACCCGTGGTAAAAGCACCCCATAAAGCAGTACCCTATCTTTTGATCTCCAATCTTGGCAAAGCCATCTAGATAATAGTCTCCTACACGTACCTCACCAGAATTTCGAGCATGGTGTATGTAAATCTCTTCCACGTGGGAAACCCATGATAGCCATTGTAATGACAGATGAGAGTATTTTCTGTTTGCAGCATTATAACCATCTGGTGGAACAATGGCTATGGTATTCTTTCTTAAAAACAATGATCTGAACACAAGACTGCATGCAGATGCGATGGTGATAGAGGTTTTAAAAGGGTCAATACCCCCACCATGTTCCATGAACATTTCTCTGAAAGTTAAGCAGGCTGCTGTTAAAATAAATACATCATTTTTACAATACTTGACCAGTTCTTCCACTAGATTGAATTTTTCATTTTGGTGTTCCTTGTACCAAGCACAAAAGGCATCCCGAACGTCTGTTTTCATTCCACCGGGGTTATAGAAATGTATATCAGGCAATTTTGACAGTATTTTGTTCTGGTTTCGGAGTGTGTTAAAAAGGTGGGGGAAGAACCCTTTTGAAATCTCATTAAAACCAAATGCTTCGAGTAATTTTGATAATGACATATTCATGAACTTCAGTGAATCCACAAAACGAATATTTAAAAATGGTAGCTTGATAAACATC
This sequence comes from Hermodice carunculata, assembly GCA_964020975.1. Classification (NCBI taxonomy): domain Eukaryota; kingdom Metazoa; phylum Annelida; class Polychaeta; order Eunicida; family Amphinomidae; genus Hermodice; species Hermodice carunculata. The sequence continues at coordinate 34,487,441 of OZ026623.1, forward strand.
ACTTTTAAACCATTAAATATCACTTTAGGCAGAATGGCGTTCGCATACAAGAATTGTAGGATGAAATAGCTGTCGTAACCACGGAAATTATGACAAATGCAGGTGGCACCACTATTTTCTTGTGAAAAAAGCCATTTACAAAATAGATCTCTGCTATTCGTTCCCTTAAATATAAACAAGCGCTGTCCACATGTGGCACAAGCAGTGTCCATGCTCTTGTCGTTAAATGGTTGTGATATACATGACGCACAGATTCTAAATGCTACACATAAATTTGGTTTATGTACATTACTATCAACTAAGCACTCAAAATCGTAAAATATATATTCTATTTGTTTCTTTTGGACTGTCTTTGCATGTTTTTTACTTTGAGTTTCAGACACATTGTTATCAACTATACCATCATCACTGTCACTGCCACTCATGTTGTTATCAGCCTCGCTATCATCACTGTCACTGTTAGTGTTATCACAAAGAATATCACTACCTTCTTGGTTTATTGGCTTCATGTAGCACATATGAGATACATCTACAAAGGCAAAACAAGTACCACAATATCGCTCACCACAGATATGTGATTTGCCTTTATGTTTTTCCACATTCACTAGGAAAGAGCATTTAACACATTTGTAAAAAAGTGTACATGTTGATTTCCCTGGGGATGTCAAAATTTTATGGTTTTGGTAACAATTTATATTTTTAAAATACCTGTTGCAACTGTTACAGTATGCCCAATTAATCTCAGGTGGACATTCATCGTGACGACACACAGGACACCTAACACCACAATAATGACCTCCTCTATTATTATATCCTTTTTGACAATCGTGGCAGTAGTATGATCTGCATAAAAATGCAGGCATGCTAGTGATGACATCGAAATGGTTTTTATGGGAGTATATATAAATTTTCTTTTTTCTTTTGGGACCAGAAAAAATAACAGAATTAAAATGTTCCAGTGAAACCACGTGAATTTGGTAATTCTTAAGAACATTTTGAAATTTCTGGAATTCATCTAAACCACATTTTCTAAAAGCAACACCTGCTTTTCTATGTAGATCACGAGCAAGCTTCCCCTGTATTTTACGACCAAGTCTGATGCTGTTATATTTTGGATGTTTGTCAAGACGCGCCATGGCAGTAACCAGGGCTCTTGCAAAACATATGTAATCACTGTTTTTTATCCGGATTATACAACGTTTTTCTTTTAAGTACTTATCCAAATGAAGATGTACTTTATTTCGTCCTTTTCCACCACGAGGTAAAGCCACGTGCATGACCTGCACCTCAAGTGTATTATCTATAGAAAACTCTTTATAGCTCTGTAACACCCTTTCTATTTCGCTCATAATCATTTCAGGAGTTACATGTGAGCGCTTAGTGAAAGGAATCTGTATAGGATAATCAAGTTCAGGGTCATGCAAAACAATTCTAACCATGTCACCCGATTTGATTCTTACCAAAATTTTGTTCAAAAGATAATTAAACATTGTGTAGAGAATTTTAAAAACATCAACCAAATTATCCGTGTTGAATGATTGGTGCATTTTAACATCATATGTTTTGATAGTAGTTTGAAATTTTTCTGAATATGTCTTTGCTTTCAGTGATATGGAAATACTCTGTTTAATCTTACTCTCATCAAATATATAAGGCGTTTGTTCTGTGCTTGGACCTGCCACTGCCCCTGATGCTTGACTGCCTGACCCAGAAGGTTGTGGAGAATTTGTTTTTTCTGCCCTATGGTGTGTTCTTATGTGTCTGGCAAGATTGTCTGGTCTCATGAATACTTTGTTGCAATGTTGACACGGGTGGGTGTCTGTTCTTTCGTGTTTCTTCAAATGTCTTTTAAGATTGTCATGACGCGTAAATGTCTTCCCACAGTAACTACACCTGTGGAGCTTATCCACTTTCAACTTAGGACCCATGTCCAGATTTCCTAATCGGAGATATCACCAAGATGAGAGTCCTTAAGTGATCTCAGTTTCTGCTCAATCTTGTTTATACGCGCCTTGAATTTTGCAAAATCAGTCTCCTTTAGGTATAAACCACCTTTCACCCAAGGGGTGTAATCGTAGCCATCCTCACACGCGTTGAAATAAGTGGTTGGGTTGTTGATTGCTTTTTTCATTTCATCCTCAGACAGACTGATGGCCTGTGTTCTTATGTACTGCCATATAAAAATACGAGGCTCTGAGTCTGCGAGGGTCACATGAACTCCTTTTCGGTAGATGGATCCCCTGAGTTTATTATCAAGAAATATAATCTCAGTTGATTTGATGATTGGTGCCTCGCCTGATATTCGGGATACATGCGTGTTGCTCCTCTGTGAGGGATACATAGTCCCCCCAATCGCTGGTGTTGGTGTATACATGGCCGCATGGCTGCCTGCTGTATGTGCAGAAGTGCGTGGCACAGCCCCATGAGCAGTGGCTATGCTTGGTGTTTTCCAAAATCTGGGCTCATTGGCTTCTCTTTGTTTTAAATAAGCGGGAGAAGGTCTTGGTGTATCGGGTTGGTGAACCTCTGTAATCTGAATTATGTGGTCTTCTTCTTCTTCGACAATTGGACGAGTTTGTCTTTTCTTTTTTATAACAGTAAAGTCCTCCTCCTCACTGTTGGGTCGGCTTGATGATGTACTCGGTATTGGTGGGGGTGTTACATCATTGTCGTTATTTCCCCGGGCCTCCTGAGCTTCTGTCTCGAAATATATCGCAACATCTTTTGGGATTTTTCTTCGGGGCATCTTTGTCACTCTGGAATGTACAAGATAATACAATCTTATTCAAAATATCTGTGTGTGTTTTTGTTTTTGTTTTTTGTTTTTTGTTTTTTTGTTTTTCAGTTATGATAAGAACCTAATCGTAGTGTAAATTTAAATTGTTTTAAAAATTAGATTAAAAGTATACTTCAATACACTAAATGCTGGTGAAAAAATTACAATAAAGTCTTCAATGAAGTATTAGGTTTTAGAGAAGATTTAATGTGAGATAGTGCCATAGCTAATAGTATCGGGTCATTAGAAACCTTTCATTTTACACCATGTCATGATTATCTATTGGCGCCATCTAGTGGGAAGATTGCATTATACACTAATTTAAAATAAGGTTTCATGCTAACACTGTATGGCTGTGCTATCTGGTGTGTAAAACGGAATAAATAAGTATAAGGTCGTATAATACACACATATGGAAATGTTAGGGTATGGGTTGAGAAATTGGGTCTATTAAATACTAATATGACTTAAAAGCACAACAAACAAACGAACAAATAAACATAAATACATGAATGAATGTATGAATGAATAAATGAACATTTTATATATATATATATAATAAATAAAATAACTTGATTAAACATTTAATAAAGTTTACTTATTTAATTAAATAACTTAATTAGATATTTTGTTTATGTCAGAGAGATGATTGCAATAAAATTCTAATTTGGAATAAAGTTTTAGGTTACCATTATATGGTCATGCTACCTTAATTAAATATTTAATAAATTTAGTTGTCTAATTAACTACGTAATTAACTATTTTTCTATCGATGTAATTATTTTACCAATACTCTAATGTTATTCCTTTCATCATCATTAGAGAAGATTATTAAATTACTTAATTAGATATTTTGTTTATGTCAGAGAAATGATTGCAATAAAATTCTAATTTGGAATAAAGTTTTAGGTTACCATTATATGGTCATGCTACCTTAATTAAATATTTAATAAATTTAGTTGTCTAATTAACTACGTAATTAACTATTTTTCTATCGATGTAATTATTTTACCAATACTCTAATGTTATTCCTTTCATCATCATTAGAGAAGATTTAATCTGAGATAGTGCCATAGCTAATAGTATCGTGTCATTAGAAACCTTTCATTTTACACCATGTCATGATTATATATTGGCGTCATCTAGTGGGGAAGATTGCATTATACACTAATTTAAAATAAGGTTTCATGCTAACACTGTATGGCTGTGCTATCTGGTGTGTAAAACGGAATAAATAAGTATAAGGTCGTATAATACACACATATGGAAATGTTAGGGTATGGGTTGAGAAATTGGGTCTATTAAATACTAATATGACTTAAAAGCACAACAAACAAACGAACAAATAAACATAAATACATGAATGAATGTATGAATGAATAAATGAACATTTTATATATATATATATAATAAATAAAATAACTTGATTAAACATTTAATAAAGTTTACTTATTTAATTAAATAACTTAATTAGATATTTTGTTTATGTCAGAGAGATGATTGCAATAAAATTCTAATTTGGAATAAAGTTTTAGGTTACCATTATATGGTCATGCTACCTTAATTAAATATTTAATAAATTTAGTTGTCTAATTAACTACGTAATTAACTATTTTTCTATCGATGTAATTATTTTACCAATACTCTAATGTTATTCCTTTCATCATCATTAGAGAAGATTATTAAATTACTTAATTAGATATTTTGTTTATGTCAGAGAAATGATTGGAATAAAATTCTAATTTGGAATAAAGTTTTAGGTTACCATTATATGGTCATGCTACCTTAATTAAATATTTAATAAATTTAGTTGTCTAATTAACTACGTAATTAACTATTTTTCTATCGATGTAATTATTTTACCAATACTCTAATGTTATTCCTTTCATCATCATTAGAGAAGATTTAATCTGAGATAGTGCCATAGCTAATAGTATCGTGTCATTAGAAACCTTTCATTTTACACCATGTCATGATTATATATTGGCGTCATCTAGTGGGGAAGATTGCATTATACACTAATTTAAAATAAGGTTTCATGCTAACACTGTATGGCTGTGCTATCTGGTGTGTAAAACGGAATAAATAAGTATAGGGTCGTATAATACACACATGTGGAAATGTTGGGGTATGGGTAGAGAAATTGGGTCTATTAAATACCGTTATGACTTATCACACATATTATCTTATACTCGATTACATCCTATACTCTAGCCCACTTCTAAATGGTTGAATACACTTATATGTACTGGTACATACCATTTAATAAATAGTTTTTGATTGTCTGGGGTAATTCCAGGGCCCGTATGACACAGGAGTAATTTCCTGGGGGGATCAATTTAAACAATGCAGTTTTAACTATTATTTGTAAGGGTGCCGGATTGCGATTTCTATTCAATATTCTCAAAAGATCTCTCTCCAGCTGTGGCATATGGTCAAATCTTTCATCTGCAGGCCAATTGCGAGAAACTTGTTGAATGATTGGTGCATTTTAACATCATATGTTTTGATAGTAGTTTGAAATTTTTCTGAATATGTCTTTGCTTTCAGTGATATGGAAATACTCTGTTTAATCTTACTCTCATCAAATATATAAGGCGTTTGTTCTGTACTGAAAATCTGTCTTGTATTACAGTCTAGTAATTATTGTCATTTTTGATATTTGCGTTCCAGTCATGTCAGTGAGTGGATATCATCACACGATGCACTCGTCATCAATTTTCTGCTTTACATCGGTTATCCCCACATCATGCGCATCTAGTTCGTGATCTTGTTCAGTGGGCGATTGGTGACTCAGGTCTTGGAACAGTCTTGGAACAGGTCTGAAAAAAAAATATAAATAATTAATACAGTTGTAAGATACCATCACTGAAAAAGGTTTATTCTGAGTGAAGACGGACTATAAATATCAAAATTTGTATTTACGTAAATATATTTAAATGTACGCTACCTTGGATAATGTGTTTATACTCTAAACGTCACATTAAGGCCAGCTAAAATACAATTTCTACTAAATATGTAAGAATATGTGTAACTCTCTGTGTGGTATTAAAGATACATAAATATATAGTGTGTCAAAATGTACATTTACACTAATATATCGAAGTACTTTTATTAGATTATAATTAACCGGTGAAATTAAAGACTGAGAAATAACATATCACTACCGAACACGGTGTGCTATACTTCTAGTAAACGTGTATGTTTATAAATACCACATCATGTGTAAATGTCTTGATGATAAGTGTGGGTAATTGGAGTGGAAAAATAAAGTAGCCCACTGAAAATCTGTCTTGTATTACAGTCTAGTAATTATTGTCATTTTTGATATTTGCGTTCCAGTCATGTCAGTGAGTGGATATCATCACACGATGCACTCGTCATCAATTTTCTGCTTTACATCGGTTATCCCCACATCATGCGCATCTAGTTCGTGATCTTGTTCGGTGGGCGATTGGTGACTCAGGTCTTGGAACAGGTCTGAAAAAAAAATATAAATAATTAATACAGTTGTAAGATACCATCACTGAAAAAGGTTTATTCTGAGTGAAGACGGGTGAAATAAAATATATACCTGCCTCGCTCACGCACGGGTCTTCTGAGCCGGATTCTTTGGGGTCTTGCACATCGGTCCGTGTTCCCACCAAGGCGACGTGTTATCCAGGTTGTCATGTTGTAGAGTCTCGCCAAGTTTCTCCGCAAAAAAACAATAAACATCCCCGATGTTAGGAATCCCAGAATTGTGACACAGAGCGAAATTATTTGTATAGTGACTTGTCTCCCAACTGTATCATTACCGGAGACTGAGTAGTTGTCGAGAGTCGTGTTCAATATATCCCTGTTAAGCGTGTTGAAAGGTAACCACGTAGGCCTACCTCTTTTTGTTTCACAATCGTGTCTGATGCACGGTAGCGCGGGGACTGTTTTTGTTGATTTCCTTATAAAGTCACATTGACCATCGCCCAGTGTAGTTATCTTCGCACAGTCAATCGGGTTGTGGCGGATATCGATCACCCGAAATCCTGATACCGCTGATAAATCTAAGTGGATGATCCCGTTGTACCGCAGATCTAGTATTGGGTACATATATCGTGTGGCGATCGGGAGAATTGGGATTTTTTTTAAGTCTCCTGAAAGTGCATGATATTGTCAAAGTCTCCTTGTAGCACAAGCATTGTCCACATGGTTGAGGTGTGGCATATGTAAAGACTGATAACAACAAAAAAAAAAAATGGGCACACGCATGGTTGACCTCACCCGTACACATGTATACCGGTGTGAAAGCAGTTTTGCAAATACACTGTGCAGGGTAATAGCAAACGAGGTTAAAACACCACAGGAGGTCCTCATAGTAGAGTTTTTAGTGCAGGCAAACTCGTAGCCATGTTACATAATTAGGTGTGTGATGGTGAAAGATGCGGGGGTCTGATCAGGACACGCCGTAAATGTTTCTCAAAGTGTGATAATATATCACTAGGAAGTGCCGCCATCTAGTGGCGATGTTTGAGTCCCCACAAAGAACGATTTTGTACAAATAATGTGTTTCAGTTCTAACTTCCCCATGTATCCACTACCAAAATAATGCTATATTTTTTATCTGTACTCTCACGAATCATTAAAATAATTACATTTTCACATCCATCATAAAAAGACCTTTCATTCAACTATACCATATATATACAGTTCCGCCCGCGTTCAAGTTATCAAACGCCAAACGCACCAACGCTTCCCAAACGATCCTCAAACGCAAGTGGGAAAACTCAAACGCAAAGCAAACGCGTTGCAAATGCGTTGCAAACTCTTTGTTACAAACGCGTTTCAAACGCTCTGATAATAAAAACGTTTCAAACGCTTCACCAAACGCGTTTCAAACGCTTCACCAAAGGCGTTTCAAACACTTTCACACTTGCATTTCAAACACATCCAAACAGGTCAATGACTTTCCATCGCATAGTTATTACAAGTTAAAGCATTTCCCAAATGTTTGATAGTGGCAAAATGTCCCACTTCAACAAGCAATGTGTTCAGTTACTTAAACCTAACACAGAAATAAAGCTTCAGTTGCAGGTTGAATAAATTTATTTGTACATGTACATGTATATGCACTTAAATGCAATGTAAAGAGGGCAGAAGACTTTAGGGGCCACATCGTTTTGATCGCCCCTCAGTACTGAATTGTTTGACCAAGACGAATGACCAGTTTCGGAAGGAACGGCCCACGAGGCACAGCACCATCCGCAGCTGCCACCGTTCTCGTAAAAACACTATCAAAGATAATGAACATCGATGTTTTTTATTTTTTATTTTTCGTATTCAGGGGAAAAAATGACCGGCGTAACTACAACAACACTTTTGAAGTTTGTCTCCGTCCAAACATGATAGTCTATCGTTTGCTGTGTCAGTCTCAACATGAAATGGCCTGTTCTCGAACCTGCTTCAGTGCTTGAATCTCCGGCATCCACAACCACTTTGAACAACCATGTCATTTTTAATTTTTAATTGCAATAAGTATTTGCTCTGTTCCCTGTCTCCATTTCTTCATTGTCAGTAAACAAACCAATACTGTCATTCAACAAAGTTTAGAGAGTTGTAGTAGGTCTCCATCAATTTCAATTATTTACGTTTTCACAAAAATGAAAGAAAATCGAAACCGCTGTTCCCCACGTGTGCAAAAGTCCAGGCATAGGGGTCATGTGGTCCATGCAGAGATCATGTGACCTCGCCCACGGTCAAAATGGTGGTCAACATTTGTAAATCTTTCAGTGCACGATAATATTGAAGCTAATGGTTTTCTGCAATTAGGGCCTACCTTTTTACCGACGCTTTCCACAGATTATGAGCAAGGGACCGCCAATGAAGGAATTGTATGCCGATACGTCACAACAACGTAATGACAAATTAAATAGATTCAGTGAATTGTTTTTAATTTGGACTAGTTTGTGAATGCAAGTTTTCAATGATGTTGACCAGAGCAAAATTTGCAATAGTTGCGGGCTTTGCACTGACAAAATTAATGATCTGGCCATTTGATTACGCTACTTCATGTCAACATTTGAAAAAATTATAGTTTAATTTCATTTTGAATACAGGCACACCAGAAAATACAGCGAAGGAAATCACATTTAATAACGGACACGCTTATTATTTTGACATTATATGCACAGGTAGCCTACATACCTAAATTATTTTTCGGTGACCAAATATACAAAAAAACCAACTCCCAATTTATAGCAGGTATAAATACATATAGGCCTAGTCATATGTTGAAAACCCATTTTTGAAATTTTAACATGAATCCTGTTTGTACCGGACGTTAATTACCGTTATTTATTTGGATTTTATCACCAAAAAAATTTATGATTCTTGGATATTTTGCAAATCAATCGTACAGTTTTTGTTTCTTTGTTTCTTTTTTTTTGGGGGGGGGGTAATCCAAATAAATATTCAAAATGTGACGCTCAAAGGAAAAAGTCCTATACAAATAAACGACTTAAACGTCTTTTTTTTACGTACTTGTGATCTACGCATTTTAGCCCTTTTCCAAAGTGTGTAATTAATTAGTGAAGATAAACACAAATATAAAAATTAAGACAGAGGGCCGAGTTGACAACTGCCATCTCAATTGTGTGAAGTCTTTCCCACGTATCCTTCACATGTGGATCATCGGCACTGATCAGTGATCTTAGCTGCAGAAAAACAACACAACAAAACAAGAGAGCTGATGCGATTTCTAATCCACCATCAGATTGGATCCCTTTGCGTGTTGGTCAACAAAAGTACAAACCTACTAGATGCACCAGTAAATTTAACAAGGCCTACTTGAAACACTTGGAAATACATATACGTATCTATTTGGATATATATTGTTGCCGACTGTCACAAGCTTGCAATCCTCACAGGAGTCAAGCCAACCAGTGTCCATTTTGCTTGCCGCACATGTGTTACTGCTAGGATTAGCCACAAGGTGTCACCCACAGCAACACCTTGTGACCATAATCATTAGCATACTCATTTGGATCATTAATTAAAAATAAAAGACTAATTTGGGAAATTGTTCCTTTCTGTATTCATGTTTTCATGATGCAAATACACATTCTTATTTGAGTTTTATGTCGAAATCTATTATAGATTTCATCAAATCCGCAAAATTGAATCATAATGAAAGAAGAATGTAGGCGATGTCCACACCACTTATATTCAAATGCTGCCTGGTGCATATTTATAGTCCATTGCACCCTCTCGTCTGTAAAGTGTTGAGCAGACAAATGAAAGACCATGGTCCCTATGTGTAAGAAATCAAATATATGTAAATATATATATATACATATATATATATCATATATGTAAATATATATATATACACATACATATCATTATATATAAATATAATACCGCTGGCACATTTGATAATGTAAGACCAAGCCCCATGGAAGCCTGTGACATAACAACACAGAATCAAATGTATTGCCAACACCCCTAATACAAAAGTGGTATAGTCAGTCCTGGGCACACCACTACATAGTTACCATTACCTTATTTCCTATGCACGGAACGGTCTCATTAGAATTGGGGGGCGACGGAGTTGAAGAAGAAAGAAACGAAAAGAAGATTGACACACAACTCGTGCAGATAAGTGCAACCATTGGGGAGAAATAAGAAAAGAGAATCAGGAAATAATTCATGCATTGTAAGCCCTGGGGCGTGATTGCACACACATAATACCTGGATCTTTAAGCAATTCAGTTTTGTTTACTCATTACAAAAAACCAACAACATAAAATCAAACTTGAAAGAGCATTGTCTTTATTCATGTATAATCATTGGAGTCTCATACGCCCTTGTAAGTGTTCCATTCCCATTTTTTACCCTCTGCACATGAAGAGCCGGATGATATTGTCGTCCGTCCATCTTGTCGATGTTACTGCCGCGTGCGATATCTGAATTTTCACCGTAGCTTTACCAAATTTTTATCAGAGATGTACCTTATAATGGATAGGTTCCCATTGAAAAGCAACTTCCTCTGATTAATTATTAACTTTTCACGAAACTTTTTATTAATGTATTTATTTGGCGTCAACCATGACGATGTTACCGCCATATCTCAAAAACTATTCAAGGTCGCTCTACCAAATTTTTACCAGGAATGCGTCTTATTATGGACCAGGTTATTACTGAAATCAGCGTCCTCTGGTTATTTTTACTTTTTTTTTAATGAAACTTTTCATGCACTGATTTGAAGGCCGTCTGAGTGGCCTCAACCCTGACGACTTTACCGTGATATCTCAAAAAATGCTGACCGCAACTTTACCAATTATTTTTCAGAGGTGCACCTTATGATGGACCAGGTACCTATTTAAACCAGCTGCCTTTTTGCATTTATAATTTTTGTAAATGAAGTTTTAAAGCATTTATTTGAAGGCCTTCTGAGCGGCACACAAGGGGACCACGTTATCATAATATCTCAACAAGGATGCATCGCAGCTTCACAAATTTTTATCAGAGATACAAATTATATTAAATGGACCACGTTCTTATTGAAAACTAGCTTCTTATTATTTTTAAACTTAAGAAACTTTTGAAGTTTTCATTTGAAGGCCGTCTGAGTGGCGCACAAGGGGACAATCTTGTTACCATAATATCTCAAGAAATGCAGAATTGAGGAAAAAAAAATTGTTGGCGCCGAGGGTAATCTGTTCTCTGAATGCTATTTTTAAAAAAAATTACTGTAGGAGATTCTTAAAACGGCTGCGTAGATAATAAGAAAATCAAATATATATATATATTGTACCTAAGCAGTACAACGTTTATACAAAGGAAAACAAAATTGACGGAATAAAAAGCGTCTGCATTACAGCACCAACCAAGTATTTTTTTTCATACTACATGTGGGGCATATAGCGTTACATTGTACAGAGTTCCAAGTTTGCTTATTTCTTTACGTCGTTCCTTCAAGATGCATCCTAGTTTAAATACATTCATTCACTTGGGGTTTTTATTTACATTAAAATATTTTTTCTTTATTTTTTTATATTTCGATTCCCACTGGAATCTTTATCAACTCATATTCTTGTGAACAATTTTATGTACACTTGTGTGTGGAAGAAAAGTAATGTAAACATTCATTTTGTGTATCTCTAACTTAAGCAACAAGGGGAAAATACAATATAACACCTAAACTTTGTAAATGCATCTGTAAGCGTTTGAAACGCATGTGTACCGAACGCGTTGCTCAAAGTGTTTGAAACGCAGTGCTGAAAGTGTTTGAAACGCTTCTCAAACGAATTTCAAACGCAAACCAAACGCTTTCAAACGCAAACCAAACACCAGCCAAACGTCACAAACGCGTTTGGCTGTTAAGTTTTAGACGGTCGGAACTGTATATATATATATATATATATATATAGTCAACAGCTTTCCCTCAGGTGTTCTCAAGGGTGTTTTTAGCCCACGTTGTGCACCGCTACTACCCAGAGCGTGCCAGGGAAAGCTGTTGATTCACAATATAATTCTCAAACCTAGCATGGAAAGAGTTAATTATAAATTTGACATGTTATGAACGTTTTATCATAATATCTCAACAAGGATGCATCGCAGCTTCACAAATTTTTATCAGAGATACAAATTATATTAAATGGACCACGTTCTTATTGAAAACTAGCTTCTTATTATTTTTAAACTTAAGAAACTTTTGAAGTTTTCATTTGAAGGCCGTCTGAGTGGCGCACAAGGGGACAATCTTGTTACCATAATATCTCAAGAAATGCAGAATTGAGGAAAAAAAAATTGTTGGCGCCGAGGGTAATCTGTTCTCTGAATGCTATTTTTAAAAAAAATTACTGTAGGAGATTCTTAAAACGGCTGCGTAGATAATAAGAAAATCAAATATATATATATATTGTACCTAAGCAGTACAACGTTTATACAAAGGAAAACAAAATTGACGGAATAAAAAGCGTCTGCATTACAGCACCAACCAAGTATTTTTTTTCATACTACATGTGGGGCATATAGCGTTACATTGTACAGAGTTCCAAGTTTGCTTATTTCTTTACGTCGTTCCTTCAAGATGCATCCTAGTTTAAATACATTCATTCACTTGGGGTTTTTATTTACATTAAAATATTTTTTCTTTATTTTTTTATATTTCGATTCCCACTGGAATCTTTATCAACTCATATTCTTGTGAACAATTTTATGTACACTTGTGTGTGGAAGAAAAGTAATGTAAACATTCATTTTGTGTATCTCTAACTTAAGCAACAAGGGGAAAATACAATATAACACCTAAACTTTGTAAATGCATCTGTAAGCGTTTGAAACGCATGTGTACCGAACGCGTTGCTCAAAGTGTTTGAAACGCAGTGCTGAAAGTGTTTGAAACGCTTCTCAAACGAATTTCAAACGCAAACCAAACGCTTTCAAACGCAAACCAAACACCAGCCAAACGTCACAAACGCGTTTGGCTGTTAAGTTTTAGACGGTCGGAACTGTATATATATATATATATATATATATAGTCAACAGCTTTCCCTCAGGTGTTCTCAAGGGTGTTTTTAGCCCACGTTGTGCACCGCTACTACCCAGAGCGTGCCAGGGAAAGCTGTTGATTCACAATATAATTCTCAAACCTAGCATGGAAAGAGTTAATTATAAATTTGACATGTTATGAACGTTACACCTCCGACACGACCATATATTCACTCATTTCATGCATCTGGACCAGGTCTGATGAAACTCGAGAAATTCGGTGTTTTTTAAAATATACATATGAGCCTATACCAGTGATTGTAATTATTATTATTACAATCACACATCCAGATACCGCACCGATGATAATTCCTTGTGTGCCAATCGGGGTTGCGGTTGAAATGTTGTGAACTTGTGATGTAGTTATTTCAGTGCTTAGAGTTGGGTTTACCATGGTAAACCGGTGAGTCAGGTTTATTATATTTTCTACTGAAGTTGTGAAATCAGATGAGCCTACCGGTGCGGTCAATCCCCGTGTATTATCTGTTTTTTCTTCTGTAGTTGTTTTTATGGGATTTGTAGATAATGTGGCAGATTTCGCAGTTTTTTTTTCTGTTGTTTCCACAAGGCTTGTGAAGTGTGTGGGGAGTTCAGTAACCGTAGTTAACTTGGTGGTCCAGTTTTTTCCTTCTGCTGTCACCGTAAGGCTTGTAGTAAATGCAGAAATTTTTGTCCCCGTTCCCTCAGTTAATTTCGTAGGTGTATTAGTTTCTGTGGTCGTTTTCACAGTGCTTGTCGTTAATGTAGTGAGTTTTGTGCATGAGGACACAAAAGTGATGTTTGGATAAAGATTCACAGCCTGCTGTATATCGGTGCAGGGTAGGTATATATTTTCCTGTAGAATAATGGTGGTGAGAGTGATCCATGCCGTAAGATCCGGTAATGCACGTATAAATGTGTTCGTTATACTCAAAATTACACATGTCCTGATCTCCCCGACTGTGAATGAAGGGAATGATATTAAAGACGGTCCGCTACAGAAAATCCGATTAAAATCACATTCGCATAGTTCCTCGCCACACACATATTTTCCCCGTACTGTGTGAAAACACAAAAATATGAATATTATTCGTTTGGTGAAATACAGATCCATTTTCGCACTCTTAGTGTATAATCACACATACACACATCTAACTTTGCAGTAGCAGTGCATCGTACTCTATGTTCACTCCGGATGTCTCCTATCATTATACCAACACAATATTTTATCTATATTATTATATGGTCGTTATATGATATATTTATTTTAAAGGGCTACCACTATCTTGCTTGATAGTGTAGTGTTATAATAATGTACAGTACTGGTCAACCGGTTATAAGGTATTTAGGCATTAACCCTTTCCCTGCTGGTCCACATATTTTTTTAGCCCTTCTGAATTAACGACCTCTTATTTGAATTCTACATGAAAAGACATTTTTTAATCACTGATATGTTATATACATGTATAATTAGTGTCTCTATCTCGGTTTCATCGGTTAGTCAACAGCTTTCCTCGGTGTGCTTTGGACGCTTAGAGCACCCAGAAAGCTGTTGGCTCAGTCTCAAACCTAGCGCGGAAAGGGTTAAAGTATATATCAGTGAAAGGGTTTAGGTATATAATTACATACACCGCACTGGTCATTTGTGTGAAAACTGAACCAGCATTTTTATAATCAATAATAATTTCTTCTGTGTTGAAATAGTTTCCTAGGCCGGTCTCTTCCCAGGGGCTTATTGCAGGTGTAACAGTGAACTAATATATGCCTAAATAAAGTGGTTTGAGGTGTCTGTTAGGTAAGGTACTTATGTGGATTGCCGAATGGAAGGGGTTTATCTATTGTCTCTTTCTTTCCATTCTTCTCTTGTACAGCGTTCTCTTGGTGTGCATTTTTTTATTTTACATAATGTTGTGAAATGAGCGCTTACTGTGTGATTCTTAGTTACCCATCTATACCTATACATGACAGTATGTGAGGCAATAAACGCATTCCGGTCTAAACAGTATAGTATTGGAACAGTTTCAAAATTAACCCTCCCCATGCCAGATTTGGGACTGAGTCAACAGCATTTCTCGGCGCACTCCGGGCACTCTAAGCACGTTGAAGGCGCCAAGGTAAGCTGTTGACTAACCAAAGAAGATGTGGTAGAACCACTGCTTGTATAAAACACATTCCCGTGTGTTCACTTAAACCGATAAACCGAAGGAGTACATGACAGGTGAAGAAAACGGATCACATTATGATAAAATAAACAAACCCTTGGATTTTGTAGTACTCCTATACTGTAAAGTTACAAAAATTACTGAGATTTGGTATATACTAAATGTCTGGACCATTGAAAACATTTAATTGCAACAACCCTGACCGACTGAACTCGGATTTATCTAACATGGAAAATTCATCTATCAATGCAATATTTAGTTACATATATTATCACTAGATGGCGCTTTAAGTAGTAAACTGGGTACTTACGTAATAGCAAAATATTAATTATCACCTAATATGCGTTAATATTATATATAATTAATACAACCAATTGAAGCGGAACTATTATGTTAATAAGATAAGCTAAAAAAGATAAACGATCCAATATATTTTATATATGAAAATTTGAATTTAATAATTGTGGAGGTTTGGTAATCACCCAGAGGGCATTGAGCACATTGTACCCCAGAGGTCATTGGGTAATTGTAGCCGGGCGTAACAAAAGGTCAGGTCACTAATATACTTAACACTGTACAGCTTGATGTTTTCAAGTTTATTTCTTATTTTACTACTGAAATCTACACAATCAGTTATTTTAGGTGGGAAAGCACTTGAAAGCACTGCTAGCGGACCACAACATAACGTATATTTTCTGTGAAGATGATGGTAATATTCACTCAACACAGAACAGCTTGATGTAAGGTTGGCTAACCATGTTACCCGTAGGTGTATTTTTGTTGCGTAAAATGTTGTGCTCCGTGTGGTTTGCTGTAATTATTGTGTTATGCCCTTGTGCACCGAAGGTATACTCTGTACAAGAAAGGCGGAAATAGTCACCTGTAGCATCAGGCGTGAACTCAACGTTTGTCACCCAAGGTATATACTTTTGCTTGAGAGGTTGTTCATACTTATAATGACGTTCAAAAGAATCCTTTGATTTAAAGCAATATTAATAGTTGATCTATTTTGGCCAGGGTTACAACGACCTCTACTGTCATTATACTATTATTACTACCATTGGAACACCATCTCAAACAAAAGTATATACCTCGGGCGACAAACACTAAGTTCACGACTACTATTTCCGCCTTTCTGGTACAGAATATACCTTAGAGAGGTGTTTTTTCGTTACGTAAAATGATAGTCTCTATGTGCAGGTTGAATGTAATGCCTTGCTGCATCACTTGTGTACCCGAAGGTATATTCTGTACCAGAAAGGCGGGAATTGTCACCTACAGCATCAGTCGTGACCTCAGTGTTTGTAGCCAAAGGTTTATACTTTTGTTTGAGATGTTGTTCGTGGATATAATGACATTGTGTGTTAGGTAACTCTTAGAGTTGAAATGTAGACCAGACATAACGAAAGGTCTGCTCGCTCATGCAATCTTGTTGTGATGAATGGTTAGCCAGCTATGGTGTCGGGCTTAGACAGTTACCCCCCCATGAATAAATGGCTTATAGTGCCAGGAGTTTGTGGTTCAGATTTATGGTATAAGTTTTCAAGGATTATCAGTGAGTTGCAGAAGTTTTCAAATGTACTTTATCGAATAGATGACGTGTTGCGATGAAAAACGCATCGCTATGGACAGACTTACAGCAAACCATCAACTTTTGTTGACAGAATTACCACCACACATCATTGATATCATGGACTATTTATATTCCAAATTTGTGATTTCAAGCGACTTCATGTGGGTTGGTATGGAAGAATCCGAAGATAATGTAGCAAGAATATTACTTAAAATACACAGGTTTGGTCCTAGAGCTATGGAACATTTTATAGATGCACTTACATATGCTGGGAGGGCGGATATTGCGACCAAATTAGCATGACAATTACATGAAAAGCGCATTGTCTTGGAATTATGGACATGCTATGTTCAAAACATGTGATCGAGTTACTTATGCAGTGTTTGAGTGAAGAAACTAAGGACCGGGATGCAAGTGGTAAAATTACTTGCGACATTCGGTTCTACTACTCCAAACTGTCCAGAGGCTAGTGACTGAGTGACTGTACATGCGATGCGTGAAGCAGATCAAACCATGTGAAATTACTACTAATTATGATGAATTGGTTGCTCTAGGCTGAGCAGAATATTGTGGTGACGATTTTAGCTGTGGGTGGTATTGGTTTGTTACGTATGTGTTGTGCAAAACAAAACAAGTTTCATGTACACTGTTGTATGCTGAGGGTCAATGATTGACATGTGTCTATATTAATTCTTTGAAGTAGCTTTTGTGATAAATGTAATAATATGGAATTCACATTTGGGTTTACAAAATTGTTACCATTTTATCATGTTGATTGTAAGTATCTTTTTTACATGAATTGCTTTATGTATTACATACTATGTAATGTGTATGGCTGTGCTGATGAACAAAACATTTGTACATGCCATGATTCCAATACATTAGTGTTTTGTGTTGACAAGTGGTTAAATACTCCACCACATTTTTCACAAAACATTTCTGGTTCTATTCAGAGAATAAGTCTTATTGGCAATTGTATTCAGCAAATTGGTGATAAATACATAAAATCATTCCCGAACTTGAAATATATAGATTTACGAGCACAAAGAGTACATGTTAAATGTGCTGAATTGTTGCCAATAAGCGAGTATGTGATCTCGGATTGTTTTTTAAGCTCTCATTTGATAATGAAGAAAGCCAATGATAATAGAAACTTCCATGGTGACCTCTTTTGTAGAGAAATGTCAAGTACAGTCACATATTTATCATCATCAGTTCCATATGTAAGTGATGGTCTTGCACATATTTTAATGCGGACATATTCAGATTATTATGTGTTTTATGTTGGTATTACAGCTATATTGTTATATCTATTTTTCGGTAATAACCATTTATGAAATAAGCGATATCATGTAGATTTTTTACTTACTTCACAATGCACATATTAGAAAAGTATTTTTGTAAACAAGTAGATGCATATTTATATCGTATATACATATTCAAATTTGATGACGCATTCATACATTATCGAGTGATCATGCACAACATAAGTAGTATTTTGATGCAAGGGTAGACACATCATTTGTGTACATTCTGCCGACATCAACAACACCACCACACCTACCAACACAAACAACTGGCTGCAGCATAGTTGTATTTTGAATGGTGGGTTTTTTCGGTAAATGTTGTTGCTGATGTTCATGTAAGTTGTAAAATGGGTTCTTTTACGAGTAAACGTGTGTTTTTTGATACAACAAACCAGAATCACACTTTACAGGATTTCTGGGCATATTTGGTTGAAACAGTGCAGAATGAGCGTTCATGGAAGTTTGTAGTTGATGCTATTTTTAGAGATGGCACCTGTATAAAAGAACAGGTTTTACTTGTGATAATATTCACATTGGATGTTATCACATCGCTAAAAAGACATCATAATTATGTGGGTGCTAATAATGTGGCAGATGTATTTTATAAATGGCTCTCGATGAACGTCGAATCACACACATTTATTGATATATATCACGATATATGTAAGTGTTACGGTCAAAGCAAACGTGTTTATATGTTTACTAAAAAGAAGTACAACAGATCTATTCGTAATTTTGTGAGACACCGTGATTTGAATGTATCAGGTCGAATGAGACGGGGTTTTACAGCTTCTGTGATGTCTGGGTTAAATGATGGTTATAAAGAAAAGTTAGATTATGTAGATAAAAATTAGCGATTCATTAAATGTCTTAGAAGTAATGTTGTATTATATTTTATTTAGTGTGTATCAACGACAATGGAGCATAAAATTATTGATAATTTTTATCAGTTTTATGGTCCATGCAACATAAATATAGTTGGTCCGACATTTGTTGGTAAAACGAGGTTTTGGATAAAAGCCATGAAAAATTTAGGAAAATTATTCTCGAAGGAAAGTGTACCAGAAGAAATACTCTATTGCTATGGTGTATATCAACCATTGTTTTCTGACATGGAGACCTCGATACCTAATTTAACTTTACATGAGGGCATACCATCTCGATCAGAAATTTTACAGTTTGCTGATGGAGCAAAAAACTGGATGATAGTGTTGGATGACCTCATGAACATAATTACTCATAGTGAAGATATTCTCAGTTTAGTCACGCAACATATGCATCACAGACGTGTCACCACTGTTATACTGAGTCAGAACTTGTACATGCCTGGAAGATATTCTCGCACTCTCTCGCTGAATATGCAATATATTGTGGTTTTCAAACATTTACGCGACAGTTCTCAAATATCATTTTTAGGACGACAATTATTTCCTGGACATTCTCGAAGACTGTTGGATGCTTATCTCGATGCTACAAGTTCCAGAGGTGGATATCTTTTGATTGATTTATCACCACTACAAAGTGAAGACTTTTTGCGTTTACGAACCCAAGTTTTCCCCGGTGAATTTTGTATTATTTATTCAACAAGATAGTTTACATTACACAGTGTGTAAATGACAGCTAGAGCGCAAAAAGAAAACTACTTCCTACATTTCTTAAGAACAGCTAATTCACATAAACAGCGGAAAGCAGTCCTTTTATCAGCATCACGTCAGCAGATTCTTGCTTTAGCTGAAGTGGTTTTAAATGTATTGCGGGGCGTTGCACTACTTTCAGAGGAAGATGTGAAAACATTATACGGCTATAGAAAACAGTTACGCATTCTTGGTACTAAAACAAATACAAGTTGGAAAAAACGAAAGGCGGCTGCTTTAAAATGCGTTCGTATATTAAAACTTATTGTGACCAAATTACAACACAAATTTAATGTACCTTAATAATGACCAACACAATAAATAGAAAATCTATCTTAATTCCTTATGACCAATTTCTTAGGTGGCAGAATGATTTTAATTTGATGCCAGGCAAGGTTGTTAGTAATAAAAGTTCGGATGCTAAATTAGATGTAAAAGAAGACGACCTCACGGATCAGTCTGAACTACTGCCATTACCCGAACCACCACATAAAGCATTAGAAATTGGAAATAATGTTATAAAAACAATTCCAGTTAAGAGTGTTTAAAAAAAGAAAAACTGTGCATATTGTTGGATCACATTCTAACAAATCAAATTGGTTCAATTTGTAAATAAAAGTTTAGTTAATTACACTTTTTATTTCATAACACATTAAGCAACCCATAAAACGATCATGTTAAGTGAAGAGAATAAGAAATATTTATATAAATTATACCATAACCCTAAAAAAATAGGAAGTTACCGTGGTATTAAAGCTCTTTATGATGATGTGAAGAAAGCTGGTAGAAATGATATATCTCTGAAAAATATTAAAGAATTCTTAATGAGTGATGACTCCTACACAATAAACAGACCAAGTCGTCGTCATTTTAAGCGCAGCAAAATAATAGTTAAGGGGATTGATGATGAATGGCAACTAGATTTGGCAGATATGATGCAATATCGCAAGTACAACGACAATATCTCATTCATTCTTGTGGCTATAGATGCATTTTCCAGATATTTGTTCACATACCCGTTAAAAAATAAATCCTCCAAGGAAGTTGTGAAAGGACTAAAATCTCTAATGGAAAGTGATCGACACCCAAAAAATAGCATTTTTACAGATAAGGGAGGTGAGTTTACCGGGAAGGAAGTAAGAATTTTTTTAAATGAGCAAGGCATTCATCATTTTGTTGCTCAAAATAATGATATTAAAGCGAGTATGGCTGAAAGGGTAATTTTGGATTTAAAACGTTACCTAAGTCGATATATGTCTGATAAAGAGACATACAGATATATCGATGTATTACCATACTTCACACAAAGACATAATAATTCTGTAAATAGGGTTTTGGGTATGACCCCTTTACAAGTAACGCATTCTAATGAAGCTGACGTGTGGAAACACTTATATTTGTCTGAATCATCTGGCAATAATAAATTAAGTGCAAATACTTCAAAGCAGTACAAGGTCGCAGTGGGTGATTATGTCAGAGTTTCATACAACCGTAAGGTTTTTTCTCGAGGGTATCATGAGCAATATTCAGGTGAATTCTTTCAAGTTTACAAGAGATATAGACGTGGTGGTTTAGGGGTTTATCTTTTACGTGAATTTGACGGAACTCCTTTAAAGGGGTCATTTTACGCTGATGAGATTCAAAGAATCACCATCTCTCCAAATAAATTGTACAAAATAGAAAAAATTGTAAAGACTAAAATAGTTCGTGGTAAAAAGCAATATTTGGTCAGATTTCGATATTGGCCAAAACAATATGATATTTGGGTTTCATCGAATAATCTAAAAAAACTGAGGTAACTAATAGTTGAGAAGTATATTTCACCAAATGAAATGCAATGGCTGCTGATTATGGTCGCTCTTTTTATATGTATGTTTGTAGCAAAGATGCTCTTGATTTATTCCCTAATAACAGTGCTACAAATTTTCGTGTTAAACTTCCTGAATCTCTTGTATTGAGTGGTAAATGGATGTGCGGTCTTGTGGAAATAAATATTCCTACATGGTATCATAACGAGAAAAATGTGCCTATTTATATAACACTAAATATTATCGATGATAGCATCGTAGGTAATACAAAATTGCCACTTTTGCGACAATTGTATTCACATACTTTATCAAATACGTTATCAACAACTTATATATTCAATAATGTGTTTTATATACCAATCACTATAGACAATTTTAATGAGGTAGAGATTTCTTTAAAATATGATGAAATGGACAGCACATCTACTCCATTGAGTGGTACTACATTTTGTATTTTACATTTTTATGAGCAGTATTGAATAACTTATTGAAATATTATTATTATTTATCATTAATTCACACCTGTTTTGTATTTATGTAACCTGTACAGTATGGCTCATTTAAATCTAGAGACTTGGATTAACCATTTCAAACATCAAGCACACAATCATAATAGAGGTACA
The DNA here is from genome assembly GCA_964020975.1 of Hermodice carunculata. Classification (NCBI taxonomy): domain Eukaryota; kingdom Metazoa; phylum Annelida; class Polychaeta; order Eunicida; family Amphinomidae; genus Hermodice; species Hermodice carunculata. The sequence goes on from OZ026623.1 coordinate 34,509,830, forward strand.
ACAGTGATTGCTAAGGGATTGGATGTGAAAACCGGAAAAAAAGGCGACTCAATTGTGATGGTTACACCATCTGGAAGTAAAATTACTGCAGCATCGTTGACAGAACCACAACCGCAGTCCGGCACAGGTGAAACTCTTGTCAATCAAGTTGTGAGCCAAGCACAAAACACCATAACTAGAGAAAAAGAAGAAGAAGAAGCGACTAAACCAGGGGATGTGGTTTCTACCATTGATGGAATGAGTAATATTGATGAACATGCATCTAAGAGCGATCTTCACCCACGGTCCAGTGTGAATGCATTTAATGGTGATAATAGGCATAAAAAAACTTTGAAGCATTTAATTAAACCAGCAAGCAAACGGAAAAATACAGTAACCCACACAAATACAAATAAATCGAATAAAAAAAAGAGTGGGTTGTCAAAGAAAAAAACATTCGGCAAGAGTTGGGACATATTTGACTGAAAAATACTGTGGACTACACACACACACACACACACACACACACACACTATTTTGCATGAATATATGTTAATGGTTTAAAATGAATGTTGGTTATAGTGATAAAATGGCAATATTTCAAATACCACCAGTAAATGCTGGTACAGATACTGTTCGTTGGGTCGAATTTTCACCAGTCAACCAATTAAATGACGAGTCTGCTCTAGAATTTTTGATACACCCAAATCCTACCGCATACACGGATTTGCAGCGATGTACATTACATGTTCAAGTTAAGGTGGTGTTGGAAGATGGTACATCATTACCTGATGTACCGGTAGGACCGTCAATACCTGATGGTGCCAAGGTTGGTCCTGTATGTCTATTCTTTCATGCTCTTTTTTCAGATATAAATGTGTTTATCCAACAGAAACTTGTGACAAGTACAAATACTCTTTATCCATATAAAGCATATATTGATACTTTAATGAAGGAATCATATGATAGTCGAAGTTCTCGACTTCAAAGTGAATTATTTTATAAGGATAATGCTCGAGGTATTACATCTACAGATCCGCATTTTGGTTTAAACCCATCACTATCAATTCGGGAACAGTTTATTCGTGGAAGTAAAATTTGTGATATGGCTGGGTGTTTGCGTGTAGATTTTTTTGAAACCACACATTATTTACATAACAATGTTGAACTACGGTTGAAACTTTGGCGGACGAAACCAGCTTTTCACTTACTATCCCCAAACACATCGATAAAATATAAAACAATAATTACTGATGCAAAACTGCGTGTGTGTTTGGTAACACCCTCACCACAAATACTTGTAGCACACCAAAAAACAATGGATACCGACAATAATTATGCATTGTATCCTTTTGAAAAAAGTGACTTGAAACGCTACTCCATACCCTCAGGTAGTTACATGTTTCATGTCGAAGATGCTTATCAAGGTATTGTTCCTAAAAAATTAATTTTGTTTATGGCACTCAGTGAGGGTGTTAATGGATCTTACTCTAAAAACCCATTTAACATAGAGAATTTTTCTGTGGAAAATATTGGTATATATGTCAATGGTGAGAGCGTACCAGGTCAACCATATTCGCCGCACTTTAATGATGATGGTAGTGGAATATACATGTCACCATATTTATCATTATTTAGCGATAATGACATTAATGGCGCTATAAGTAGAACTGACTATGGTATGGGGTATACAATATTTAAATTTGATTTGGAGCCAGAAGTTAAACTGGCGGGACAAGAATTTTGGTCTGTAACCAAACGTGGCAATCTACGTGTCAATATAAAATTTTCTACAGCACTGTCCGAGACAGTGTCACTAATAATATATGGTGTGTTTCCAAGTATCGTGAGAATTGATAAATCCCGTGGAGTAATTCTATAGGCGTTTAAAGATAATACTTTTTCTTGTGTTATGACATGGTGAAAAATCTTGATGGCAACGACACACACACACACACACACACACACACACGTGATAATATTAATAACACACATGATATACTTTGAGTGAAATAAAGACACGTAATATGGATTTGTGATTTGTGTATTTTATTCACTTTGAACATTCATGATCAATTACATACATGTTGTGACTGTTAACTATAGTTTATCCACTTATATTATTTAAATTGGCATTACAAAGGCTGCGCCATACATTTATAATAGAAAAAATACAGGTAACAATGACGCCATCCAGTGATGATCGTAAATGTGAAGATCAGGATTGATTGCTAATGGTAGTTTTCTTCTAGCAATATTGAATCACCAATCATTTATAAATCATTGGTACCACTTTATATTTACCATTTATCTGAAAATTCATGATCAATTACCTACATGTTGTGATTGTTAGAAATAGTTTATCTACTTATATTATTAAAATCGGTATTACAAAGAATGCGTCATACATTTATAATAGTAAAATACAGATAACAATAACTCCATCCGGTAATGATCATCAATTTGAAAATCAGGTTTGATTGCTAATGGTAGTCTTCTTCTAGCAATATTGAATCAACAATCATTTTTAAATCAACAGTACCACTTTATATTTAGCATATATCCTAGTACTCTTTTATCAAACACATAATGGTAAATTTTTGTTTGAACATTTGATGAGATGCTTCTTGACTCTCTCTCTCTCTCTCTCTCACTCTCTCTAGAAATGTAATGCGGTTGTGTTACAGTTATTTCATGTCACTTATAACCATAAGGTAATGTGTCATATTTGTTTACAATTACTCTTCTATCAAACACATAACGGTAAATTTTATTTCGAACATTTGAAGTGATGCTTCGTGACTCTTTGTCTCTAGAAATGTAATGCGGTTGTGTTATAGTTATTTCATAGTCCCTATTGCCAGTGACCAACTCGACAATTGTATAAAAATTGAGTTTAATCGAATTTATAAAATTTAATGTAATCCCTTTTATCTTGCAGTGTGTTTCTTTTACCGTTTTATTGCCATCCGTGATAACTGGTAGCTTAAATTTGTATGCGTAATTCTTCGGCCCCCCACAGGCATAGATTGTGATAGAATTTCCAGATATAGCATCATCAAGATCTCCTAAGTAACAACTCATTTTCAATATTGGAAAATGTGGTCTTTGGATATACATAATACTATCAGTATCTATATACAATAACTGGTCAGGGTGCAATTTTTCCATTGCGTTCAGTAATTTAATTCGCGCATGACTTGTTGTATATATACCTATAATGACATTTGTTGTTCGAGACGGCATAATAAACCCTTCCGAATACGACCAATGCACTTCAAGCATGTCTGGTGACACGATATTTACATTTGTAACATTATAAGCATCACTAGAAAGCATTTTAAAAAACTTGTTAGGATCTTTAATATACATACATTGTCGCTTTTGGTTATTTTCAGAAAACTTTCCCCAGAGCGAATTCAAAATTAATTTAGAAATGTGTCTCACACCCTCATTTTTTCCAATTTTTTCGGGCCTTAGCAGCACACCTTCATTCTTGTAATATTCATCAACATACGCTTTTTTACTTTCATCACTTTTACATGATTCAGGCCATCCTGATGATTCTTGCTTAAGACGTAAAAATGTATCAACATATTCTGTAAATAAACCACCACTTTGTGAATGCACATCATATTTTGCAACTTTTTCAAAATGCCAAACTTCATATATGTGTAACACAATATAACCACGAATTAAGGCATGGTGTAACTCGACAGTACACCAAGTACCTGTTAAAGCTCTCTCATCACTACCATGTCGACATTCAGACTGATTTTTTTCTTCAGCACACACTCTGCATAAGGGAAACATCAATTTACCCTCAACACGATAAGGAAGTACAGGTATTTCTAATCTTTGTGGTGGCAAAATTACACACAATACAAGCCCCTCGTATTCAGTTATATTCTTAAAATTTTGTGTGATAACTGTTGGGTGGCCAACAGGATAATGTTTGTACTTCATGACTGATGGGTACAATGATACAAAATCGACCATCTTTGCGCATTCATCATCACTTTTAGATTCGTAATATAGTTTGAAAGGTCCAGTGCGTCCACCGTAAAGAGCACCTCTTGGAGACATTCGTGGTTTAAAATTTAAGGTCTTAATGAAAATAGATAAATCGGGTATATTTTTGACCATATTGTCAAATTGACATTCCCAAATTTTGATGATTTCAACACCCATATCTCTTATTTCTTTATGTCTCTTTTCAACCATGTTGCTTAAAACCTTCATACTTTTTTGAAGTAATGGATTGTATGTATCAGGTTGGTGACAAGTTTGACATCCGTGGTAAAAACACCCTAGAAAACAATACCCTATTTTTTCTCCACACTTGTTCGCAAATCCATCTAAATAATATTTTCCTATTTTAACTTCACCTGTGTTACCTGCATGTTGAATTGCTATTTTCTCATTATGTGATACCCATGATAACCACATCAATGCTTTATGAGAATACTTTTTAGCTGAATTGTAGCCCTCAGGTGGTATTAGCCCTATGGTGTTTTCTTTTAAGTATTGTGTTCGATATAAAAGACTACATGTTGATGCTAGTGTTATGCAACTTGTTAGCGGGTCACAACCACCCCCATGTTGCATAAATAATTTGCGAAATTCTTGACATCCTTTCGATAAAATAAATACATCATTTATACAATAGCTAATCATTTCCTCCATCAAATTGAAACTATTATTCTTATTTCTATCATACCATTTCTCAAACCTCTCTTTTTCAGCCCCTTTCATTTCATCAGGGTTATAAAAATGCTTAGCAGGAAGTCTAGACAAACATTTACCCTGATTTTTTGGTGTGTTATAAAAATAAGGAAAAAATCCCTTAGAAATATTGGCAAATCCGAATGTCTTTGGAAAATTTGCGAGCGGCATAGTCAGAAAGTTCAGAGAATCAACAAATCGCATTTTCAATGCAGAAATGTACATATACATAACTTTTAACCCACTGAAAATTATCTTTGGTAACACAGAATTTTTATGTAAATATTGAAGTATAAAATAATTCATCATTTGTATCTGAACAAGCATTTTCAACAGGTTGTTGCTTTGAAAGACATTTCATGTAACATAGATGTCCACATTCCACATAAAAATTACACTGAGTAAAGTTGTGGCATACACATGTAACACCCTTATTTTCTTTGGAGAAAAGCCAGTGGCAAAATAAATCACGTGCATTGCTACCTCTGAAAATAAAAAGCCGCCTACCGCATGTATTGCATTCATTATGCATATCTTCGATTGTTATATCTTTTGATATACAGATGTTGCAAGTTCGAAATGCCACACATAAATTTGGTTTGTGAACCCCTTTGTCAAACATACATTCAAAATCAAAAAATATAAATAGTCTGTCACAATGTGGTTTCCCCTGCAAATCAGCTGATGATCTGCTTGATGATGCTTCATTATTAATTGAATTATGGTTCTCAGGCCTGTTACTATCATTATTACCCACAAGATCACCATCATCATGATCGTGATCATCATCACCATCCTCACCATCCTCCTCCTCCTCCTCATCATCATTATCATCATCACAACTATTATAATTACCATCATCATCATCATTATCACCAGCACAACTATTATCATCATCATTATTGCTATCACAAACATTACCAGTGTTATCAATAAAGTCATCATCATCATCATATTCATCATTTGTATCTGAACAAGCATTTTCAACAGGTTGTTGCTTTGAAAGACATTTCATGTAACATAGATGTCCACATTCCACATAAAAATTACACTGAGTACAATAATATTCACCACATATATGAGATTGACCCTTATGTCTTTCAACATTGACAACAGTGTTACATTTAGTGCATTTGTAAAAAAGGTCACAGGTGGATTTTCCCTGCCTGTTTGGTTCCATATGGTTTTGAAAACATACACTGTTTTTAAAATACCTATTACATCGAACACATTCCTTCCATGTTAGTGCTGCAGGGCAATCATTATGATGACAAACGTTGCAGGCCTTTTCACACACATGTGTACCCCTATTATTGTAACCCTGATTGCACTCATGACAATAGTAAGACCTGCAGACAAATGCGGGCATGCTTGTTATTACATCATAATGTTTGTGGTGATGATATAAATAAACTTTTTTCTTTTTGCTCGGTCCTGAGAAAATAACGGAATTGTAGTGGTCTCTAGACACAACACAAATCTGAATTTCAGGCATTATTTGTTGAAATTTGGGATATTCAGTCATTCCGCACATTCGTCTCGGTATACCAGCAAGTTTGTGGAGATCCCGTGCATGCTTCCCTAATAATTTACCCCCTGAGCGAATTTTATTAAATAGTGTTTTGTCTTCAATTCGTGCTTTAGCTATGACAAGCGCTCGTGCAAAACATAAATAGTCACGATTTTTTACTCGAATAATACATCTTTTATTTTTCAAATAGTCTTCCAAATATAATGAGCATTGATGCCCCTTACCCCCACGTGGTTGACGTACATGCACTAGCATAATTTCCAGTGTTTTATCAATTCGAAATTCTTTATAGCTTTGTAGTACCCGTTCAATTTCACCCATTATTTTCTCAGGACTAACGTTTTTACGCTGTGTAAATGGTAATGCAATGGGATAATCCATTTCAGGATTTTGAATAACTATACGTACAATATCGTTTTGACGTACTTGTCTAAACAGACTTTTTAACAATATGTCAAACATAAGATATAAAATTTTGTAGACATCATTTAAGTTATCTGCTTTGAATGGATTCAGAACCCCTATGTTATAATGTTTGATACTGGTTTTAAATTTTTCTGAATAGGTCTCTCCTTTTAGTTTAATGCTAATATTATTTTTTATGTAATCTATATTTTCTTCATTTGTGTCGGATGTTGAATTGGACCCCACCGTAACTGATGGCGTGCCAGACAGTGCGTTTGACGGTCCAGCAACCGGTGCTGAAAGTGGTGCTGTGTGTAATTTTTTGTGTCTTTCTAAACTATCTTTTCTTAAAAAGACTTTGTTGCATACATTACAGTGATATGAACCCTCCGTTTGATGTTTTTTCATGTGGCGCTTTAGATTATCTGCTCTGGAAAATACTTTCCCGCAGTGGTTACATTTTTTATCTGCCATTTTCACATCAAAAATTACAATACCAGCAAATTTTAGCCTAATCTGAGTATTCGGCACTCAGTTTGCTTTTAATCTCGTTTACCTTGGCTTCAACCTTCGTCAGTCTTTTCATAAACTTTGTGAATTCCGTTTCTTTAAGCGATACCCCACCCTTAACCCATGGCGTGTAACACAACCTGCAATCTTGTTTATCTTTAAAAAATTCTGACGGGTTTGTTAGTGCCTGCTTGAAGTCATTGTCATTTAAACCCATCGCCTGAGTTCGGGTGTACTGCCAGACATTCACCCTCACTTCGGACTCGACGATACTAGCGTGAACCCCTTTCCTGAAAACGGAGCCACTCATCTTCGAGTCTAGAAATATGATCTCGTCTGCAGGTATAGCCACTTTTTTGTTGACAGACGCCGCATCTTTTCCTGACTTACTTGATTTTGGTCTTTTTTCGCCACTTTGGATACCATTATGGTCGCTGATGGGTGTGACTGTCGTGTTATCTTCATCAAAAAGGTCTGAACGAATCCTTCTTCTTGTGGCTGTGGCTCTTCTTTTCTTCGGTATTGTACCAGTAATGTCTTCATCCTCCTCTTCATTATAAAAGACTTCATCATCATCAGTGTCACAGTCGTTGACCTCCTGAGCTTCGAGCTGAATGAATTTTCTTGCAGCCATCTCACAACCAAGCTGAAAGTTAGATATAAAAAATATAATGCTTGCATGTATGATTAATTCACATTATTTCATAGAAACATTACAGTACATCTTTACATTATTTAACACATAGATCTTTAAAATTAAGAAACACACACACACACACACACACACACACACACACACACACACACATAATTACATAAAAAACCACTATGGATAAAACATTGTTATAGAACCTTTTATGTTTGAATGCTTATTTTCACCTTTTTGTATACTCATGTCTATGATTAAAACATTGTAATAAGTCATTTTTATGACTGTATCATTATTTACGGTCATTTAAGGTAAACAAAACATCACACACACACACACACACACACACACACACACACACACACACACACACATATATATATAGTGAAACCTGTCTATTGTGAACACCTCTGGGACTGGAAAAAGTGTTCACAATAGGCAGGTGTCCACAATAGACCTGTCCATATTATACAAGTGTCCGCATTACAGAGATGTCCACAAGGACAGGTTTAACTGTATATGTATATATATATATATATATATATATATATATATATATATATATGTATATATTCGTGAAATAATCATCCACATAAATCATACTGACCACCTGACATTACATTGATTAAACCTGGCGGGATATTCATGCTCTGGACCTCTTTTTTATAAAATCGGGTTGGCATCCTTCCGTTTAGCACTCTTTTACATAATATTTGCAATGATGGACACTTATACATACTTAACACATCAATTAGTTGTCTGGATGAATTTGGGTATTTAACCATTTTTTCGTGACAAGGTCTAGCCAGAAATTCCACTATAGAACCATTTTGACACAAAAAAGTTATCATTGTTGCGATAGTTTCGCAAAATTTTTCATTACGACATTTATCGAATAGAAGCAATGGTGTTACGCCCGCAAAACATGTGTCCCATGGATATCTATTGTAACCATCACGAACCATAACTTTGAGATCATCGTCACGTGAACAGTCAATATCGATAACTATGGTGCGGTCAGGAATATCATCATAAAATGGTGATAGATGGGTAAAACGCACCTGAATAACTGGTAATGGGGCATTGTGTCGAACGAGTTTGCAAGTGCTATCATAATCATGTTGAAGAATTGCCAAACACAGCGGTGTGTTCACCATGTAGCCATCAACTATAGGGGCCATTTCGGCCCCATGTGTGCATAGTAATTCTACACAGCGAACATGTCGCATGGTTAGGCTTCTTTCCAAAGCGGTGACTGCAAACTCCCCCTTACTAAAATTTGGCTCTACTGCATCTCGCCTTAACAAGGCCTCTAGAGCATCATAATGCTCATAATCACAGGCGGCTTTTAAGGCCGTTAACCGCGGATAGCCATCTTGGCAGTCGAAGTTTAACACCCTTCGTTCTAGTAACTTATCATCAAGCGAATCCAGAAAGTTATTCAGGAAACGCGGATTGTTTGTGGTAATTCCGTATATTACGTCCTGCGCCATAAGACAAATAGCACATTCGCATGTTTCAAAAATGAGGTTCATCACTAACAAATATAATATAAAAGAGTGAATTTGGGTGATTCCTGTGAAAATTGAAACAATTCATTAGCCTAGCAATAAAGAATTACATATATACATATATTGTACTCAAACCACCACCTAATTTAATTATTCAAAATATGAAAAAAGAAGAGAAGATGTTGTAATATAAAAAACTTACTATTGGATAGTCGATTATTGTATAGTTGCGTATGTTCTCATGCGGTGTTGGCTCCTGTGACGGTCTAGAATAAAACAAAAATAAGAGGTACAGCGATGGTTGAAAAACTATGATACCAATAAAACTTATCTTCTTAAGCGTCCTAATATCGATATTCATAGACAGCATTTAAATGAATAATCTGTTGCGACCGTGCATGAAATTCTTTGTTCTAATAACTTACTATTGCAGAAATTGAGAAAATTGTTAAAAAAAACCCTTGTACTATCTGCGGTGTCCGCGTTTATTATATCAGCTGTCACGAAACAAATATTACATTCTCAACTTTCAGTAATGATGTCCGGCGCTAACAAATAAGGTATACAATTGTGTAATTCATAAGAAAATTGAAAGCAAGTAATTAATCATATATAATGTACAAGAATGTAATAAAAACTTACTTTTGAAAAGCCAAATCTACACACACGCACACCCGCAATCAATGCGTGCGACCTGGGTGGGTCCAGAAGCTGCTACCCTGCATGTGGTTTTGACTGCTGCACCGAATCGGTATTTGTAGGAACTAAACGATTACATAACCAAAAACACCAGGGACTGCAATTGTCCATATTGTCGTGCGACAAGGTGACGAGAATTTGTCCTTGGGTTGTATGAGGTTAAGTTCTTCATCACCCTCGAGTTCAATTACAGAAATTACATACAATTATGTTATTAGATCGGGTTGTCAGGTAAAATGACAAGTACGCAACCATGGGTGATCGCCTGTCGGCACCAACACAACCACGGACCATGTCAAGTGATCGTGTAATAAAACATTATCAAGAATGATAAAGAATTATCAAGAGACACGTAATGACACTACATGTAGTGTAATGATGTACGGTTTGTACAAAACCACTATAATAAATCAATAAAGTGCTATCTCATTATAGTACCCCAAATGTTGCAAAATATATTTACGTATCCCCAATATATTCAAATAAAATGTTTGACAAATATATATCGAGCACCATAAGTGCATCGACCAACAATAATCTCGACTTGACAGAATTCACAGCTGCTTCCTGGCGAATTGTTGTAAGAAACCCTCTCTAGGTAGTGATTTTATGTACATTGTACGTTTGGATATTCTTACGACGACGACAAGAAAAAACAAAAAAGGACTATCAACAGGATAAACATGTATGCAGAGTACTTACTACTACTTTGTCTCATATTGGGTACTAAGCATGTGTACGGAACCTATTTTTGTGGAGAATTCCAACAATGTGAGTGCGACACTTACCGCATATTCTGTAGCGGTAATGGTATATCAACGTTTCCCACTTTTTCAAGGGCAGAAATGGTATGGTGCAACATTTTAAGCATAACAAATACTTTAATTCAAACATTACCTGATTTTACTGATTGGATAAGCCTCACGGTAGTTGTAGTGAAAGACAACATATTCATATCATGTGATGATATTACATCAAAGAAAGAAATATTTACAAACATCACGTTTATTTCGACATGCATTGAGTATACTACTTTCAACTCAACCGTCCCCGGGAAATCACTATTTACATCAAAAAGAAGTTACTCAAATACTACTAACGCTACCGTCACATATTCGAACATTGAAACAACTTACACCATGCAAAAAAATAATGCAACCAAAGTCGGAGAAATGGGTAAGATAAATGGTTTCACGCAGAATGAGTTAGACACATCCACCCAGAAACAAGACATATACACGTCAAATGCGGGTCTATATAGCACACAAGTTTCACCCGACATCGAAGGTATATTCAGAACCAGAAAGGCTGAAATAGTCACCTGTAGCATCAGTCACGAACTCAGCGTTTGTAGCCCAAGGTATATACTTTTGTTTGAGATGATCTTCATGCTTATAATTACCATAGAGGTCATTGTTGCTCAGGTGTAACGAAAGGTCTGACAGGTCTCGAATATACATACAATACAGCTTGATGTCTCAAGTTTATTTTTATTTTACTGCCGAAGTCTACACATTCAGTTATTTTAAGTAAGAAAGCACTGCTAGCGTAAAATGCTGTGCTCTGTTTGGTCTCCTGTAATTGCTGTGTTATGCTCTCGTGCACCGAAGGTATACTCTGCACCAGAAAGGCAGAAATAGTCACCTGTAGCATCAGGCATGAACTCAACGTTTGTCGCACAAGGTATATACTTTTGCTTGAGGTGTTGTTCATGCTTGTAATGACGGTTAAAGGAATCCTTTGATGTAAAGCAATGTTTATAGTTGATCTATTTTGGCCACGGTGACAACGACCTCTACTGTCATTATACTATTATTACTATCATTAGAACAGCATTTCAAACAAAAGTATACTGAACCCCAATGAAAAGTATCCACATGCCAATTTTGAAGTATTTTATTGTTTATACTTGAAACATTTCATACCTAGACGTGCTTAGAACTTAACAAAGCATTCACTTTTCTGGCGTAAAAATAATGTCACGCTCTACCGACATTAACGTCACTTACAGGCAAAAAATGTCATTAACTGCCCTAATTGAAAGTCACACAAATTTTTCTGTTCAATATGGGATGTGGCCACCTCGAGCATCAACACATGCTATACATCTGCGGCGCATACTGCTGACCAGGGTTTGAATTCTGTGTTGGGGAACATTATTCCATTCTTCCTGCAGAGCTTGGATCAGCTGGTTTCGGGTAGTAGGCCTAGGTGTCCTCCGTTGAATACCTTGGCCTAACTGATCCCACAAATGTTCAATAGGGCTCAGATCGGGTGAGAACGCTGGCCATTCCATGACATTGATGTTGTTCTCATTGAGAAAGTTCATTGTTAATCTTGCAGAGTGTGCACGTGCATTGTCCTGCTGAAAGATCGCCAGATCTTGATGCTGCTCCATAAATGGGACCATGTGCGGCTCCAGCACCTCATCAATGTACCGCCTAGCATTGAGGATCCCTTGAATGACCACTAGGGGTGTCCGGTAGCGGTTGCTGATGCCTGCCCACACCATGACAGAGGGTCCACCCCATCGATCTGCCTGACGGACACAGGCATCTGCATATCTCTCCCCAGTCCGGCGCCACACACGTTCTCTGCCATCTGCTCTGCTGACACAAAAACGGGACTCGTCAGTAAAAAGGACGGTATTCCACTGCTGGCGATTCCACCTGGAGTGTGCTCTACACCACTGCAGTCGTCTTTCTCTTCTGGGTTGGGTCAGCAGGTTACCCCTGTAAGGTCTTCTGGCTGTTAGGCCACTGCTCCTCAGTCGCCTCTCCACAGTAGAACTACTGACAGGACGGTGATTCACCCCTTGAGTCTCACGGGCTGTTTGGGCTGCTGTACGGAAACGGTCTCGCAGGTGCATCAGCCGGATGTGACGGTCTTGGCCAGGTGTTGTCACTCTTTCTCGGCCAGGCCTAGGCCGATCATCTACGGATCCAGTTTCTTGTTGCCGTTCAATTAGTCGTTGGATGGTGCGCCGAGTACACCCCATTCTTTGTGCGATTTGAGTGATTGGGACTCCACCCTCTGCAAGCCCCAAAGCATGGTGTCTTTGACCTTGGCTCAGACGCGGCATGATCGCCTCAACACACCTGAGACCACTGGCTTTTTTCTTGGCTGAACATCCCTTTTTAAAGCCACTGAAAACATCAGGTCATTTTAGCCATCCAATAGGAGTGGTGGTCAGAAGCCATATTCGGTGCACAAAAGTCACATGCATTATGTAACAACCCAGCAAAAGTTAAAAAGTTGTCCTGAATGACCCAGAGTTAGGCTCCAAACCATGCATATATGCACACACAGTACTTAGTAACTTACAAAATTAATGTGTTAATTTTTTTATGTGGATACTTTTCATTGGGGTTCAGTATATATACCTTGGGCAACAAACATCAAGTTCACGACTACTATTTCTGCCTTTCTGGTACAGAATATACCTTCGGGTGCACAAGTACCTGCAACACAGCATTACTGAGACCAATGTATGATATCTGGTCATTTAATGTCACCTTTATTTCCGATCTTAGGATCCTGTGATAGATGATTTAAATGTGAACACTGATTCTATGGAGAACAAATTTCAAATAATTTTCTCTCTTACTAACAAATTTATTCCTTCAAGCATATCACAAACGTTGACCCCCAAAATATAGTCACAACAATATTTAATATAATAGCACTAATTACTAATAATATACTATATTACACACACACACACACACACACACACACACACACACACACAGAGACAGACACAGCTAGAGTATATGTCGGTAAGTAAAGTTTACAAAATAGTAGTCAGCGAATCGGCTTCCTGGCATCAATGTTTTCACAACATTTAACACCGAATCAAATCACTTATGGTACGTCCCTATGATTTACTCCTAAAGAAGTTTGACATCCATTTACGATCCCCAAACAGTCTTGTCGCTCAATGATGGGTCGATTCGTGATGTAGTGTTCAAGTTTTAAGATTAAATAATTGAAGTTCACCGACAAGATTTTATGTATGTTGATTATTGTTTGCTCCGTGGTGGTTGGAGTTCGATTCTAAGATTAAATAATTAAAGTTCGCAGTCAAGATTTTATACTAAATCGGAGTAAGTAAAATTTACAAAAATGTAATCTGTCATTCGTAATGAGTAAAAAAGTAGTAAAAAAGTATTAAAAAAGTCCTAGCACTGGGTGTTTTAACACTACATTGAACACAAAATTAAATCACTGATGGGATTTTGATTATCCGCAAAGAGGTTTCACATCCATTTACGAATCCGTACCAGTCTTGGCGTGCGATAATGGGTTAATCCAGGGTTTGCAAGTTCAAGTCTAAGCTTATATAATTCAGGTTCACAGTCAAGATTTTATACTACATCCATCGTCAAATCATCGACGGTGCCTTGTTCGGGAGCGGGTTCGGTGGGCAATTGGCTGCTCAGCTCTATGTACAGGTCTGAAAAAAATAAGATTTAAATCAACAACACATATACTATTAGTGTGTAAAAGTAGATATAGATTTTTTTAATTATAATATGATGTGTAATCGCATTCAAGAGACCCACAATTTTGTCAAACCATGTCATAAAATTACATTTCTTTCAGTCATCATATATGATCATCATACTGTTTCTACAACAAGCGATTCAGTTTTTTCGGTGCTGGTCTATTTTATTTAGTTTCTTTGAAGCATTTTGGGTGACTATTGCACACATGTTACGGTACTACGCACATAAATGCATTAATACCTGCCTTGCTCTTGAAATGGTCTCCGGGCTCGTCTTGGTGGTACTCTAGGCAGTGGAGGTCGATTTGCATGACCTTCGGCTCTCCATCCTTGAACCGGTATTGTGTTGGTCAACCTCTGTATGCTTCTTTGCACACGTTGAATGTTCTTTCGTAGAATAACTACAAGAATGCCTGAGGTGATACAACCTAGTATCAACACATAAACTGTCGTAATTGGTGACACATAGGTCGGCACACAAGCATTTACTCCAGAACCATCACTTTTGTTAGGTAGATCCGTTTTCCTGCTCAAAGTTGTGCGTGTCATTGTCAGATTGATAAAACCTGACACAGGTTCACAATCATGCAATATGCATACGTCGACACCCTTTACAGGGCAAGGATCACCCATTGACAGTAACTGCTCACAGTTGACTGGGTTTTGTTTAAGATTCACTACTTTATAGCCATCAATCGCGTTCAGATCCACGGTCGTGATTTTGTTTTGCCATAGGTCGAGTGTTGTAAACTGCCTCCGTACAAAGCCCGGTTGGATAGGTATTCTTTGCAGTTCACGGAATGTGCATGATACAGTTTCAGTTTCTTTCAAACACAAACATACACCGCAGTATTGTGTATCCATCCCAAATGCATTTAAACACAAAAACGTCTGTAACATTGCAAAAAACCATGCTGAGAAATCCATCTTGTGCTGTTGTTCGTATATCTATATATAGGTCAGCTGAGGGCACAGTGCTTGAAGCTGGGAAAGTGATTAGCGGGCTGCTGCATCTCTGATGTTACGTAATCTTGACAACTGTTGCTATGTGCAAGCGACATACTCGCTCCCATAGACCAACCGGGACTACGATGTTTCTGACCTCTGAGGTCGATGAGCGACCTCAGGGGAAAATAATAATAATAATAATAAACATCGCGGTACTGGGTGGTTACTATGGTGGAATGATCCATAGCATGGGATTGTGATATGATAATTTAAACCGTGACTTGTAGCAACACCATTATTTTTTTAAAGATAAGACATTAAGCTATAAAACGCAATCAAAACTCGATATGAATTGTGTCCAATCAGAAAGTTTTATAAAGTAGTCCATATAACGCATATTTCTACTGACACTCTCTTAACTCACGATGTTTACATTATTCTGTTTTCTTCAGCATCCAGCCCAATCCCATAAGAATGTCCATATATATCCATTTCTAAGGGTTCATTAGTTTCTATGTCCACACGCCTATTACAAATTCGAACCTGTTTTTTCTTTGTTAGAATTACAAATAAAATGATGAGAAGCAATGTAATGATAATAGCAATCGTAGTGCCTGTTATAATTAACTTGTCTGTACCGACAAAACTCGACGCGGAGCACAACATTTTACGCAACAAAAATACACCTACGGGTAACATGGTTAGCCAACCTTACATCAAGCTGTTCTGTGTTGAGTGAATATTACCATCATCTTCACAGAAAATATACGTTATGTTGTGGTCCGCTAGCAGTGCTTTCAAGTGCTTTCCCACCTAAAATAACTGATTGTGTAGATTTCAGTAGTAAAATAAGAAATAAACTTGAAAACATCAAGCTGTACAGTGTTAAGTATATTAGTGACCTGACCTTTTGTTATGCCCGGCTACAATTACCCAATGACCTCTGGGGTACAATGTGCTCAATGCCCTCTGGGTGATAACCAAACCTCCACAATTATTAAATTCAAATTTTCATATATAAAATATATTGGATCGTTTATCTTTTTTAGCTTATCTTATTAACATAATAATTCCGCTTCAATTGGTTGTATTAATTATATATAATATTAACACATATTAGGTGATAATTAATATTTTGCTATTACGTAAGTACCCAGTTTACTACTCACGCTGTCTGTGTCTGAATATAAAATTCTATCACCTAATTTATCCAGTATGTCATAAAGGAGTAGTCTTGCCTGTGCAGTTGTATAAGCAGCTATAGCTACAGAAGTACGTGGATTAGGATTGACGAACCCATCTTTGTAAGACCACTGACACTCCACGGTTTCATCGCCTACTAAATTAATGCTCGCCAAATTAATAGCATCACTATTAATTAGTTTAAAGAACTGGTCAGGGTTTTGAATATATGTTGTTTGTGGCCAGTTTTCTCTTTGACCAAATTTCCCATAAAGAGAATTCAACATTAACTTTGAAATTTTGTATAATCCTTCATTTTTTTGGACTTTATTTTTATCAATGATTATCCCTTCATGCTCATACAGCTGTTGCAAATATATCTCTTTGTCGGTTTCAGATTTAACCCAATTAGGCCACCCACTAGATTGTAGTTTCAATGACAAGAACTTATTAATATAATCAGTAAATATACCACCCATTTTCTTTTCTTTGTCATATTGGGCAAATGTGTCATAGTGCCATACCTCATATATTGAAAGTATACGATATCCTTTTGAAATAGCCTTCTGAACTTCCAAAGTAACCCATGTTCCTGTAAGAGCTCTGTCGTGATCACCATGTTCACATTTATTTTGTGCATGGCTTTTTACACACATTTGACAAAGAGGAAATGTAAGTTTACCATCACATTTATAAGGTAAAACCGGAATCAGTAGGCCCTTTGGAGGAAGTATAGTACACTTGATACCATAAAAGCTATCTCTTATTTGTAATGGACCAATAATATTTAAGGAATCAACATATAGGGCTGCATTTTTATCCTCAAGTAATAGTTTTTTAAACTGACATTCCCATATGAAATTAACCTTTATCCCCTGAGATTCAATCTTTTTAATTCTATCCATGGTGCTTTTATACAATGATCCCATAGGCTTACATAATAATGGATTAAACACTTTACCTTCATAACACTCAGGATGCCCATGTATGAAACAGCCTAAAAATTCCCAAGCATTTGGTTTTCCATCGATTTCACAATATCTGTCAACTTTGTATGGTCCAATATGTTTTTCACCACCATTTCTCGAATGTTGTATATCTACATTTTGTACATTAGATATGTAACATAGCCACTGGATAGCAAGATGAGATTGTTTCTCGGTATTAATTTTGGGTGGAATAAGCCCGATTGTTTTCGGTGGTAAATACAAAGTTCGGTACACTAAACTGCAAGCTGCAGAAATTGTTTCTGTTGATGCAAAAGGATCTATGCCAAATTTTGTGTGGTCAGATTTTGTACATTCCATAATTATATCTCGAAATTTGAGACAAGACTTTCGTAAAATATCAACATCTGATTTACAATATATTTCTAATGATTCCTGTAAATCAAAAGGATTATCTTTGTTTTCTTTATAAAAAAGAAAAAAATCTGCCCTCTCTGTAGAGCTCATTCCATCAGGATCGTAATATTCTATAGGTGGTAACCCTGGTAAAACTTTATCCTGGTTTTCTTCTGTATTATACAGGTGTGGGAAAAAAGATTTAGCAAGCTCTTTTAGTTGAAATGTTTTTGGTAAATGTTTTAAAGCCATTGGTAAAAAATTTAACGAATCAAGGAATCTTATGTTTAAACTGGGAATAACTAAGGAAAACACCTTTGAGCCATTAAACTTAGCTTTTGGTAAGACAGCATTATTAAAAAGATATTTTAAAATAAAGTAAGAATCATACCCTTTAAAATTATGACAAAAGCAAGTAATGCCATAATGCTCCTCAGAGAAAAGCCATTTACAAAATTCGATATTGCAGTTTTTACCTTTAAAAATATGTTCTCGTTTTCCACACTTGCTACAGGCGATCTTTATGTCCTCAATATGACAACATTGTTTGCATACCTTTTGGGCTACACAGAGATTAGGATGATGAATAATGTCTTGTTGTGTAACCATACATTCATAGTCAAAGAATAAATATCTGGTAGTGTCAACCTCGTCTACTTCTTCACTATATTCATCACTGTCTCCATTGTTACTAGAACTTCCAGTGACTTCTTCTGTCATTGGTACAGGCTTCATGTAACATTTATGGTTTGCATGTTTATATTTTTTACAAAATACACAATACTTTTCATCACATTTATGCCCCCAACCTTTTCTTCTTTGGCATTTGGTATTGATCAACAAAGTGCATTTACGACATTTGTAAAATGTACCACATACTGTTTCTTTGTGATTATGGTAGCATGTAGTATTACTAAAATACCTGTTACAATCATGGCAATAAATCCAATTGTCAAAATGTGAAGGACACTCAGTGCATTTACAAACTTTACATTTAGGTTGGCAGCTATGTGTTCTCTGAGAATCGTAACCAATGTGACAAGTATAACAGTAATATGTACGGTTTACAAATGCATTTAGACGTGTTATTACATCATAATGTCCATCATGAAGATATATGTTAATGTTCTTGTCTGCGGGGGGACCAGAAAATATAACAGTATTCATGTGCTCTTTAGAAACTACAGTCAGCTGATAGCCCTGTAAAATTTCCTGGAACTTTGAATATGTGTCCAATCCACAAGCCTCAATAGTAACATTAGCATCACTATGTAACCTTAACGCCAACTGTTTCTGTAATTTACGTCCTTTCTTTATCGTATTTAGTCTCACATCTTTGTCAGCATAGGCTTTACCTGTAACTATTGCTCTAGCACAACATATTTCGTCTTTGTTTACGATTGAGATTATACACTTCTTCTCTTTCAAGAAACGTTCTAAATTTATGTACTTTCATCTTTTCCTGGATCCACGTGGCATCACAATGTGACTAACAGTTAATAATAAGCTACCATCAATGGAAAATTCCTCGAAGCTTTGCAAGACTCTTTCTATTTCAGATAAAAATAATTCAGCATTAACAGCTTCTTTTTTCATAAAAGGAATTTGAATGGGGTAATCTAGATCTTGGTTGTGAAGCACTACTCTTACTAGATCTTGTTTATTTGCGCCAGATAACACCTCATATAAAAGCTTTTCAATTGCATCATATAACCGTTTATATATTACAGACAGATCATCTGAGTACATATTGTGTGTGAAACGCAGCTCATAAGTCGAAATATTAGCGTTAAATTTAGCCGATCTTCTAGAACTTAAACGTCTTATTTTATATACATTATTACCGACTGCTTGTAAATCATCATCATCATCATCATCATCATCATCATCATCATCATCGCCACTATCTTCTCTAATATTAGAGTTATTGTGTGTGATAGGTTTAGGGATAGATCGCATATTAACCCTTGAGGGACCAGGTTCAGATGTATTATTTAGATTTTGAGGATGCTCAGAGTTAATGTGTGCCGTTGGTTTAGGGATAGAGTGCATACTAACTCCAGAAGGGCCAGGTACAGAAATGTCATTTAGATTTTGAGTATTCTCTGCTAAACTGGTTGCAGATATGTCAGATTGAACGTTTGCATTAACCCCCGATGGACCTGGAATAGGAGATAATGTTCTATTTTGAGGAAGGGTTGTGGAAGTAGAAGTAGACGTATTTGATGCATCATGACTGCGTTCCAAATGACTTTGCAGATGTTGTTGTCTGTAAAATGTTTTATGACAATTAGGACAATGATACCTGTTTTTGTTTTGATGTTTTTCCCTTAGATGGCGTTGTAATGTATATTTTCTACTGAACCCCTTCCCACATTTTTCGCATAGAAATTTGTTCATCCCTTAAAACAAACCGCCATAATTTTGAATTGGACTTCTGAATTTAATATATTTAATATGAGGTGTGCGAACTTTTTTGAATTTTAGTCACAGTCAGTTTCTAAAGTAGCATTAAGTTCATTCACTTTTTGGGTCATTTCTTCCAAGCGTTTCTTTATTAATTCAAAACCGTACACGTTGAGACTAATACCTCCCCTTCTTATTGGATAGAAAACCATTGATTCATCATCACCTTTTTCCTGCTTAAATGTCCATAAATTTATACGAACCTCAGGTCCGTTGGAAAAAGAGTTTTCATATAGGGAAATGTGAACACCCCTCCTGAAAAGAGCTCTGGTACTCCGCTTATCAAGAAAAAACAAGATATCTTCTTTCTTTAATGGTAGGAGGAATTCTGGTTTCTCGGATTCCTCAGTTTTAGAGGATTTTTTCTTCTTCTTTTTCCCTTTCTCACCTGTCGCCTTTTTCTTTTTCCTCCCTTTAACCTTTCGTTCTTCTTCTTCTTCTTCTTCTTCTTCTTCTTCTTCTTCTTCTTCTTCTTCTTCGTCTGTCTCACTGCTCAAACTTTCTGCATCTCCTTCCCAATCTTCATCATCTGACTCATCCCTTCTCCTCTTCCCCTGTTTCTTCCACTTCGTGTTGCCATAGAGTAAATCTTCTTCAAATCGCCTGCACAAAAATATTGTAAATACAAAATATTTATATTAACAAAAAACACGA
Source organism: Hermodice carunculata (assembly GCA_964020975.1). Classification (NCBI taxonomy): domain Eukaryota; kingdom Metazoa; phylum Annelida; class Polychaeta; order Eunicida; family Amphinomidae; genus Hermodice; species Hermodice carunculata. The sequence goes on from OZ026623.1 coordinate 34,530,939, forward strand.
TAGTTATATATATATATAATTAGATCGTATCTACACACATCCTATCTGTACAAATCCATATCACTACATCAGTATCATAAATGACAAATTAATACAACAAATGTACCATATAATAATAAACATTTATATATTGATGAAACCATATTAATAAATTTAACCAAACACTAACTATATATATATATATATATATATATATATATATTGATGAAACCATATTAATAAAATTTAACCAAACACTAACTAACTAACTATATATATATATATATATATATATATATATATATATATATATATATATATATATATGAAGAAACATTGCAATTTTTTAGTTCTTCCACTCCCCGCCCGATGGCGCCACATGCCAAGAAGGAAACATCGCATGTATACACGTATGTATAAGTGTGGATGTCATGGTATGGGAAGTATTACAAAATATAGCAAATATAAATAATAGTCAAACAAACAAGTAAACACACAAAAAAACAAACAATATATATATATGTATATATATATATATATGGAGAAACATCGCGATTTTTTTTAGTTCTTCCACTCTCCGCCCGATGGCGCCACATGCCCAGAAGGAAACATCGCATGTATACACGTATGTATAAATGTGGATGTCATGATATGGGAAGTATTACAAAATATAGCAAATATAAATAATAGTCAAACAAACAAGTAAACACACAGCAAAACAAACAAATAAAACTAAGTAAAATTGTGCAAATAAACAATTATTCCAATTCATTAAATTACTTACCTATGTATACACTATGTTTGCCAATCTACTTTTGAGGAGAATATCCAACGGTAATCCCTACTGCTACACTGGGGGCTGCACGCGTTATGTATTGGACAGTTGTAATTCTGGATCCTGTAGAAAACAATATACAGTAATGTTGAAATTGAGTAACAATTATTTAACAGAAATGAGAAAAAACAATTAATATGTGTTAACGGTTTTATGTTAACGGTCTTAATGCAAATGTAAGGAACAAATATATAGTCCTGAATATAACCTAAGGTGGCACTTACCATAAATTCTGTAAACGTGACTTCACAGTGTGTGGTAACGGCAGAGTTGTAACACCTTGTCGGTATTTTATAGTTGTGGGTAGAAGACCGTTAATTTTCTTCATGCATAGGACATCTAAAGAGTGAACACGGAGATTATTAATTATGTGTAAGAACTGACGAACTTCATTTGACAACTTTTCATTGCTCTCATAATTTGTTCCTAGAATAGTTACATTTCCTCTGGCATGTACTAAAGTTAAGATAAAGTGAAAAATGCATGTGTCCCCAAAGGAGAGAACCCTGGGGCCCAGATCGTTTACTCTCCATACATCACTACCGTCAACTAACTTAACATTATAGATACCAGTGTTGCTATCGATATTGATACCTATAGCGGGGGAATGTTGTGTCAAGACATTTACCGAAACAGACCCATCACAAGTCACTAAAACATTTGGGATGGTTGCATTACAGGTTATTAGATAACTCATAATATCATGTGATTTACCCAGAATAGCCATAACAACGGTATTTATCTTGTTATTATTTTGTATGAATTTACTTGTGCCATTAGCACAAGCACCGTGATCTATAAGCATACGAACAGCTTCAATATTCTTACGTCTCACAGCAATTTCGATTGGAACATGTCTACACCCAGGATACCCATTTATCAGAATTGACACTCTGGGTAATATTACGGGCAAAAATGATGTCCTATTATATGCTAAAATCATTCTTAAACAATCACACTTAAAACTGCAGCAATTGAAAGTTACTAAATTCATAAATCTAATAATATCATGCTGATGTGCAATTATTCTTTGAAAAGATGGTAAATCATCACGTATAATAGCACCTTTCAATCGTAATATATCACCATACAGTAAACATGAACAAGAATCGGCACGTACTTAACTAACACAACCGCACTCTAGTGGTCCAATAGATACTGAAGCCATAAGTACTAATTAAAGGTCTTCTATTATCAACATAAAACCAATCGTCAAGATGTTACAATCTCTTTACATCCAATCCACCTAAAGTTAGAGAAAAAAAGATAGGGAAAATAGATATTCCATCAAATGCAAGGACTTATTTATTAAGATTTCTAAGCAATATAAATATTGTAAAGTATTTAATTTCGCGTGGTACAGCATTACAGGTTATTAGACAACTCATAATATCATGTAAAGTTACAGGGGAAAAAAAATAGGAAAAATAGATATTCCATCAAACGCAACAACTTATTTATTAGATTTCTAAGCAATCTAAATACTGTAAAAGTATTTAATTTCGAGTGGTATTAAATTTCGTGAGGGTATATGAGTTGTGAAAATTTAATACCACGAGAAATTAAATAACAAATCTTAGTTAAATAGACAAAAGAGGCAAATTCGCGAAAATTACACACTCGAGAAAAAAAAGTAAAAATTCGCGAAATATTATACGTCTACAGTAAACTGTATAATATTAATATGTAAAAAAAAAATTTCACATATAATCAACAGTTACGTTATAATAATAGATCTGAATCAAAAACTTTCTTTAGTGAGGTAGGAGACAGTGTTAGATAAGCTTACTCAAGATTATTTCATACAATCTGGACAATTTAAATAGAAGAAACAGAACGAATAAACTGAGGATTAAAAAAAAAAAATCTTCCACTACATTAATATCTATTTGAACTAACGCAATCATCACTTTTAAAAATTTCCACCATTTTTAAAAGTACTTACGTTTTTCCTATCCAGTTCAATGGTCCAGGTGAGTGGCATAAGTAGTTGACGACGACAAACTTTTATATCTGTATTATGTCTCTATGTATGTAACCAATACAAAACCTAGGTTTTGATTCCCATGCAACCTTCTTTGCTCACGTTGAGAGGGGCGTTACTGTTATAATATGTAAACGTTTATTTCTCTCCATACACAAGAGTAATAATACGCGTGCTTGTAGATAGTAATGCAGCTCCACAGATTAATCCCTTATATACATATATAATTTTTTTTTTTTTAAATGTCGTTTTATGGTAGTCGATTCAAAAACTGTGAAATTGTATCATAAAATTGAGGTAGTAAGAGTATTTAAATATATCAATGTTAGATTTCCTTCCCAAGTTCTTTCTCTCAATTATTTATTCTCAAGTGCATCCATCAGTTTCTTTATATTTTCACTTGTGTGTAGTTCGGTGAGTAAACATGTTTCAGCTATCATCCCTTTTGGTGCATTTTGGCGAAGATTGTCAAACGTAACTGTAACGGACTCATCATACAATGTTTTCATCTGTATGAATACAGATTTATTAAAATAATTACCTTCTTCAGGACGTGCACAGGTGGTAAATTGCTTCCAGCACTGTTCATTGTCAGGTTTCACATGAACAGGTAAAATTTTCCTCTCTTGATCTTGACACATTTCAATTACCTTAGCAATACAATAATCATAAGCCCGAGAAAATTGTATATTATCCACATCATGTAGTGAAACGAAATTCATTACATCAACCATGGAACGATCGGAAAATAAATAGAGTTTGTCTTTTTTAGCGCGTAAATCCTTCATTAACTTGTCCCAATAAGACAGTAATTGCCATGATTCCCAGATTGTCGGTGAAAAGTGTCCCTGATAAAAAGCTGATAACAATAATTTATGCTCGTCATCAGTTATGTTATGTTCTTCTATAACGTGGCCATATTTCGAATAATCCTCTTCTTTCAAAATAAAATCCAATAAAGTACTCTTTCCAGCTCCGATCCAACCGTGTAGTAAGATCAAAAAAAACATTGCATATCATGCAATTATTTCATATAACACCTACAGTAAAAAACTGATCAGAATGAATAAAATCTTCAGATGTCTGTTTATATTTATATCACTAAATATACTTAGTGTTACCCAACACATTGGTACAGTGACGTACAAAATTATAATAGAAGACAAATATTACTTTCCGAAAATACGAGAGTCTCTGTGAAATAATCGTGGTTAGTCCCTTAAGACAACTTTACAAGTGAACAAGTACAGTATGCAAACCTACCACACCTAACAGTGTACAACAATACGTAATCCTTAATAAGCAAGTCAGTGCTCAAGAGTTGAATATATAACAAGATTGTTTGATCTCCAAGGTATAAACCTTGACATAAGCTAATTGGAGTATATATTTCCCATGTAATGTACCGCAATAAATATATTTCACATTTAAAGTTAACAAAACGGGTAAAATGGAACGTAAATGGACCACCATGGCATAGGACGTAATAAGTGCTTTATTCACTACAAGTCATTAAAAACAAGTAATAATTTTAAGTTAGAAAAAAGATGTTCGCATAATATAGCAATATGTAAGCGGTACTAGATATCGTTCGTTACATGTGAGTGGAAAACGTCGCGCCGATCCGTTAGTATATAGGAAGAACAATAAATATCAAAGGATGTCGCAAGTATTAAATTACACAACAAAGTAATAAAATGATACTACAAAGAGATAAATGTCGGTTATAATCTTCAATTATGTGTATTCAAGGTGTCATAAATAAATTGAGGTGATGAGATAACTATAGACTGTAGGATATAGGAAATGTAAAGTCATATCAACTTCACATTTGTCTCTACATTCTTGTACGCAACACGAGCTTCCTTTCCGAAACAAAAATACAATGGATTTCAAGAATGTCAACGCCATGAGGATATTCATCACGATTATGGTCATACAGTTCATGAATGGAGTACAAACTTACCCTTGCGGATTTCCATCTCCGTCCGAATGTCAACCTAGGAATTCGATTCATTTATCAATTTCATGTGCAGGTGAACAAATCTTTATTTTTCCTGAATTCACAACTGCTGAAATCCGAAGATGTCAACTTTTTCTCCTCTCCAACACAAATGTTCGCATGTTACCATTATTTACCGATTGGATAAATCTAATCGAAATGACATTTATTGAAAACATGTTGCTACCTTGTGAGGATATCATAAATATAAAAAAACTGAATCCAAATGTAACTGTAATATCTTCATGTGCGTATGAAAATGTAACTACTTCAACAAAAACATCCTCAATGTCAATGACAGCGAATGTAGAACAAACTACTCCAACAAGTAATGAATCAGTTATCATCACGGAGATGAATACTCAGATTAAACAGGAATCAACCGCTAATGGTTTAACTAATACGGTAGATGATAAACGTACCAGTTTATCAATTTATACAAACTTAATAACTGAGGTTAATACAAAGGAAAATACATTGAATTGGGAATCAGTATCGCCAACGTACAGGGTGTCTCAAAATACCGGACAAGCATTATCGACATACAGGATGATTCAAAACACTACAGTCAATCCAGAGTATTCCCAAATGAACATTACTACAGTTATCATCAGTGTGTCTGTATCTATCAGTGTGGCTCTTATAATTGTTACAGTTGTGAAAATCATCAGAAAATGGATAAAAAAGCGCTGTGGATATATATCTCCTGCATTAATAGAAATGTACCCTGCTCCTATGCACATGGGCATATCGAACACAGAGGTGTAAAAAAAAAAAAAAAATCACTAGATGTCGCCAGCTATCGGTAATCAGTAATGGTATTTGACATCTAGAATTACAAACTGTTGACTTATAAGGAAGATTGACAAACAATCACTCGGTGTTTATAATTGTACAAATTATCTTACACAACAATGAAAGATGAAGAGGAATGATTTATTATCACAAAGTAACAGAAGATGAAGAGGAAAAGTTTCATTACGTAACCTGCTGTAGCTTGCGCTATATTTACCTTACTTGCATCTGACCTAAATAGTGTTGTGTCAGCGCCTGAAGTCGCAATGGGTGGAAAGGGATTTGTTGTATTACTGTTGTCATTTCTGCTTCTGATTCTGCTAAAGACAAACGGACAACCATGCTCAGTATGCACTTGTTATCCAGCAACGCGAACCATATCATGTACCTACAGAAATCTTCGTGTCATACCAGTACTACCTATAAGTGTGAGAAAAACCTATCCTATTCTAGACCTACGATACAACCAGATTACAAACATTGATTTATCTGCTACAAATGGATATACGTTGGTCGATCTTCGCCATAACCCTGTACAGTGTGAGTTGATTCAGCATGCAAAGGGTGAAACCACTATGAACTGTGAGATGGCAATTTCTCAGGATCAGTGTATCAGGCACGACTGTAGCTGGAACACTATTCCGATCACAACTAAGACTATATACCCTAAGTCTACTGAGGGATACATCTTACCTACTAAACCAACAGGGGAAACTGATCATACACATGAGTCAACTACGAGTAATGACAAAACGTCGTCCAGTTCCGTAATATTCAGTCTAACCATCACAGGATTTTGTCTGACAATAATGACAATCATAGGATCCATAATTACATTTGTACTCCTCAGAAAAAAAGTACGACACCTCATCCGGAGATATCTTGACAGTCATAATATACCGCTGCCGCAAAGAGAGAGATATCACCAGCGTAACCCTGGACGACAAAGAAGACGAGGCAGGTATTCTTTACTTGCTCCTTCTTTGCATACAGGTTAAGAAGCGGGGTTATTGATATGTTGTGTAAATGTTTATTTGTATCCGTACACAAGAAGAATAATACGTGTGTTTGTTGATAGTAGTGCAGCTCCACAGATTAATTCCTTCAAAAACAAAAAACAAAAACAAAATGTCCGTTTCATAATGGTCGATTATAACACTGTCAAATTGTATCATAAAATTGAGATAGTGAGAGTATTTAATATATTAATGTTAGATTTTTTTTTCCCAAGTTCTTTCTCTTAATTATTTATTCTAGTTGACCCGCAGTTTTTTTATGTTTCCACTTGTATATAGTTCGGTGAGTACATGTTTCAACTATCATCCTATGTTATAATCATTCAACTTTTTTTTTCACTTTCTTTTTTCTCCAGATGTCCTATTCGAAGACACGTCAGAGACGACTCCCCAATAGCCCACAGAACTCGTGCACGGCGTGGTCGTTAACTTTTAAGACACAGCAAAAGTTCAGAATTTCAAGTGTCAATAAGGAAAATTCATAGTGCATACAAACTTTAAAAGACTCTCTCTTTATTTTAGTTTTTAACTTACGGGTAATTAGAAAATTAATGTATCTAGTTGCAATTATTGGTATATGTGCTAATCCATATTATGGTGTTGGACACACACAAAAAAAAAAAATTTACTTATACTCAATGGAACAACAAATGGACGTGAATTGAACAGTTATTATTTCAACGAATGTTTGACTTAGTAAGGAATAAACAAATGGACATGTTTAATAAGCACTACAACATTTAGTCCCTAATTAAACAGCTATTATTTCAAAGAATGATTGACTTAGTGGCACTATGCAATCTTCTCACTAGTTTAGAAGTATTTCCACTATTACATTAGGAAAATTAAAAGTTATTTTCGTTGTGCATCTAAGAATAGTATAATAAGACAACAGGTTGTGATGTCGACATTCCATGAAAATAAATTACACTGTTAAATTAGGTAACAAATGTACCGGAAGATTGTGATGAAAAAATCATATATATATTACACATAATACGTACTATCAGTTGTATAAAAAGGTTCTACAGTAGCTCACGACATGTACTTTAGGTAATATAAACATTTAACAGCTTTCTCCAGGACTGAATTGTTATTATATGTTCTGGACACCAAATCTTATTCGCACACAAGTCTAGAGGAGGTAATTCTTTGATTACAAATTACTGATTAGAAACAAATTTATCTAAAATAGAATACTTTTTTTTCACTTGGTGCTTTTAAAAAGGTGTTATCCGTAGTTGTTCTCTGGAACTAATCAATATCGACGGTTATGAATTGTTTACTTCATGTACACATCAGAGAAACAAGATTAACTAGATTGAGTACATATTTTAGCTTCGAGTTCCAGCTCAATCAAATAAACACATCATGGATTATTTCCACTTGACTTGTGTAGCCATGACAACATCCAGTCTAATAAATATACCTGTTCTATATATATATATATATATATATATATATATATATATATAATATATACCCAACTCATTTGCATATTCTTTCTCTATACTGACTGTATCGACTACTTGTGTTATGTCGAAATCATCATGTAAATACTATGACCATTCTCATCCACAAATTCACTAGCATCAGCATTTACATTGGAACTTTCACTATCATTGTCATTAATAAATTCATCATCAATATCATTTTCGTCATTTGAACTTGAACTATCTGTATCACTAACATGTTGCTGATTTGAAGGACATTTTATGTAACATAGATGCGAGGTATCGACATTAGGGTAGCACACATTACAATAATGTTCACCACACACGTGTAACATAGATGCCAGGTATTGACATAATGATAGCACACAATACAATAACGTTCACCACACACATGTGGTTACGCTTTGTGTTTGGCAACATTTACAATTGTGCTGCCACAAAAACATTTATAAACAACATCACATGTGGATCTTCTATGGCTAATTTTTTCCTTATGGTTTTCAAAACATACTATTTTGATGCATGGGCCGGAGAAGGCCACGGCACATTTGCCATTACAAAGGCAAATGTGTATCAAGTTTATATCCTTAATATCCTAAATACATTTTAAAGTTTGCAGTTGGAAGTTTGCCATGCATGAGCTGTGGTAAGAAGGTGTTCCCTTCTGGGCAGGTGCTGTTGCAGTCGTTTGAATACGAAATGGCCTTGATGATCCCCGTTTGAACTGCCAGTCCCAATATGGTCATAGATCTGTCCTCCCCTGAGGAATTTGTGTAGCTTATCAGAGGTGATACACCTGCAATTACACATTTCAGGCTCTTTGAACCTGTTTCATTGTTTTGATTCTTGATATCTTTCAGCTGTTGGATAGTAATCATCTTGCCTGAAACAAATGATGAGCACTAGTGAGACAATTGTAAAGGTTCTTTCACACTCACAATTTGGTTATGTTTATGTGCTCATTAAAGATGAATTAGTGATACTAAAATTACTAATAATATCCCATCTAGAACTACATGATAACAAATTCCCTACCCAGTAAAAATACAAATTAAAACCAAGTTCCTTACACAGTATAAAAAATGAATACAAAGTGCCTATAATACAATCTTAGTTATGCATTTGTTAATCCTTAAATGGGACATTCCAAATAATATGTTACAAATACATACCATTAAATATCAGGGATGCTCTCAACTATAAAACAGAACTCCTCGCTTCCCTCATTTCCATTACTCTTTGTTGTCCAGTCTGGAGTTCTTGGATTGCTGTTCTTCCCTAGTCTGGCTTGTTCTTTTGTTTAAAGATTTGGTTAGATTCAAAAGCTGGGCAGGCTGGCTAAGTATCCTGTTGGTGCTGCCTTCCTTCTTGATGCCGTCATCGTGTGGAGCAGTTGGGTTGCAGACACGCTCTGCGGCTGCAATTCTTGTAGAATTTTTGTGTTTGTGCCCTTTCATTTCACGATATAAGTTCTGTTGTCTCGCAAGTTGATTTTTTGCATTTCCACCATCTCTTTCTGCATGGTGCAAAGGCATTCTTGAGTACTGGTGAGGGTTTGTATGTGGCAGTCCCACAGTTTTATTGAGGCCAGCAGTAGCTTTTCTAATGTATTATTAGTAGTCACCTGCTGCATGATAACAGGTGACATATTTAACACTGGTACTGGTGGTGGGCCATGGAATGCACAAAGTGAGGTCTCTTGCATTGCGCTGACTGTCTCCAAGACCCCCCCCCCCCCCCCCCCCCCAACACTGGCCAGGGGTATGCATTTGTATATTGATCAAAGTGTGTGTTGTTTGCTCCCTCGTTCTTTTGTTCCTCTCCTTGTGGGCTTGGTCGGGTGGCTGGTGAATGCTGTGACTCATCCTGGGGATCAGTTTCAGGTCTTGCCATCTCTGGAGCATTCTCTGAGGTGTCTGGGCTACCTGGGGCAGCTGGGGCTGGCTGCTGAGGGGGCTTAGATTGGGGCATTACCTGTTCCTCCAGTATTTGTTGAGACACCTGTGCTTTGGACGTTTTAACCTTAGTGGTCTTATGGGAACTGTGGTCTGTCTGTGCCATCAAGTTCTCCTCTGGAACATGTACATCCAGCAGTTCATCTGCAGATCATTGTTCCCCTGGGATTCTTTTCCACCCAGAACCACTACTGATATCTTCTCAGTTGCTATCCTTTGCCAGAAGCTTCTACAATGCCGTTCCATCTCTGGCTCAGCCTGCTGAATCTGTTGAACCAAATAAGGTTATGGTGGACTTGTGGGCCCATCCTGTGGCTCCTTTATCACTGGGGTGGCTTCCTCAATTTTAGTTGGAATACCTAGCTTCTCAGCATAATGCTTCAGTTGAGAGTCTCTGTCCAGATGAACAGAATGTCTCCTCTCTGTATCCAGATCTCTGAACGTTTCACCAAACACTCTCTCTCAGGGCTGACCATGGTGCCTAAGCAGGTGCTTGTTTGCTGATGTTTTGTTTTTGTAAAAGGCCTTGTGTTCCAGATGTCAGTAGGGGTCATCATCTTTGGAAATGTGTTCTGTCAGCACATGGTAGTCTACAATATACTTCTCACCTTTGTAATTGTTGCAGGAAGTGCATTCATAGACACGCCATTGTGTTGATATCATTCCCTCTGGAGTCTTTGGCATCAGGATACTTTAGAGAGAAAGAAAAAATAATCATTATCAAAAAGATCTCAAGCTTTGCCAATCAATATGTCCATCACTCTTAAAACAATATGTTTGATTCACATTGCTAGACTGCTTTTATATTTGGGGCGTGGGGGTGGCAGGGGTATTGGCAACTAAATGTATAAGAGTCCTTCATCAGAATTAGATGAATCAGTTTGATCCTCAGTGGATGGTTCATTATCATGAAGTACTGTAAAGCATGCTTCCTGATGATCCTGACTTGAATAAATGGTTCCTAATATCCTCTGGATCTGTGAAGCTCCAGTGGCACTGGATACACATATCCCACACTTGTTGTGCTATCAGATTGAAACTCTTGAATTATGTGGGTAGCAGTCAGGGAAGCAGCAGTATTAAGCTGCCCCTGTAGTGTTTGCCGTCATATACTGTTTTCTAGGACTTCAGTTTGTATGTGTGCACGTTCAAAATGGTGCTGCATGCCCTCAATTCTTATGCTTATGTGGATACAAAGGCAGCATCTTCTTATCTCTGCCACAAAATGGTCCATTGTGAATCTTGGGTCAGGGCTGTAAGCAGGTAATGGCTGAGTTATCATTTCCTTTGCCAGGGGTGGAGTGGGTGAGGGCTAAGTTGTCGCATTTTATCGTGGCGTGTTGTTTCATAGAAAACACCTATTGGTTAGACTTGGTCAGCCCATTTAAGCTTTTGCGTTCCTTGATAGGGTTTTAAATGATTGTGGTGAACCACCTTTTTTCCCTTTCATCCAACTAAATCGTATAATCAAGGTCATTGAGTTGTTTTAGAATGGAATATGGTCTTTCATATGGGATTTGTGGTTTTGATGTTATGTGCAGCTGTCCAATGTCAGTAAGATACCATATCAGGTCCCCTTCATTGTATTTGTGGCAAGACAGTTTAGCATTATATGACCGTTTCTGTCATCCACCTGCAGCTGATAGGTGCTTCCTTGTTAGATCATGGGCATGCTGCATTCTTTCCTTTAAGTGTTCAACATACTTCCCATAGGTAGCCATTTCCTCCCCCTGAGTGGTTTGAGAGCCTACATGACCTCTGCTGGGAGAAGTACCTCTCTACCTGGCATGAACTGAATTGGTGTCATTCTAGGAGCTTCATGCTCATAAGCTGCAGCTAAACACGCTATGTTCTTGCCCCACTCTCTGTGGACCCTTCAGGTAGGCTTTTATCATTCTTAAAAAAGTTCGGTTGAATCTCTCTGTTTGCCCATTATAAATAGAATTACCGGCACTTGTTCTTTTTTTCCATGATTCCAATAACTGGCAAAGTTCTGCCAAAATGTGGCTTTCATAGTTTGCTCTTTAAAAGATATATGTAGATCAAGTGGGCATCCCCAGCACCCTATCATCTCATTCAATTTTATTTCAGCACATTGTATCAGTCCAGTCTGGTATGGGAAATATTGTTACTCACTTGGGGTCATGGTCACAGAAACACAATCTGATCCAAGCTGTTCATAAAAAGATTCCACATGCTAAGTTTGCTTGAGGAAAGGTAGCTCTTTGTATTCTGAAGTTATCAGGAAGTGAAGGAGTTTGCTACAAGAATATACGTTAAAACTGAAAAAGTTGACTCCTGTGTCCAGAAGGTCAAGGTCGCTGACATGAAATCTCATCCAAGTACAAACCTAATTTGGCTGAAGTGGCTCTTTGTGTTTTTAATTTATTATGATAGGAACAAGTTTGGATGGATGCTTACAGTGTAGGAAATATGGCCTGGACAAGCTAAAACTTCATGGGGGTCAAACGTCAAGGTAAAAGTGACCCAGTTTTTTTCTCCATGACACACTGTTTTTCTATGAAGTATCCACACACAAAATTCAGTAGGTGTAGGTGTTATGGTATACTATATTTGGCCCAGACAAGCTAAAACTATAAGGGGGTCAAATGTCAAGGTTAAAGGTCATAGTAACCCTATCTTGGTGCGCCAAACACCCCTACCCCATGAAGTGTCCACCCACAAAATTTGGTAGGTGTAGGACTGTGGTACGGGATAAAAATGCTGTGGACAAGCTTTGACAGGAAGAGAGATGGAAGGACATAGTGCAAACCTTGAGTCAGGCACTGAAGGATCTCGTTAAGACCATCAATTCTAAAAAAAAAAAAAACATGTCATTCGTCACCAGGGAAAGAAAAGGCTGTCAATGCTTACATTTTCAACTACCTGATGAACAAAGCTTCCACTAGTTTGGCATCTATGATATACATGTATTATACTGAAGTCAACCTATAGTTGGTACCTACCCCTGTCACTGTGATGTCAGATTCACTTAATTTGGTAAGACCAATTTGAGTTGGATGAAATTTTGTGTTACAAATGGGCACAGTAGTTAGATGGCAGTGTTAGCCATGGTTGAAGTTGAAGGGGCAGTATACAAAAGTTTTCAAGTGAGGGACAGCTTTTGTAGATAGAAGCTGTTCAATGACAGACATATTTACTGATCTCCCCACTGTAAATACAAAATCCAGGAAATTGGACATTTTTCCCAGCAGGTTTAAATTTGTCCTCACCAAAGGCCACTTCAGGTTGAGACATGGGCAGAAATGTAACCATGTAAACTTTGTCTAGATCTTGGCAGTCTCTCCGCCCAATCTGGAGAGCATGCATGAAATCTTGTTTTGTAAAAGACTAGCACTGGTGGGCTGCCCTTGCTCTGATCTATTTGTTTTCTGCAGTACCTTATTCTGCTTTTTGTCTCGTTGTACCAGCCTAGGTACAAGGTTCTGTTGTTATACTCCACCATCTCTGCACTTCCATGGTTGATCCTGATTTTCAGTTACAGGAAAGAATATATAATTATGTCTGTATTGTGAATTTTTGCACTTAATCAAAATAGAGTCTGCAGTCCTTTCAACATTTATTGCAGATAACTTCAATAATGTTCCATCATGGCAATGCAGATACTGGTACTATACAACTCTGAACCTCTCTGGCCTCATGTGACAATTTCCTCCACAGAACTTACATCAACCACTGGGATGTGTCCCTTATATACCCACCTGCATCCCCTCATCCCAAGCTGTACACCCAAAGCTCTGCATCCTGGGCAGTGGTAGAAATGAGGAAAAATGTTCACTAGTCCGCCAACCAAGTGGAGTCTTATTCTAATTAAACTATATGTGAATTTTGGACATGTGCATTGGCAACTTTACTTGTCCATCACAATGTAAGATCTGGTCCCGCAGATGATGAAAAGAATATTTATAAGTGGACTTGTTGACATGCAATGAATAGCTCAGAAGATCACTGTTCTATAAGCAAAAAATAAAAATCCACTCCGTAAGTTGGATAGATGGTAAAAGCTCTTTATGCTTGCTGCACACAGCTTATATCTTAAAATTCAATTACACTTGCAGCCATGATGGCATTTCCAAGAAGTCGTACACTTAACTAACGTCAATCATACATCAAAGCATCAGACAGCCCAGAAGCAATTAGGTTCTCATACCATTTACTACTCCACAGATCCCACACAGACAGAAACCCAGAACAAAAATGTACATACTTAACCGTTAATTTTGTAACACAATATAATATAACCATGTGCTGACCTCTTATAAAATGGACACAAACACAGTCCATAACCTGTCCCTGAACTGAAAGGTTTTTGGTTTCAAAATTTTACGGCTCTGTTTCCCATTTCCACCTTCAGACACAGATGTGTAAGACCTGTCCACATTTTCATTCCAGCTCATGATAGCTAGCTTCTCATAGTGTATTCCTGGTCTGAAAAGTGAATATCCTTGCTGTGATACAGCTTGATTACCCTGTTGAAAGACTCACCATAAGCTGTATCTTTGTAATCCTTGTACCTGTCTGGTCGCTTGTATGATTTCAGCCCCTGAATAAAATGAATCCGCAGTTTCTCTGCATGCTGACAGGTAATAATACTTTACTTTCCTGGTACCCAGGGTGTCTCTTGCATCTTGATGCAGGCACACAATTCTGTTGGTCTCCTTTGTAGTGATGACTGATATTGTCCAGCATTCTACACAATTTTTCTGCATCACCTCCACAATTCTGTAAGCTGTAGTTAACATGTTTCTCTACAGAACAGGCCGTATCCATTAGTTGAGGATTCCATGTTATTCCCTCTGTATATCTGGGTCCACTACTATTTTTCTGAATTTTGAAGGACTTTTTGAAGTTGCATGCCACACATCAATAGAATTCACAGTTTTGGGTCCTTTCAGTCTCCACAAACTTATTCCCTGGCCGATTGTCATCATGTGTGTGTCTAGCAATCGGCACACCTATGTTGTCAAAGTAGTTATACATTTGTTTTGTACCTAGTAATACATGGCGCTGAGTACAAGAGTCCATTGATGTAGCGATGTGTCCATTCCAGATACATTTATGTGTTATGTCACCAGGCAAATAACGTCTGTGTCTTTTGCATTTTTTTTTTTTTTTTTTGGTGCCATGTCGGGCATTATTTGTATGCCATCCATAAAGTTCTCCGTTCGGATGCAATTTCTTCATTGAGACTTTGCATCTGAGATTGCCTGTAACACAAGGCTGCCACACCTCTATATTTATCATGTACTCGCCCGAGATACTTGGAACTTAGCACTCCTATCTGGGCTCCATTGCATATTGTCTCTTATTGTAACTCCTGTACACCTGAAGCTAGGTAACTATGTGCCATTTTGGGCTTTCATTAGCTCAGGTAATCAGATCACCTGAGCTGATACCATAGTCTCAAAATCTGACGTCTGTTGTCCATCGTAAACAATTTACATTTTCGACTTCTTCTCCAAAACTGCAGGCTAGATCTGCTTCAAACTTGGTGGAAATGTGCCTTGGGTTGGTCTCTACCAAGTTTGTTTTAATGGTCATGGTCCAGTAATTTTTGGATTTGTAATTAATTTTTTGGTTCTTTTTTTGGGCAAATCTTAAAAAATCATCTTCTCTGAAACCGCTCACCCCCATTGCTTTGGTATCATACAGGAACACTCCCCGGGACTCATAGTTCTTAATTTGTTCACCAGGTCAGGTGGCGCTGCAATTTTTTTTCTTAATTTTTTATGAATTGTTGTGTGTTATAGCTATTATTATCATAAACCCCTAACATAGTCTAATTAGTTCTTGAAATTTTTATGCTGAATTTCATTTAACAGTATTTGCACACCCAACTGACATGCAAAAGTATTTTCTAGTTACAATAACCTCAAATTACAATGTACATAAACATACTCACAGTAATAGCTTAAAATATTTATAAATAGAAAAAATACTTAGTACTCTTCCGGATAAGAGCTTCAACAGAATCGGCCTTCACGAACTTCTTGATTTTTCTCCCAGCATCCCAGACTTTCAGCAAGGGCATTTTGCAAAACTGTGTATTAGGGAACATGCATAAAACCCCAAAAGTCTTGCATTCTTTTCCTTTTTCTTGGAATTTTGCAGTTATGACTTCCAAGCACCCTAGTAATAAACTTTACTTTTTTTATACAATAATACAACCCTTAATGTAAGTCTATGCCATAGATTTAATTCTGACCTTTAAGACAACTTTTGCAGTACTTATACTTCACCCTACAAGTTACATTGACACTCTTCAGATGACAACTTGTGTGTTGTACATGCACAATCATACTTATTAAGTACTACTTCTCTTTTACCCTTTTAACCACCCATTTGTATAAATCTGAACACAAGGTAGTCACTAACCCCAGCTCTAGGTCATACCTAAGGACTAGTCAGAGATGCAATGTTAAAACTTCATGAATAAATTCGACTTTACTTAAATCTGCTATAGCACATTGAAAAAAATACATATTTACTGTCAATGTCTCCTCTATATACGAAAGAATATTGGGAATCATAACCCCATCATAGCTCAAAGAAGAATTAAATTCTCCTTTAAGAGCTGTTAAATATATACAAGTTTCAAGAATTGGGGCCCAGGTGCCCTTCATTAGATCTACAGTAAACACACTAAACCTATAGCTATAGATACACTGTAATGTTGATATGGCAGTCACACACAGATATTGGGCCTCATATTCCCACCGTTGCTCCCTCAAGTTTACCATGCAGGACTTAAAACATTTCAGTGTTGCATCTTAAGTCTTCAAGGTTACCTTGGACAGTCTCTGTGGCTATAATTTAGCCTCACTTTGTAGCCCCACCTAAGGTGGAGCAGGAAGTTGAAGTTGATGAAGTGCACAGTTGATGTTGGGAAGCTTCTCGACTTCCATCCCTGACCCAGGACCCGGGTGAGATCCTGGCCAGTGATATGGCAACTAACATTGCCACACTCACCAGCCGGGATCTCATCTAGGCCCAGGGTCTGGAAATGGGAGTCAAAAGCCTGCTTGCTAAATGGCACTGACACAGTCAGCCTAGCTTGGTGGCCAACACTGCTGCCATCAGCTGTAGCCCTGCCCCCATGAAGAGCATCAAAGATGACCTGGCGCAAGGCCAGGATCTCTGAGCTCTTAGTAGGAGCGGGCTGCAGGGCTTCCCTGTTAAGGCTGTAACTGTCTGGGTTGGCCCTGTTGCGGGTGCGGAACTGTTTTAGCTCCGGATTGGAGCTGAGCCTCACTCACTGTGTTGGGCCTTCCCAGTTTGCCCACTTTACCTCAACCTCTTTGTCCTCCCCTTCTCCTCTTGCGGACAGAACGTCCTCCACTTGCCACAATTTCTGGAGAATGAAGGTAAAGCCACCTGTCAGTGAGTGCTGTCATATGTACCAAATTTAGGTAAATTCATTGGCAGTTGGTAAAGGTTCATATCAATGATATGTACAACACTTATCATTTTACTGTGTTTTCAAGCATAATTTGTATTTGTATTGCAGTCTTGATCATTGTTTCATACACTATGGTATATGGAGCTTTATAAATAGCTGGATGCGACACTAGGTAAGCTTTCACCAGTAGCCAGTGTTCCAAGATAAATATATACTCCTGGGAGTTTGGACCTTTTGTCAGTTTTTATCAGTAGGTAAATTCAGGTATATACATTGGGACCTAGGAACACTGTCATATATTGAGACAACACCGGTCCTATTTTTCTACAAAAATGAAATCTGGAACATTCTTTGGTTTCAACACATGCCTTAATTCTCTGGTAGCTGTGCCCTCCTGCCAGAGCTCGGTGAGGTACCTACCTCCTCTGTAGTCCCATACAATTTCATGGGTAGGAAATTCCGCCAGCTTGAAAGGAGTGCTTTCGACAAAATCATCAGAGCAAACATAATCGTGCAGCCGTCTTATGTAGGAATGGCTTAAAAGAAGAAGCTTCATATTGAAAACACGATCTCGTAACTGCACAGTACAGAAATGCTAGGGGTCTACCGTGTAAACAAAATCACGTGAGTAGCCCGGTCAATGTCGCTGCTTGTGGGCTTATGCAAAGCAGGGACGCCAAGTGATTATGCAATCTTGGGTAACAGCACCAGCAAACTTGCACTCACGATTTTTCAGCGTTACAACAGAGGTAAGGGGAACAAAATACCCAACGAATGTAAGGTGGCTGAACCTAGACACCCTACCCTGTATGTTTACAACGGCTGTTACGCGACCCAAGAATTCAAACTAGGCCTATCCAACGTGTGGAAAATTGTCGCTGCCTGTGCTGCATTCACCGTGTTTACAATTATAAAGTGAACTGCATCCCTAGCACCTAGACCTGCTAACTGATAATAAAACCCGGGGTTTTTGTTTTGTTTTACATGAATTGAATGTATACAGGATCCTTGGACCTTCACCGTACTTTTGAAACACTTTACCGTGGCTTTCCAGCTGTAATACTGTAAAATATAACCCAGGCAATGCAGGCCTTGCGGAGTCCTTGAGATGCCAGCGACGCTGAATCTGGAACTGCCGAGTCTGACCGACTGTAGGTCTCGGCACTTTCCGTAGCTTGGGCTGGCTTAAACAAAGGAGGTTCCGCCAGACCCCACAAGGGGTCGCCCCCAATTGTCTTAGTGCAGTGAGAAAAAAATTAGCTTCTTATCAGAAACTTGGTTTTCTTTTTTAAATATATGCAAATATGTTGAAAAAGTTTTTTTTGTGAATTGATCCAGGAAAATGTCATAGATTACGTTTATCTAGCTACTAGAAACTAAAAATTTATAATAGAGCAGGGGCTTTTGGCCTAGAGTATTCCCAATAATTCCCTCTCTCTAAATAGAACAGGTTATTCTATAGGGATTTCTGGCAATCTGTCACAGTTAAACCCCTTGGAATTGTTTGCTGATGCTTGTACAAATATTAGGCTTATTAAACATGCACTGCCATTGTCTCAGTCTGGGACTGGGTAACTTAAAAATAAATAAAATGTTAAAAAGGACACTCACCTGGTTGGGAGTGGCGTTATTTTGGAACCTCGGGCTGCACATGCCTGTTTGATAATATCCTGCCGGCCGTCTAGGTACCATATTGCATCCGTGACAGTTCTAACCACCTTGTGGCCCTCTCTGTGTGCATACCCTGGATTTAGTATTGGGCCATTACTCTGTAAACTCTCTATCACCGTGTTGTGAAGTCTGTCCTTTTGGGACTTCACTGCAATGGCAGTGAGGTTGGTCCGACTTGATGCGTTTGACATGAGGATGGTAAAGGCATCTGACAAGTCTGGGGCGACATCACCGTTTGACTCTCCTGAAACTTCTTCAATTGGCTTTAAAGTAACTAAATATTTCAGAACTTTTGGTCCGGGAACAAAGTCTACTGTTGAGTCTAAAGTGTCGTCTTCCTCCACTTCGAAAATGTCATTTGGTGTTTTAAAACTTGACAACTGAATATTGATGGTTTCCTTACGAAGTAAGTCATCGGTTAGATCTAGGCGTGTGGACACCTCTGACAGGAAATCTCCGAATGTAGTATCACCAGGATAGTACGTTATCCGTTTATTAAGCAGCACTTTTGACTGGCCCTTGCACATCGTCACAATTGTCAAACAAACTTTGTAAAGTTTGGGCGAGTTTGAGTTGCTATCCGCCATCATGGCCGCCATCCCCGTGGGCATCCCCGTAGTGATCTCGCGGCCTCTCGTTCCGACCTGCTGACAGACGAGACTTTCCAAAAATAGCTTCACTTCAGAGCCAAACACCTCCGCGTACTAGAACTGTGGAAAACTAGCAAATCTAGCTCTAATTTTGCAATTTTTTTGCAACCATTTGTTTGATTTGGTTGTTTCACAACCAACATTCGTTTCTGCAATTGGGGAAAAAAAAAAAAGGTTTTTAGCGGCCGGGTGGGATCGGGAAAAATATTCACCCGGGGGCTCGACCGGAAACATTATTATTTTTTATTTTGGCCTCAAATAATTCTTTTAATTCATTAATGACTCGTCCAAGGTCAGAAATGTTTCTAATATATCTAGGTTTGTCAAAGAAGTTACTGTTGTAGCTACCGTAGAAGAAATGATATTCCCCAGTCTCAGTGTGGCGCAAAATAAAAGGCAGTGAGAAATTTACCTTGAAAGAACCATTTTGCCGAAGATAAATTTGCTGTAAATGTGAAAATTTCACCACATGCGCGACACAAGTTAGGATCTACTTTCACTGAATTTCTAGAACTAGCAGAATTTTCACCACCTTGGGAAATATTATCTAATTCTTTCCCGTTGTGACTAATTAAATGCATTTGAAAACACACAGAGGAATTAAAAATTCTCTCAGAAACATGACATCGAAAAGACCTTTTTGCCACTTTCTTTGGCTGGTTATGACTGGTTACATGACGATCAAAATTAAACTTGTTACCTAATTTTCGGTCACAGTGAGGACAGGTGTATCCCTCATGTTGCAGACTGGCTCTTCTTTCATGTTTCTCAAGGTGAAGGCGTAATGTGTACGCATTTGGACAAAGCTTTGCACAACGAGGACAGTCATGATTGTGAGCTTCTTTGGCTTCCTTTGTGGCTTGTTCCCTGATGTGTTTTGTTTCATGAAGGCGAAGGCAGTATGCATTCTGACACCTCTTACAGCAAAATTTACAAATGTATTGTTCATCTGCTTTGGCCGTCTTCTTGGCATCCTCCCTATCATGTTTGTTCTTGTGCAAACGAAGGCAATATGCATTCTGGCATTTTTTAGAACAGTACTTGCAAAAGAATTGTTCATCTGCTTTGGATTTTCTCTTGGCGTCTTCCCTCTCGTGCTTTTCGGTGTGTGAAGTTAAATTACTCTGATTCCCACAAACTTTTCCGCAGCGCTCACAGGTGTAGTTTGAATCAGCCATGCTAGGATAGTGAAGAAATCAGCATTCGGGGGTCTGAAAATATGGAAACAAACAACGCAAAGTCAATGAATAGAACATAGCTCTTATTAGTCGATCAAAATATAACATTAAATTAGAAACTAAAATAACTACTCACATGTTAAGCAGCTTCGATGAAAGTGAAAATCAACAAGTCGACTTTGACGATTGTTTGGTATCAGCAGTAGACAGGTGTTTAACACTGTTTTCAATATACCAACTGTGTGTTCATTGTAGTCACAGCTAAGTTGTGAACAACTCAAGAACTGTGCGACTTGTAACTGGAAAGTGGTTGCACTTTGATTCTAATATACCAGATTATTTCAATTTTACAATGTGAAATAGGAATAGCCAATACCAGAGCATAAGCATTGGGAACTTGTTTTGCTTTACATGTACACGAACATCCTATGAAATGACTTCATTTTAAAAGATACACATTAAGCACCAATGAAATCGTAGAATTTTGAATTCCTTGGTTGGGATATAAACAAAAATGTTATGATAACTCTGCCAACTCAAGAACCAATGAGATGTATACATTTAACTACTGGTATGATATTTAACTGAAGTTTTAAAATCGAATTCTAAGTACCAATAAAATCATAGACTTACAAATTCCCCAACGGAGCTAAAACCAACTACGTCATAAGTATCTTTCGAAGTTGAGAACCAATGAGGCTTAGACTTCTAGATTCCCATTTAAATAACTACGCCGATTGCGCTAAACCTACTGACTTACGTAATTTTTTTTTTTTTGAAAGAGTGATTCCAATAGGACCTACATGTATCACCTATCATCAATATTTTCTCACAACCAGAATGATGCACTAGATTATAAAGAATTAAAACAAATGGAAAAATTCAAATGATATAGTCTACTTACATTTACAATTTTAGTCTGAGCGTGATCGGTAGTCAATAGGTGGGAGGTTGACCAGAGAGTTATACAGTACGCACATGATCTTGATGTATAAAAACTCTCTGATCGTAGACTCTGAGATGGCTCCAAGTGGTAAGTACCACTCTAGCACACTGATGTCTTCCCTCAGATCCACGTAAAATGTTTTTCCTGACACTGCCACCGAGAAGCCTCTAAGGTCTTCCAGATCAGAGGAATTGAAGTGGTATGTGAGAAATTCTCTCACATTTTCACAGCATTGCCAAGTAAAACTGTTGCGTGTACTCCAGTCCAGAGTAATTTCATCCATTGTAAACTTACCGATGGCTTCCCATCGGTTGAAGGCAGATGAAAGTGTTTCATTCAGATGAATTTCCCATTGATTTTTGTCTTGATTTTGAAGACATCTACGGACACTAGATTCCATTTTTCTTCATGTTTTAGGATTTACACAAATTTCCGTTTCAGAGATATAACTGAAATTCAAACGGTCCTCTGTCGCTTGAGTAAACCCAGCCAAATACAATTTGAAACCTCACATGCGCCACTTGCTGTGTTATGTTGACATATACCATGTTATGTAAAGCTTTCAATACCAAATGTAGTGGAAAGCTTTCAATACCAAATGTAGCGGAAACTTTAGACTTTATAGGAACCATGATCGTTTAACGTTCACTTGGACTTAGGATTATAACCTATAGGAATTCCAACTTTTTTTTTTCCACAAAATATCTGTTCTGACTTTTGACTAATCTTTAGAAGTGTGTTTATGGCCAAAACTTTGAGACTGAGTGAAAATAAATGAATAATTAACGAACTTTGTGGCTACTTTGGAGGACTTTTACCTGGTAGACTCTAATTTACATACATGCACTCAGTAAGTAAACAACTCAGGTATGCATAAGTATTTACGCTTCTATAGTTTATTATATCTACGACAACGATAACATATACTTATATGTCAATTTTGACAAGAGTAGTTGGACTGCATACAACAAAGTGTTTTAGTCTTAACTTAATTCTGAATCTCATTTGCCTTTTCGTCAAATCTAAATAATATCTAGTGTTCTTATATTAAAATTCCAAGGCTCTGTTATCCACACAGTGAAAATGGATAAAGCTGTTATAGTTGTATACTATAAGAACTAAGTTTTAGTCAGCTTACATAGTCATAAACACAGGAGTTTCCTCGCTCATAGTAGTTAATAAATCACACCAGATGGTGAGAGATTTTACATATAAAGTTTAATAAAATTCATAGGTCGAAATAAATCTAAATTAAATACTATGTACGAAGCTTTGAATTACATTGCCAACAAGGTTAATGTGCTCATCTTAAGAATGGAATAGTCCTTTCTTTTTGCTTTTGTTTTGGTTTTTCTTATTTCAGGCCAACTTAGTTGCTGTCATGCCCATAATTGCACTCGCGACACTGCATGGCACCCTCTTGGTTGTTATGATCGTCTCTCAGATAACATGGTACAAAAGATGAAGGTTCGGGAAGGGCTTCATTTGTGACTGGAATATGTTTCATTAAATTTTCCCTCTCATTCAGCCTAAGTCCTATTCCCTGGTGTGATGGTTTAAGCTTGTCACTGTCTTCCAGTTGCCACCATTTGCGCATGTGCACAGTCAAATAACCAGTATTAATCGAGATGTATAAGTTCCCGCCAAGATGTAAAAATAGTTTGACCTCTTCATCTGCAACTAGCTTCTGCACGTCATTCATTATGTCATCCGCATGATCAACTAATTGCTTCCAGCGAGACAGATAAAGGCTTGCACCAACTTTTGTCGGGTAACTTTTTCCTTCCCCATCATATTTGCGAATGTCAATACGCTATTCACCTTTGCACTCAACTATGCTGACATAGCGCCGGTTGGTAAGTGGCAACAAAAGTCGAGGTTTTTCACCTTTGAAATTTAAATATTCCTCGACTTCTTTCATGTCAAAATCATGAAACTGGTTTCCATCGGTTATGAATCCATACAATGTTGGTTGAACTACTTGCAAGGCCTCAAAGAAAACTTCATAATGTTCACTTGCACATAATTCAAAATGCGGAGGGCTCGCTTTCTATTGCTTGGCGCAGTTATGATGTGGTCAAGTGTGTCTTGGTCTAGTTTATCGTGATGAAATAGATACCGTCCGATAACTTCTGGGTGAATATGTTGTAGAAGTAGCAACTTATTACTGGAAAGTTCCTTAGCCTTGCTGTCATCACTTTGCTCTTGTTGCCGTAAAGAAATAATTTGGAATATATAGCTAAGGTTTCCATCTGTGATTTATAATGCAAGTGAAGAAGACCTAAAATAAATGTAACTTACCATTTCATTGGCAATTTCCAGTTTTCCTTCGGTACATGGTGTGGCCATTTTAGATTTATCTCTGTGCTTATAGAATAGACGTCTTGCAAGTATGAAACAAGTGTTGAGTATGACGCTTCCTTCAACAGAAGGATGCTAACCAAATCTCAAAAAAATTTAATTAGAGTGTGACGTATGAAAATTAGTCGTTCTCCGATTGGTTGGTAGTTGTTTTGCTGTATCCAGATTGGCATTTCTGGTTGATGATGTATGCATGACGTTGCATTAGGTGTCACGTGAATCAGTGACAGGTCCAAACATGCATGTTCAGGATGAAATTGCACGGACTTTCTCGGGATCACTATAAATGCCTTCGGGTGTGACCGTGTACCCTAACAACTTGATTTCCGACCTACCGAAATGGCACTTGGACGGCTTCAGCTGCAACTTAGCAGCGCGAAGACGTGAGAACAAGGCCTCCAGGTCGCGCTTGTGCTCCTCGGGTGACCCTGAAGCTATTACAAGATCATCGATGAACACGTGGACGCACATACCCAGCAGGTCCCAGAGCGCCATTTTCATGGTACGCTGGAAAATGGAGGGTAAATTGGCCAACCCAAAAGATCCCACTGCATAATTGAACAGCCCCCAATGACATACAAAGGCTGTCTTGTCCTGATCCCGTTCTGCCACGCGCAATTGGTTGTACGCGGACTTCAAATCGAAAATGCTAAAGACTGACTTTCCTCCCAACTGATCGAAGATATCTTGGATCAGTGGCAGGGGGTATTGATCCTTGACAGTGATCTCATTGAGCGCTAGATAATCTACGCAAAACCGGATGGTCCCATCCTTCTTAGGGACCAGACACACCGGTGACGCCCAAGGGGAATTACTGGGGTAAATCACCCCGTCCTTTAACATTTGGTCAATGCACTCATCCACTATCTTGCGTTTGGCAAGGGGAGTGCGGGGTGATCTCCAGTATTAATCTCTATCACCGAAAGGGGACACTGGCCGAAAGGTTTGCCATCTGTATAGAATACATCACTGTATTCCTCCACTACCTCCAAGTATTCGGGGGGGACGGACATACCACACGCGCTAGTGGGCACGGCAGTCCCTGCCGAGTCCACTGCAGCAGTCAAATTCCAGAAACGATTACTAACTTTATATGCATGCACTGGGAGAGACTTAACCTTCCAACGCAATACATTCCTCTGGTAATCCACCACTGCCTTGCCGGTGGTTAGGGCATCATCCCCCAAAATACATTCATGTAAAATATCGCCTACCACTATTACAGGTAGGGGACCCAATTCCTGAAAATCCACCTCGGTACGGCCGTACACAGGTATGGCCTTACCTGAAGCATTAAAAATGGGGGGCG
Organism: Hermodice carunculata; assembly: GCA_964020975.1. Classification (NCBI taxonomy): domain Eukaryota; kingdom Metazoa; phylum Annelida; class Polychaeta; order Eunicida; family Amphinomidae; genus Hermodice; species Hermodice carunculata. The sequence continues at coordinate 34,556,494 of OZ026623.1, forward strand.
TTGGCTGCAAGAGCCTCGACCTCCCAGTTACCTGGCAAAGTCTTTTAAAAACAGAGGTATGCAGGAGAGAAGCGCAGGCTCCAGTATCGATCAAACATTGTATACTCACATTGTCAACGTTGATCGACACACCCAACCTGGAACCGGCAGCCTTAACTCCCGCGCCCTCTAGTTTCCCTGGCCTTGCGTCGACGGCGGGGCAGTGCCTGCACCACAGGTCCTCGGCCTCCGGGGAAGGAGAGGGCAACCTGATTTGTAGTGGTTCCCCCCACAGTTAAAACAGGACACACCGCCGCCCTGGTTGCTCTGCTGGGGACCGTCGGCCTGGGGGTTGTGCTGGCCCCGCTGACGCTGGGGACGTGGCTCCACTTGGGGCTCACCCGCCTTCTCCAGCCGTGTCAATCGACTGGCCATCCGGTCCTGACCCTTCTGGAGTTGCTGCAGGGCCTTCATCAGTTCGTCCGACGGGGCAGGGGTCACGGATGAGGTGTCCATTGGCTCCTCCTCGCGCCACAGCCCGGTATACCGCTCCAGCCCGGCCTCGATCTGCTCCACAAACCTCAGTGCCGCCTCCAGGGTCTGCTCCGTCAGTTCCAGACTGACCCTCTTCGCGACCTCCGAGGACCGCAGACCCTTCACATATTGGCGGAGCAGAGTCCTTTCTGCATCCACCGATCTGCTCCCCGGGTAGGCTCCCTGGGCAGCCTCTCGGAACCGGCGGTTGTAGGAAGCCAGGGTCTCCCCATCTGCTTGTCGCTGGTTCTCCACCACCAAGCGCAGTCTCTCCTCCTCGTCTGCTGACAAGAACGTGCGCTCGATGTGCAACTTAAGGCGGGCCCACGGCACCTGAGTTCGGTCCTCTGCCTGGGAGTTCAAGTACCGCAGTACCTCCCTCCTCAGTGGGCCGCTCGTGGTCCGGCTGACGATACTAATAATCGCCCGGTTGTCATTGTCTACTACCGGGTCCAGTAAATCTACTTCGTATAAATAGTTGCGGGTCTGCGCCCCAACTTCGCCGTCACAGATGGTGAAGCCCCTGCACAAGTTGTTAAGCAGGTCCTTCCCCCTCTGCAACTGCCATTGAGCCCGCTGGTCCGCGTGAAACGAGCTCTCTATGTCCTTGATTTCGTTGAGCATGCCCACCAACTGTGAGGTGGGGTTGTGCTGCTCCATAGTGTCATAGCTCAATTTTTAAACAATAATCAGTCACAAGTCTAAAATATATCTATACATTGGTGGCCACTCACCACAAATAAAAGTCCCGCAATCTCTGGGATGGGGCCCGTGTCCTGGTGACTCTCACCAGCACGCGATGCACGTCGTAGCACCGGGTGCCCTCATGGTTGGCCCACACCAAATGCTGTCGCATCAAGTATGTGGCCCAGCCGTGGTCTCCGCTCGTGCTGGCTTGTTCCAACCGCAGGGTGCACCGCCCACACTCCAATAAATAGATTCGGAACACTCCACAGTGCTCTTTCCTTAAGTGTCTCACGAGGTCCCCTTCACTACAGTAATTGTACTCGCACTGGGAGCACCTATATGCGGCCATCAATAATTATACAGAGGGTGGTCAACTTACAGTTTGTTGATCTCCCACTCATCGATTTCATCCTCTAAGGTCTTAAGGTCATCACGATAATTTGCCCACACGGGTTTTGTGAATGAGTCTTTGGGTTTTATCCCGTCGTAGTCCCCTGCAGGTACCAACCGCATACTTGAATAGTCGGTTTGTGGTTTCCAATGCTTGCGGGCTTCGTCCCAGTCCACTTTGGGGGCAGGTTTGTCTTCCTTCTTTGAAGCCATCAGTTCAGCACTGGTCCATCATAAAAAAAAATATAAATGAAGATCCTGGCAAGCTCGCCAATGAAAAAGTGAGTTGCCCTTTTGGCGGGCCAACTTAAACTACAAAAAGTTGGTTCACTTTTCTAGGGCTTGTGGAAACGCTGCCTGTACATGCGACAGAAGATTACTGTTCATGTCCGCGATGAGGACCAGCCAGTCTGACTTGGCTGTGCATTCAGCCCCAGGCCGCATCGCCTGCTGGACAGCAGGAATAAACCACACGTCCACTCAAGTTGAGAGAAGAAGACCAAAAGCTCTGTTTATTACTTGTACATCGTATACATATCATTTTCTGTCCACACTGGCCACGTCACTCATTGGTAAATCTTTCTGGCATCTTTAAACACCTTACGTAAATAACTATTGTATATTCAGTAACCTGCTACAAGATGTACAGGTATTTACGCAAAGCAAATTGTTTTCTGACAAAGCGTGCACCTGGATATGTGATTAAAGGGCACCCTGGATCTGCTTCGCATCCCAGGACAAATTAACTTGTTTTGTTGGGTTTTCGATTTTGGGCCGCAAATGAGATTTTTCCAATTTAAAACTTTCAAATTTACATCCACAAATTACTAACTGCATTCCTGGGGTTTTGGTTCACCACTAAATTGCCACAAGTAAGTCATTAAAAATGTCGAATGTACACCTGTACAATTCAGCCCAAACTAATGAACTCAGTTGCGGTTGCATAATACAAAACTCTAACAAGTTGTTTCTTTCTTACCGATGCAGCGAGGCTCCTCAGATTGTTATTGCAAACACAATCGTTACGTAACGCTACACCTGACCACCGTTTGATCACATAACCAGAGGCAACACTATATAACACGATACTGTCCAAATGTCATCAAAATGTAAATGAATCATGAATGATTGCCACACAAGTCACGAAAGAGCATCGTGTGTGAAAACAGCCAAACATAAACTTGCATGAAGCTACTGCCTGTTGTGTAAGATTACCGCTGACCATTCTGGTCCATTCCTGGACTGTACCAAGTTTACCAGCTCACCTGGCCTGTGCAGCTATCCCTACTTGCCTGCTGCACAGCCAGAGCAATCCCAGGCAGCCATCATTCATACACGAAACCAAAACATTACAAAAAGGCCAGTGGCTTTTACAACCTGTTATCTTGACATCTGCTACTTTGAAAGCATTCCAGAGAGAGACTGGGTCTGGTTTGATATGCTGATACAAATGTGAATGCTTCTCAAGGTTAGCACAAGTCATTAATCTTATGAATGCTGTGTTTGAGATACCCTCGAATAGAACACCAGATGACATACTGTCACCAGGGTCCCTAACACATATGAATGGCTCATGAGAGGGACTAATGAAAGATGAGTACTTGACAAATGTTTCAAATATTTTGATATTTGGCAACCTGAAAAAGCTGCTTACATAATCTGAACCACCTAGCAAGAATACAGCCAAAATGGAAATGATGCTTCTAGTACAAAGGTGGTGTAATGAATTATAGCTGTGGATACTTTTTATCCCTTCATTTAGAGAAACATATTCTCTCTCATACTGGCGTTCAACAGCAATTTGTTTCACAGACCCATCCACAGCATTTAACCATCTACCTTCCATCAGTGCTAGGCCATACATATACACATCTGTGTCCCCAGCTACCACTAATATGTTGCACATAGGTGAACACCTGGCATGAAACCACAGACCACAGTCTGCTTCACCTTTATTGTTAACTCGCCTTACAGCATCACTGATTTCCCCTCCACTGACACAAATTGGGGGTTTCCCATTATAAGAAGAATCAATGATTAGTGAGCAGCCATCAAATAAAGAATGTTTGGCTTTATTTGCCAGCCAGTGGCATAGGAAGTTAATGAGACTTTCCTTGTATTTCTTGTTTGAAAGTGCAGATGAATATGCACTTCCAAACAAGAGAGGTGTTGTCTCATTAACTTGTGTTGGCAAAGAAGTAGCAGCACCTTGTTTTAATTTACGCTCAACATAGACAATTTTCCGAATTGGAGGCATGAATTCAGGCTTATCAATGACCAATGTGACAATTGTTGCATTTCTCTTAAATCCTAGTTTTTCCACAACACTAGACCAAATATGGTCCACTAAATCACCAAAACATTTGATATCAGGAGGTGGTGGACAATGTATAAATCTCAACAGATCAATAATGACTTCATAACCATATCTGCCCATTTGAATTGGATTTATTGTCTGAAAAATATTTGAAAATTCTGGTATCTTAAGGAAAGCTTCCTTGAACACACTTTTATTTCCGGGTCTCATTTCACCATTTTCATCACAGATGGCAAGAGGAAACTCCATAACGCGATCAAGATAATGTCCAGATTTCTGCACTTGCTTTGTAAGTCCACGTGTAATTTTAGTCAACCTGCACAGTTTGCTCTTCTGGGATCTAACAGTTACTGTGGATTTAGAAAATGTTTTCAATTTACGTCTCAATCGCTTTTTGGGGATCTCTGTTGGGGGTATAAGAATGTATTGTCTAATGTAGGATACCATTCTTGCTGTGCCCTCGGTACAAATTCTCAACAAATCATGACGATTTTCATTTGGAAGATCAGGGAAGTTTGCAGAAAAAATATTTTTCAGACTTCTTTCACTTTTGCAGCAGAACAAATTGTGACTCTGAATATGTTTAAGCATCTGATTTCTGTAGCTTACAACAGGCTATTTGGGAAATCTTGCGATTTTCTTCATATACTTAAAGACAGTTGCTTCCATAAGCATCACAAATTTGTCCAGAAATGCCGTAAAATTAGACAGTGTTACAGTTTGATATTCTGAAGGTCTGGTAGTCAATTCCTGGAGTCTTTTGTTAATAACTTGCTCATGACCTTCATCAAGGGCAACATTGTGAAATGGCCGACCAGATATACTTACTGTCCATTCTCCTTGTTTAAAATGATGGATGACTTCAGTTGGAAAAGATTTTATGTTATTCCTGTTTTGACAAGACAGTTCTTCATACTTGTTTCTTGAATATGCAAAAAATAGTTCAGTTAACTTGGGCAAACATGCATTTCTCAAGTCCCAGTTTCCTGATCTAATAGCAAAATAAAAACCCATGTATGCATGTAAATATAAAAGTGTGCTAAACCAAAATCTGGACATTTCATCTTTATTGTCACTTGAGGACAAAATATATAGCCAGGGCTCAAAATCAGAAATATTTGCAAACTCCTGTTCATTGTGCTGCAGTTTGCATTGTTTAACACTCATTAAACATTCATAAAGAGCTGAAAGTAAATGATGTATATCCTTCCACTGTTTCACCTCTTTATGATGGTTGCAAACTTTAGCTAAATCATGCAAACCTCCATCCCAAATCATGTCTCTTAAAGTTTCTGATGCCAGTTTAAATAAATGCCAGTCACCTGGCACAGGCAACACCCATGAAAAGGAGTTTGGGAATTTTTTCATCAGGTTTTTCACTATTGAGTATGTCTGTTGATCTCCACTAACTATACACTTTTCTGGATATCCTTCCTGTCCAATGGAAAGATCTGCTTTTACCTGGGTCAAATAAGTGGCTAAATCATCAACACTTGAAGCCTGGGCACATGAAACCCAAGCATAGGCTATGACATCAGCTGTGGCCGGTGTGAAATCTGGCATGTTTGACTGCAGCCTCTCTATAAATGAATCATGTGAACTTTGGCTGTCATTGCTGTTTGCCAAGATTACAATTTCAGAAGAAAAAAAATCTTAAAAGAAGCATGTTCAGGTGAACCTTCTTGTGGGAAGGTCATTTTCACTTGTAACACAGTTGTTTTTGTTGTTTGTCTCAGTGCCCATCTGGCTACCTGATTCATTGGCAGTAACTGCACTTTGTTCGGATACATGTATATTAGACCTTTGAGTTATTTGACCTGTTATTAAGTTAAGCATTCTATTGGAATAATTTGATCCACCCACAAACGCATTAGCAAATCGTCTGAGAAAGTTTAGGTTGTCAAATGAAAATCGCCAAAATTTGCTGGGATTTATCTCATTAAGTATATTTCGTGAATTTGTCCATGCCGTAGCTTGATTACGAATATGCCCAATGCTACAGCCGACTCCAAACATATTAAGAAATTGAAACATATTATCTCCCAGCCCACCTGCATATGCAGTGAGTCCTATAATGGTTTGCAACATGACACATTTTCTGTTTAACAAGTTACATATGATACCTATGACCATCTGAATTGCCAATCTACCTCTATAATCTGTGAGCTTCTGTCGGTCATCTTTGTTATTGATTTTTGTTACTTTCTCAAAAAATGACACCAATGGTTTGTGCAGAAATTTACCTAAGAAATAACTGTCATAAAACTCTTTCTCGCCCTGTGGAGCTTTCTGGTTAAATATTTTTCTATAATCAAAATCACATCCAGCAGCATCGGATTGTGACACCTGTTCTTTAATCATGTCTTGAATATCTTTATACAAAATTGATGACTCATGATAAGAATTTACTTCCCTCTTCAGTTTTTCAATTTCAATTTTGGCTGCGTGAAGTTCAAAAATACTGTTTTCAGAAAAAACATTCTTGTTGTAGTATATTACTGACCTTTGTCCAGGGGCTATAAACTTACCAATGTCATGATATTTGCCAAGCTCTCGAGACAAATAATTAGAAAACGCCTTTAGGTTTGATTTAATTTCAGATTCAATACAAACCTCAGCAGAAAGCCTTTGTTTGAAAGAAAACATTACCGTATATCTTCGATTATAGGGCGATTTGCACATAAGTCGGGACTCCTAAAGTCTCAGCAAAAAATCAAGGTTTTGTGTTTGGCTTGAATATAAGTCGGGGGCATTTTCAAAGGGTAAGCTTATCAGAAAAATAGAAAGAAAGGAACAAACAACCAGGTTCAGATCACATTTGATAATATGCTTTATATATTCTGAATCAATGAATCATATTGTAGCGTCAATGAATACATATTATTACAATACAATACAAGCGTAGCCGTTGACAAAAGTTGCTGCACACAGTCACAGTACACTTCAATCATATAGTTATGCCAAAAACTTTGAAAAGTTTTTTATCGCCAGCATTTGAGTATCTATATTATCAATATCATTTAGAAGCCTTCAAACTCACTGGAATCACTGTCACTTTCCCCTACCAAGTCTCTGAACAACTGCTCATTTGTTTCGATTGTGTCATCGTACATGTCATTGTCCGTATCCATGGTATCCGCGTCAACATAGCTATAACTTGATTCAGTGTCTGATCTCGATCGTGACCATAAAATGTCATCCTCGGTACCATCCAATGAGTTAGAAATGCAGCATTTCTTGAAAGATTTAACTATGATCGCAGGATCTAATTGGTCCCATGCTTCTTGGACCCAGTGGCACACTAAGCTAAGTGAAGGGGACTGGATATTGCCAGCTTTAGTGAATGTTTTCTCGCCGTCCATCATCCACGCGGTCGACAGTTTGTGCATTAACACTTTGAAGGGCTTGTTTATACTGACATCCAGGGGTTGAAGCATAGATGTCAGCCCTCCCGGAATGACCGCCTAATCCGTATTTTCGGCATATAGCCTATCCTTTATTGTGTCTTTCAAGTGTGCGCTGAATCTATCAAGCACAAGAAGTGATCGTTTCTTCATAAGCCCACCTGGACGTGCTCGCCAAACCTTGTCTATCCATAATTTCATAATGGACTCATCCACCCAACCACACTCCTGCACGGCAACGATTACTCCGCTGGAGAACTTTTCTTTCTGCGGGAAAGTTTTCCGTTTGAATACAATCAGCGGCTTTAGCTTTGACCCATTGGCAAGGACGGCCAGCATGATAGTGAAATGTTTTGTCTCTGACCCAGTCGTTTTCACCGTCACAGTTTATCGCCAACTTTGTGCACTGTTTGGTTGCTAGGGAGGTCCAAGTTCATTGGTGTCTCATCCAATGTTGGCAATATTGATGAGCTCGTACTCGTGTTGTTCACGCAGACGGATCACATACTTCTGGAATTCTGACACCTTTTCCTCTAACATATCCGGCAATTTCTGGGCTATATGGGTCCTCTGTCGTATAGCTAGACCATGACGATCCATGAAGTTGGAACACCACCCAGCCGATGCCTTAAAATTGCTATCGAGTCCGTATTCCCCGGCCCTGGCAGCTTTCATTTTCAATGCAATCAGTCTTATGGCACCCCTTATTACGACGTAACCATTAGCCCTCTTCTCTTTTATGTATTTCTCCAGATACTTTTCAAGTTCAGGATAGCTGGCAGTCTGACCCCGTCTGGCTCTTTTTGTTTTGGGCATTTTTGACAGTTCTGATTTCAGTTTGCGCCAGTCACGGACACTCTTTTCTGTGACACCGAAGTGGCGCTCGGCCGCCATGTTGCCATTTTCCTCAGCAAAGTTGACAACACATAGTTTGAAAGCAGCATCATAGGATGATCGTTTGCGTTTTCTGCTACCGTGACCGCCTTTCCCGCTCATGGTACGTAAGAATACAAAACCAAAGCCACAGGCAGGCTTTAAATAAGCTGGAATTGACCGAACTGAACCGTGTATCGTCATTCCAAGTCAAAATTGACACCAGACATTTCTTATTGTTTTGACCCTGGCGGAAAGCGTACACGATCAGCCTTTCAACATTAAACAGTGGATTTTTAATGATCAACAATAAAAGAAGATGTTCACAGCTCTTATTGCAGTACAAACAAGTCACCTAAACCCTGACACGGGTCGGTTACAGACGGGGGAGGGTACGATATACTCTATTGTTCATGATCCTTTGTGAAGTTGGAATCGAGTTGACGGCATTAGTCGATTGGCAGATGACCGGCAAACTCCGATCTCAATTACCAAGATTGTTGACTCGTTCATAGGTCGAAGTACTTATTTGACCCTTAAAATTTAGGGCTAAAAATTGGACTTGTATTCGAAGATATACTGTATATCTTTTCTTGAGCTGAGTCCCTTTTCCTTTTAAACTACTCTAATCATTAAAGTGATCAGATACAATTTGATAAAGCTCTTTTGCTTCAGTATGTTCAGGTGCTACACATTTTTACTGTATGTTTTGACATTAGTATGACATTGCGTACAAACCCAGTCTGATTTTTTCATCTCTATTTTTTTTTCAGTTTCTCTTCACAATAAACATCGATTTTGTCTTCTAAATTGTCGACAAAATTCCAATCTTCACTTTCTCTGGTATCACATAAAATACAAGCATGTTTGTTAACCAAAGTTTAACTTCTATATAATGATTGTAACACAAAACAGATTCTTTTTTTAATTTTCCCATAGAACAAAGGTCTACTTAGCACAAAATATTGTTGCCACATTTGTATTGATAGTCCAAGTGTCCAGTCTCTCGGAGCCCACTTCTTCACATTAGTTTTGCACTGTGGAGTTGTGTTTGTTGTCTCGGACTCTTTCAGAATGACAGACAGGACAATGTCTCTGTGTTGGCTATGGTTGATTTAGCTTCTTGAACCACCTTGGCATTTCCCTGGGATTGCAGTGGTTGTTATCACGGGTATCCATATAGCATGCTGTACACATACAGCTTTCATACTTTAAGTTGAAATGTTGTCCATCCACTGACAAGTTATCATTGAAGACAGCATGCTTGTCCCCAGGGTGACACGGGTTGTTCATTTTGTACATCTCTTTCATCATTACCAAGGTGAAGCCACACAGCACAGTCACCACATCCTTGGCCATCATGATGCTTTGCTTTCCTGCCACGGTTCTTGGGTGGTTCACCTTTGTCATCAGATGGGGAGTTTTTCTTTTTTTGGCAAGCAAATAATCTCCTGGAGACACGGACACCACTAGGTTGAGACTGATCCTTGGATGAGCCTTTGCATGATGATGATGATGATGTACCACTGCTTTCATTGCCATTTCCATATTGGACAATATACAACACAGATGGAATGACACCAGTTGTAATATTGTGTATAACTGCCATGCTTACCATCATTCCCGCAATGGAGGATTGAACAGTGATCAGCACAGCATACAGTAAATACTGAGTCATGATAGGAATCATCACGCAAGAAGTTAAACCCATTGGTGCTGATCTGTGCAGCTTAAGTAGTGTAAAAACTGCATGTCCAGTAAACCTATTGCTGACCTGTTCAAGTCTGTCATATGATGGTACATAAAGAAGATCAGTACATTCAAGTTGAACTCTGTGCCACAAAAGTACACTAAAAATAGTAAGGAGGCCCATAAGAAAACTGTAATTGGGAATTTTGAAATAAACTCATGCTGCAAAGAAAGTTGCCCCAGTCAGTTTTTATCCATAACAACTGTTATTCAAACTAAAGTTGAGACACATGATGTGATCACTTGTTTCCTTGTTTGCACAAAGTCTTACTTCATTCTGAATGATTTATATCAGCAATAATATGTTGCTTTAATATATGGTTCTTGTTAATGTATGTTTGGCAAAATATGGCCTAATTGACAAACAAGTCATAATGTCAAAACTTTTTTCAAAACTAGACAATAGTGCCTGCTGTATGTGACCACTTTCGTGAGAGACCACCTGGCTGATATGACCACACTAGACCTTTTTGGCAGGTATTTTCGCACATAAATATTTTCACCAAACTGTTTTCCAGTGAGAGAATGTCTCAGTCAAAAACACAACTTTTTCTCAAAGATGAGTGAGATTTTTGTACTGCCAATGTTTACAGTCACTTCTACAAGCAAACATTGCCTCTGTAATGACTTTTTTGGTAAATGTTCCATCCATTTCATTCCATTTATTGCGTTAATGGATTCATTTGACAAAGTTGAGGCATTTTTCTCCAGTTACTGGTCAAATCGACTTTTGTATTTTGCCAGCATTTCATCCTTAGCTGGTTTTTGGTCTGGACCGACCGATGTGTGGTGCCAATTTTGTGGGTTGCTCCACAAGATGCAGGTCCACACCATGTATGTGTACATCCAAGGTCGGTGTAGAGTCCACCAGTACGCTGGGAGCGCCAGGCCTTCTTCGTTTAGATACCACAACATCACACTCTATGTTGCCACTGGGGACACGGCTGTTCCAGTCTAATACTGCCAGCATCATCCTATTGTTCATACCTAAAATTTGAAAAAAAAAGAAAATAATTATGTTTAGTTTCTTATCAAAATGCTACTATAAATCAAGTCCCTCACATTGTTTTTACCATGCATGCAGGCCTCCAAGGACATGATAGAGGACACCTGTCTGTAAAGACCACTCCAATGAGAGATACCTGTGTTGTTGGAAGACTCAATAACTCAGGCTACTCTCAGCTGTTTCCATTTACAAATTTATAATTCTTGAAGGCCACCTGTTTTCATATGCCACAGTTAAGATGGTAATACGGTGGTATCTGCTGTATGTGATCACCCATTTTGCTAGCCAAAAGTGGTCACGTATGGCAGGTGGTCTTAAATGACAGTTCAAGTTCCAAAGAATATCGACTGCTGTGTCATCAGAAAGGTGGTCTCACAGCAGTGGTCACATACAACAGGTACTACTGTACCTGTTGTATGTGACCACTACTGTGAGAGATCACCTGGTTTTTGTGAGCACATTTCTCAATGAACAGTAGTCTTATCTTCTTTTTAACCTAACCTGCCATTTGAGACCATCCACAATATGTGACCATATTTGGTTGGCAGAAGGGGTGGTCCATACTGCAGGTACTTCTGTACATGTATCTTGTACAGTAAAGCATGACATGCTGAGCATCTCTATAACCCAAAACCCTTTTATACTAAAATTATAGGTTCCAATTTTTGTAAGTAAATTGATAGAAAAGTGTTGAAACCTGCAATCCCCATACACCTCTCTGCTCTGAACACTGTATAGTTGATTTCAGTCCTGAAGCAACATTTAACCTGCCAAGACTGAACAATTACCAGAAAATTGCTTTTTGTAATTCATTGATATTTGATACAGAAACATCAAGGTATTCTTTTTATATCCAACAATTTCCTCATCAGGTTTGTGGCATTCATGTACTATGTATTCAAACCAACTTTTTCAATGCAGTGTGAACCCCCATGAGGGCTTACCATAAGGCATACATGTGACTCTGAAATTTCCACACACATGCCTTGGCATTTTCAAGAAAATAATTAAACATGACACTAAGCCCATCATATTGTACAGTGTAGTGTGTGGGCTTTGTTTGAACAATATGAAATGAATAGGAATGACTGTGTAAAAGAAACTGATAAATGCTTTCCTTGCAATTTTGGTACCGATGTTTTTTTTTTTTTTTGCTGTTGTGGACTTCTTTGTAAGTTTTTGTTATATACATAAATGTATCATGGAGCTGGTAATCCTCCTATGTATGTGCATGCACAGGTGAAATCAAAGTTTACATCACATGTAGCTTCTAGGCCACACACCTAAACCTCTGTTATCCAAACACAGGTGATACCCCAACACTTTGGCTGGGTCCCAGGGGTATTTGGCCTTGACAAGTTTTAATGTCACACTTTCTTGTTTGTTGCAATATTCTAGAAATGCCTGCCCAGATTTTGCTCAATTTGGACATATTAGCTGAGAGGCTTTTATGAGTTAATGTGTTTTCAGTTTGAGACAGTTAATTTGTGAATTGTTTCTTTTTGTTTATTTATTAATTTTTTTTTTGTCATCAGCCAATCTGGCGAGTGACAGAATTATGTAACATTTGAGCCCCATCTGCACATTACCTGTATAGGGGATATGGATCCTCTTTGGCACATACTTTGCCATCATGCTGTGACACACTTCCAGTTGCCATATGTGGAAGAGTATCCAGTAGTCTTTTGTTCATTACTGCCTCCTGCAGCACTTTGAATGCTGGGGATTTGGGTCCATCTACATCTTTCCTTCCCATTCTGCATCAGAAGGAGGCTTATGTTGGCATTTGTGGAACTGCACCCCGGTTGTCAAAGCGTGTTTATTTGTAATATGATTAAGGATAGAAATCCACTTCTCCCTGTTTTTAAAATACATGTAGATGAAATCAAACAGCTGAATTCATGTGCCCTAGTTTCCAAATTAAAGAAGTTGATCAGAAGCAAGGGAAAAAAAATCTACAAATAGACTGGCCTATAATACATGAAAAATAATATTCCAAAATTTGTAAGACTGAATATATTTACAGGATACAAGGTCACAATTTAAATATCTGATTTCAAAATATCTGTATCCTTATCAGGGCCTAGCCTTTTTCCTTGAGACTCTTATTTTTCATTCTAACTGAACAGGGAAAAAACTTAACTTTTATCAGAAATCCTCCAAGTAGTTATATTTCATGGAGGGGTTAAGACTTAAAATATATACTATTAAACATTTTCTATAATTTTTTTCCTTAATTGGTCAACTCATGTCTGTTTTATATACGTACAAGAAGTTTTTTGCTTAGTATAGGCTCTGTAACAATATTGGTGAAGGAATTGGAAATCATGCACAAGTATATTTGCTATATCAAGTTAACATGTACGTGCAGGTATTTATTTGCTGGGTTGTGTTTTGTGCAGAAGTTACAGTGGTGCACGTACTTGGTCTTACAAAGACATCCATGGATTGTTATGTACACATTTAAAGACGTTCGGTACACTGGTCAAAAGAATTTAGAAATCTCTGGTTTTTGTGAACCAAGATATTGGCATTTGAAACAAAATGCAAGCAAAAAAGTGGCATGTCATGGTGCTACTTTTGTCGCTAGGTGGCGCTACATGTAAGGACTACAGAAATTTGATAGCAAACATTATGTATGTGGGTAAAAGCAAAAAAAAAAAAGTTTAAGGATGCAAAAATATGCATAAAATAACTCAATATGCAATGTAAATCAAGCCTTTTAATAACAAATATGTAGACAAAACATGCTGGAATGTGACTTTAAATTCATCTCGTCTTGCAAAAATGTATAAGTGCTCACATTATTTTTTAAGTTTGAAATAGAAAAAATATTTGCAAATCCCTGAAAAATTGTAGGGGGTTTCAAAAATATGCACTGATTTCATTGATTAACAAAAAAATATATCATACGGTGCTATTTTTTCCGCAATTGTACAAAGAATTCATGCATGTTGACTTAATTTATTCTAAGTTCATAGGTACAAGGTATCCACTCATTGTCTAACTTCGATACCATATCAATATACATGTATGTAGGTTAAATAAACGGCAGTACGTTGTTAATTTTATATTCAAGTCATAATATATACTTTCATAGTTTTACTGAGAAGAAACAAACATTTTAAGAGTCTCCATAGTGCAATACAGCAATGTGGAAAGAGAGGTAAAAATAAGAATATCAAAATTATAGTTGCCTTAATACATTGTCGAATGGTAACACAGGCAGCACATTATCAAATATGCTTGTGCCACCTTTTGACGCTGGGGTATTACTGTGGTTCCCCCCCCCCCCCCAGTTGGGACAGCGTTTATCGTACCACATTCACAAGAAATGTAAAGTACACTGGCCAAGCCATATCGTTTTTCTGATTCTGTATTTTTTAGGGACAATGTTTCTTTTTTTTAATTACATTCCTCGCATACAAGATCATTGGCTAGTACACTTAGTTCCACTATTCTACGACCTTCGTCCCAGTTATAACTGTCGGTGTTTACATGTGCATGTGGCATTTGGGGGGTGGCCGTTGCACTTTCGACGGTGGCTTGGTCAGCCTTCGCTGATTGTGTACATGCATTTTGGTCTACCACTGCAGTGTTTCGACGTATTCTGCCTTGTTTTAAAGCATTTAGTCCTTTGTTTTGGCATTTGTTAACAAACCGCCCATTCTTTTTCCTTTTCACTCTTCATAAACAATCCATATTTCTCAAACGGAACTGTGCAAAATAGGAAAAGCGAACAGCAGTTAGTGCAGGTATCGACAAATACCAGCTCCACCTGTACAGAGGCATTGGACCATAAATGGTGGCGCATATCGCGGTGTACCGAACGTCTGTATGATCTATTCTATTGGGTGGATGGGTGGGGGAGTGAAGATACATAGATTGTCCTCAGTATCTGTCACTAGTAGCAGGGTCTGCATTATAAATACTCTCTGCAAAAATAGAATGGTCCATTTACATGAGATGCGGTGCAGCTCCACCAAAGGTGATTCGATACACTCTGTATCTATGGTCCCAGCCCTACATTTCGTTTGAGCTTCGCTGTTCATGACAACTTTTTCACCATGTTCTTGGCAACGTGCCAGACATCAGATTGATGGTCAATGAAGGCCGTCTCCTGGAGGATCTTCACCTGCACATGCTGGTCTGTGGCAATACACTTGATATTGACCTCTGCTTCAGACACCTTCTGAATAGATCTCTTCAGCCCCTCAGGTTCCATGTGAATGGAGTTTTTGACCTGATGTAACAACAATTTTACAGGATAAGAAAATAGTAAAATTGCACTTTTTGACAAAATGACATGTAAAGCATCTGTTTTGTTGCTTTTTTTTTAGTGTCACCTGGCTTGGATGTGCCAAGTACGTGCCAAACATACAAATATTAGATGGTATATAGGAGTACTTTGATCATGCTCATATCAAAACATATCAAATTTACACATACATGTACTGCGCATAATCCTGCTTTCAATGTTAATCACCAGAGTTCTAGAATTTCTTGTGAATATAATTCAGCATTTGGTAAACATTTCACATGATTTATAAATAAGATTTTTTTTTGAGTATGTCAAGCCCATGTTCTGATTAGGAGATACATGAGACACAAGGGAGGGCCTTAAGAAATATTGAACAATGACTTACCTCTGTGCACTGCACAAGCTGGAAATCCACAATTTTGTCACTAGGTCTGTCACTGGACTCCATCAGACTGTATGTGCCGTATTTAGCACAATGTCCAGGACTGTCACACTGACAGTCACCAGAGAGGGTGATGTCATCCTCCTTGGATGAACCTCCAATATAGATTTCTGCTCTTTGTACCACATCTCTTGCACAATGGGGAAAAGTTTCTTGTTAAAAGTTGATTTTGAAAAAAATTGAATCCCAGCAGCTTTCATGATATCATTGGTCCTGGTGTACGTGTTCCCAGTGAACAGTATTGCACCAGACAAGGTCAAATTGCCAAGTGGCATGCGGCCCACAGATGGCTGAGAGGACCAAGTCATTTCATGTCCATCAATGCATGTCATCATAAATGTTACCATTAACCCTGTGAAGTGGTCAGACAATTCAATGACAGGCATGCTACAGCTGTTACAATCCCGAACAGTTTCCTCAAGGAAGACTCATACACAATGAATTTTCTGTCTGACTGAACCTCACGACTGGACTCTGAAAAAGATTCTGAGTCTGAAGTTCCCTGCTGTGGGCTTGGCAAGTGATAATCTGGATCCTCACAAGATGTGTCTCTTGCACTAGCATCATCCCCATTGCTTTTAGGTGAAGACTCTGTCATCACTGATTCGGTGCTCTCATGGGCAGGGACTTCTTCTATCTTGGAAGGACCACTTGTGCTGGTTGCAGCAGGCGTGATGGGCGCAGGCAAAGTCAGGGGCTTCAGCTTAGACTGTTGCGACAGGAGGGGTGGTAATTCTTTGGCTGCAGGAATGGTCTCGTTGTGCTAGCAATGGATAACCGTAGATGGGTTGGGGCTACAAAATAAAATTGGAAGACAACATGTTCAAACATTGTACAAGCAAGTTTCTGACAGTGTTTCTCTCTATTAATCAGTAAAAGAGTTAACTTGCCATCATAAAGACAACATACCTTACATAAATGGAAAATTAGTAGTGGTCACATATAGAGCAAGTATCTTTAATTAAATGTATGTATGTTTCACGAAGTGCTTATCGGGGGCCTTTCATCTCACACAGAAAAAATGACATTTTATGAACCTGTGATGTCGTTTTAACTTCAAGAATGGAATTAATAAAACATGAAGGTGTGTCAATAAAAATAGAATAAGCAACATCTTACTGCATTCAATTTCTTTCGAAGATTTTTGCTGCCATGCCAAACGTCCCACTGGTGAACGATGCCAAGCTCCCTTACAAAAAAAAAATACATTCATGTGTTACGCGATACCTAAGTTACATGAATTTTGCATGTGTTACATGATACCTTACTTGCATGGATTTTGATACAAGATAACACATTTTTTAACGTTATAAGTTTTAACATACATAGGGAAAACTTTGTACAATCCACGGGAAACTTTTCTTTTATATTCTTTGTAAAGAAATTAATTTGTAGGCCATACAATTGGTCCTTTTTGGTTATAGGTCACTGACTTTTAGGATATGTTAGTGCACTGTCGGATATACCTGCTACACAAGGGACAGTTGCACAATTCAGATATCTGGTATTTTCATGTGCATTTTTCCTTCAAATTTCAATGTTCAAGGGAGTTGTGGAAAAAGTATAGATTCATCATTTTAAAAAAAAATAATAATGGAAAAAACATACTGCGGATTGGTGGAATCTGTGAATGTGCATCGGTGACAAGTTCGGTAACTTTCATTTTGTTGTCATCGATGAGGAAAGCCAGGGCTTTCCTGAGCCCCAGTGGCTCCATGTTGGGGGATTTCAGGGTCGTCTCCCTTTTGTCCATCATGATGACAGCCAGTATATCGTGATTCTCCTCGTGCATGGGTGTGTATGTGCAGAATTAGGACGAGTGGCCCGGACTATCATTTCGACCATCACCTGCAAGCACCAGGGAGAGATGTATGAATGATCGCAGTATATAATAAACAGCATTATTGTTTAGTCTGCGAACAGAAAATAACGAATCATTCACTTTTCAGTCTCTGAATTTCTTAAGTCAATAGCTTGATCTGTCCAGGTAATTGTATTCCAGTACCAACATTCTAATCTTCACTCAGTTGTTTGAAGAAAGAGGAATAGCTTGGGCTTGCCACTCTGCGTGCAACATACCTGAAACATGCCATGGGAACTTTTGTCACAATATGAAATGCACCATATGAAGGGTTAACTCACAGATTACGTAAAAAGGTTACCCTTTCACATCTAGATAATAGATCTTGATCTCAACAACAGCCCTCTGCTGCACAGTTTTACAGGTGTATGCAAAGTGCGCCAAGGAAATTTTTTTTTATGTCTCGCTGGTCATTCATGCTTGATGAAAGTTATGCCTACATGTATGCTCTGTACACGCTAAGGCTTGACTCATGATGCATTTAATCATGGATAACTGCATAATTATGAAGATGGGAATGATCCAATGGAGAGTACTGATTGTATCAAAATAAATCTCATCCATGCCAATCATATTACATTTAATCTAATTTTCATCCTGAGAAAATGTATATGTCCGAATGTGTGGTACTAGTCAAAACTGGTGTAAAACATTTTAAATTCATAAACTTAATATACAAGTTGACAACACCTGACCAGTTTTATAACGTAATATCTACTATAATGTGTAACACTTCCATGCACACCAGGGACGCAAGTACTAACCTGTAAGTATTAAATCCTGGCCCCTGTAATTCCCCATCATCCTTGTTAATAACTCCTTCCGATATTTATTAATCATTGGTACACAGTAATGTGACTGGACGTTGTAAAAAGAAGTTCTTCCAGGAGCTTTCAATCCAAGATATTTGAAAAAAAAGAGAAATCTTGGCATAATTGTTGCCTGAGAGTAAATTGTTTGTTGCCACCAAGAAATCTGCAACATTAATGCCATGTTGTATGAGCCTGGGTTGTGAGGACCACTTGTTTGTCACATGTCCCATTCCACAGGTCTGGAAAAAATGCAGAATTTTCAAAATCAACTGATATTCCATGTTGCAATTCAAATATTGTTTCATGATGAGTTATTGTTATCATGCCTTACTGGATACGTACAACACAAGAGTGCAAGTGATACAAAGGTTGACTGTCAAGTTTTTGTCATTACAATTTGTTTGAATGCAATAATTACCCAAGTCAAAACCACAGCTGTGCCAAGTGCCAATATGCTGTGCTGTCACTGATACTTCTGCGTGGCACCCTTGTCTGTTACACAGAGGTTCAACATGAAGCTTAGCCAGTGACATTATGCATGAGATGTATCCAAGAAATGTTGCATTTTCCACTATGGATGATGCTGATGTCACTAGAGGAAAGCCATCAGTTTGGTGTTCTAAGACTGGAATGTCCTCTTTTGATGTATGGAGCAAATCATCAGGTGTAAGCTTCTCCAAATTTTCTGCAATCTGCTTAACTCTGGAATATTTAAAAGAACAAAATAGGTTTGAGAGATTCAAAACACGTGCTTATTGATCAACTGATTATTCACGTGTGCATTTCTACTTATATTTTTCCTTTTTTTGTTTGTTTGTTTTAATTTTTGTTTTGGGTGTGTCAGCCTTGGTACCCCATTTTTGACTAGGACATTGTTGCCAAGTGTAGCCTTGAGGCAAACAGGAGGCACTCCAGCAGTGTGTTCAAAGGAACAGGTTGTAAAGTACTGTGAAAGTGTTTCTCTCTGGGGAGTTTATACGTATTGTATCTCACTTACACCACATTCTACCAGACTGGAACCAGTTGTTAGGATTTCACCTAATGATGATTAATTCTGTGGAAAGGTTGATCCTTTTTCATTACAGGTTTCTCAAAATCATTGAGGGCAACAATGTTGTGGCAGTGCTCCATGAATGTCTAAGACATCACTATGGGCACACATGGAGGCATTCCACTTTTCCCATGGGCATTGCTCCCATATCACTGCCCTTTCCAAGTAGCACCATCTTGCTATCCTGTGCTGCATCCAAGTTGCCCTGTGCATGTGCTCCAATCAACCCTATGCATATGCATATACACTATACACCAACAATCAGTGCACAATTATAACTCATAATGTCTATATTCAGGTTACTTTCTTGACATGCATCATACTCAAACTCCATAGCTCCCTCATGACTGACAAACCAAGTTTCTATACAAAGTTCCAAAAATCATCATCATCATCAAAAAAAAAAAAAAAAAAAGCAACAGTGTCCTGTAGCTCTCCAACCACGAATTTTCATGTGGTTACCTCACAAAACAAGTATCTGTACATCACTTACATATATTCAAACTATATACACAATCAGAATCATAACATCAATGCCAAAATGTCACTATTTACACAATATGTACACAAAACCTCAGATTCCCATATAAAGTGCATCAACTGAAATCCAAACAAAAGCTCAAATTCATAAACAACATGATGTAAGCTAGCTCCCCTCTCCTCAGCATGCTGCTCCATCCTATGACTGCACACAAGTCAACTTCACCAAAAACATAGTATAAGCAATACGCAGTAATCACAATCTATATACAAAGCAGCCCACATTCATGGCCTTCATGCCTATAACTTGACTTCAACATATCTCCAACTCCCTTTTCATCGTGGCAGTTTATTCAACATAGAAGTTTATCCCCATTCGGTATTGTGGATTGTATCATTCAAATATGATACAATCCACAATACCGCAAAACTAGAAACATACTAATATACAACTTGGCTATATCATAGCCCAACATCAAAACAAATATCTGTTAACCAGGTTAACCTTACTCTTTCCTGAACCCTGCTATTCTGAGAGCTCTGACCTGCTCAACATCCAAAAACATACAAAATCTGCCTTGACAACTTGTGATATTAAACAAAACACTCCACACACAATGAACATCCACACAAGTAAAATCACATTATATGAGTGTTCTGTGTATTGGAACTTAGAGCTGCAGAATATCTTGGAATTCTTGTAAAAATTGTACAATTCTTTTTTAGTTTCTGGCTTCGCCTGAACGTTTTCTCTATGCCTTGTTTGGTAAAAATTTTAAATAACTGGGTCATCCAGACTGTTGATAACATCCTGTATGCGAAGATTCAGTTGTTTTGTTGCGTGCCTGATTGTGCTGATTGGATTCTTCATTTGTAATATACAAGATGGTCCATCTGAGGATATTGTGGTAGGGCTTGGTTCAGTGTGTCTATGTTAACAATATGTGTCCGTAAAGCCAAGTCCAAGAAATTTACAAGGTCTTCATGGAGGACGAAACCAGATGGGTTTACATGGATGTCTTCAGGTGCATTTCTCAAATACTTTCTCAGTAGTGGATGGATTTCCGCAATAGCTTCCTGAATACCAAGAGTCCTGGAACTTGTAGCTGAATGACCAATGTCCCTGAGATGTTCAGTTTTTTCTTTGTATCTTTTCCAAGGGGGTGCAGTTCCTGCAGATATTTTGCCAAAGTTCATCTGATGGGATGCATGGTACATACTGTTTCAATGCATGTTTTTTATCTCTCCAAAATAAAATCAAAATCTTGGTCAGTGGATTTGTTGCGAGTTGCTGTCATGGACAAGAAGCTGTCCCACACCTCCCTTACTGTAGGATCCATTTAGTGACTTTGGAGAGTCTTGAACAATTCAATTTTCTGGTAGTGTGGAAGAGGCCTTCCTCAAAATAGTTCTTTGGTGTGAAACTCGACACTTTCTAGCAACCTTGCATTGTTTCTTCTAATTGCCATTTGAAAATTATAAATTCCCCGATAAAATTGAGCAACTTGCATGTACAGGGAACTGTAATTTGGGTTGGCATTAACTATGAAGGTAACAAAAATATGAAGCCTATAAAGTCATTTGCCTAAATATTGAGAACAACATATAAAGCACATTTAGTTAAATTTTGGGGATGCTGTAGGTAAAATCTTTGGCATTAGTGGTGGTAGCATTCTTAGGAGACTTAAACAAGTATGTTGGGAGGGCAGCAGCAGGGTAGGTATAAACACAGACTCTTGCCTGCTGCTATGATGATGAATGCAGTGTCTGTTGGGCATGGGCGGGAAGCTGGAAGCAGCCACACGGGAGTCTAAATGCACTGAAATTTACATAAATGTACATATATTGTGGAAATCTGCCTGTTTTCTGCTGGTTTTAGTTTTGAATTCTTTAACCGTAACTTTAATAGTTACCTTTTTGCCAGTTGGTCGGCTTTTCTGAGTCCCTCCCTGCCCTTGCAATTGTCACAAACTAATTTTCTTTTTGCATTTTGCACTCCACATGTTGCACAAACAAGGATGTTTTGATCTCGTGTCTCTTTTTTTATGGTTTCATCCAAAGGGTCTATGACTTCGTTGTTGACTAATGTTTCCTCTTCTTGAACCTGCATGATAGTAAGGTGTATGCAATTGTACAATTGTTGAAAATGAAGTTCTTCGCCGTGAGGCCAAGTTTGATCGTGAATGTGCTCAAGGTCTTCAATAAACTTCAATGTACTGTCCTCCAGTTCATTCACAATAGACAATTTGTCTTGTTGATCAGGGTCTAATTTGATTTCTTCTACTTTCTCATCAAAATTTGTAACTGTGAGCCAGGTTTTTGGTTCAAGGTTTTCCTCTCCCAGCACTTTTGAGATTCCATCTAGCTGAGTGAACATTTGGCTTGTCATATTCGATGCTATGCCTTTATGGAGTGGATAGATCTTTCTGCTGTGTCGTATAACTCGTTCATTATAAAATGTGTTCATAACTGTGCCATTAAGGCAAGGAGGGGGAGAAGAGGAGGCTGCTGCATCATTCAACCAGGACTGAAGAGTGGGATATGAACCCCCTGGCAATAACCTTGTTGATAATCTCCACTGCTGCCTTACTACTTGTCTGTGTATAAAGTAGAAGGGTCTGCAGGAATGACAATGGAGCAGCCAACCGTGGAATATGCTCCACTGCAGACATCAAATTGTGCTGATCTTGTTTTGATCCATCATCATCATCAAGTTTCCAGGCCCCTTTCAAAAATTCTTTAACTACTCAATTGCTCTATTGCAAGAAACTTTGACAGTCCAAATTGAAAAGTAATTCTGGTTTCTGTAGGAATTGGCAAATTTGTTGCTGTCTTCATATAGGTGGATTTATTGACTGTCACCAACGCGGAAGGACACAGATGAAAGTTCTTTTTGTGTTAAATTGTTGGTAAACATATAAAAAAAATCCAGCTTTTCTTCCTGTTCAGTTTCGTAAAATCTCGCAGAACAGAGCATGCAGTCGGTTATTGGGTGTCTTCTCTGGACATTTACTCATCATGATGTTCGTCCATGGATGTGCAATTGGGCTCTTCATGGTCAGAGAAAAAAATCAATCACTGTTGGTTCACTTGAACCACTGACCATGCTACCATTGTCATCCTGTGCCTGATGGTACTTTGCCTTTTTCTTGGGCTGTCCGCGTTTCTTGGTGAAAGTAGCACACACTGAACAATTTTCAGAATGTGGATTAAAGTTGCAAATTTGAACAAATGTTCTAAATAGCTCCTTGTTCATTTTAGCTTTATCATATGCTTCAAACATTTGCTCGTGTCCTGCATATCTGTAGAGACTATATTTCCAGATCCTCATTTTTGACATTCACATTGTAGATCACCGTTATGTAACCAGCATAATGATATTTATCATGTGTATTTCGGTGAAGGTCAGGTGTATGACATATTCTACATATCCTGACGAGTGCCTGTATGTGTCCTGTCATTCTGCAAATATGATAAAATATGGATGTATGATCTCACTTTGCCTTATCTAAGTATTTTTCTGTGTGTGTATGCATGCATGCTATTGTTGTGAGGAAGATTTCCAGCAAAGGGAGCAATTTTATTGGTCTATTACAATTGTTGCACTAACGTTATATGCCAACGCCTTCCATAATGATTTACAATAATACTGCACATGAGTGAATTCGAATAGTGTCCATACTTTTCTTCCCATATAGATCAAATTCATTGGGTCACCTGGGATAATTGTGACAGGTGCTCTATATATCAACTTTGTGTGTTCCAAACTGCTATGAGAGTTGGTAATATTGTTAGGTTTTCACCTAATGAAGTGAAGACTGTTGATCACTTTTACCATTTATTCTGCAGATCTCAAAGCATGTACAAGTTGACAACAAAGTGCTGATAGTGCTTCAGTGCTGTCACATCTAAGTCTGGTCTACTGTATGTGTCTGTCTGACTGTGCCTCTCAAGCCTCATCTGACAACTGAACTTCCAATCCCCTATGCTGGGGGAAGGCATCCCTTATATACCCAAGCTGCGCCCAAACTCTGCGCCCAAGCTCTGCGCCCAAGGACCATCTGGGTGGCTGGCAGGCAGCCAAGTAAACAAAGCACTCCCCAGCCTTCTGTGGGGTTTCCCCAAGGGTCCCAGGGGGATAACCCAATTACTGCTACTGCATAACTCCCTGGCCTATAGCTTCCCTGGCAGACATAAACAACCCACCTATTAACTATGCTACTGGCTATGCTATGGATAATCACTCACACTGAAGTGTATCAAATTTTAGCAAAAATTCCTCAATATGTTAATTTTTTTATACCAACACAAGGGCACATACATGTAGATTCGTTATGATGAGTTTTTATTTATGACTAAATTTATGTAATAGGCAAAGGCAAGAACATAAGGTTCAAAAACTGCCTGAAAGAGGGCACTGCAGTCAGTGGAGGGCTAGGGTTGACTATTCCCATTACTTTACATTGTAATTTGCAACTTAATAACTTGAAAACTACTGCACATAGAAACACCAAATTTCAGAGAGTAAATCTAGATGCATAAGGGGTGGAGCAGAAAAAATGAAGCTTTTTTGTGACTGAAGGGTGAAAAATCAACCTCTTCAAATCTTTATGGAAGTCATGTCATTACACAGCTGAAACGTCAAAAATCCTGAAAATATATGGTTTCTCATTACTATTTCAAGTAATAAGACTGGTGTGATGTGTCAAACATTGTATTGCTCTTGTAAAAATAGAGTATTTTTGTGCTTTTTTTATTCAATTTTCCTGGCTTATGCCAAATAAAAATCGAAAATAATAACACATTTGGTATAGCAATATCATATTCATGATTACATGAAGCAAACTAGGCATTTTATTCGAGACTTTGTTGTTTTTTTCAGAAATTGGGGCCTTTTTTAATAAAAATACTAGTGATAAAATCAAATTTGGTTTTCTTTCTTTGCTTGTAAATTTGAAAAATTATGTGTTTATATCAGATTGTTTCTCTCTGTGTATGCTTAAAGGTCATGCAAATGTATTCCAACATTTTCAGAATTATACATTAATAGGTAGCCAATCCACAGAGGGTTACGGTGTGGCTGTTTAAATATGGAAATGTGGTAACGCTTGGGACATCTCATCTTTCTTTGCAGAATCATTCATGAACTCATAATGATATCAAATAAGTGGCATGTAAAGTCTTTATTTTGTTGAAACATAATATGTTTTACCAAAAATGATTGTTAGTTTAACTACTTATTTATCTTCTTCTCATAGAACAACTTATTCCCATGGTTACAAAATTCAAATATATAGACATTTTTAATTATGAAGTAATACAATTCTCATCAGAGATGCATACCTTTTCATATGACAACATCTACATGACAGGTAGTCATACACATGACTCGAAACCACCATATGAAATGCACATTTTTTTTTTGGCAGCAAATATCTTCATGTCCCTTTGGTAACGCTTGGGACAGAACCCATATGTAGCCATGCTAGTACATGGCAAACAATCATATAAGGATGGAATACTAACAAACTAACAATTATGTTTCAACTTCAATGCAAAAGTAACTTGTGTAATTTTTTTGCTGCATTTCAGCAACAGAAATTGATTACCATATTAACAAGTTGGAAGTCTTCAAATTCTCTAATGTCTGATCTTTTTTCTAGATCTGTGTCGATAAGCTTTAGTTTCATGTAAAGCATGACTTTGAAGCTTTTGGATTTTTAGAATATAATAGCTAAGCAAAAATTTTGGAACTGTTGTTAACTAGTAAGTGTAGTAACTCTCTCACCAATCAAACAATCAACTACAAAGTGGAAAAGGTAACGCTTGGGACATAAGATGAAATGTCTCACTGTCACTAGGTGTGTCATGTCCCATTCAACTTTCTTACAGATATTCATGTTCAAGATGAACATGTGTGCTACATTTATGTATAGTTAATCCATACATGTTCAGTTTTTCTTTCTGCTTCAACTGTTCATACTTAACCTTATCTCTCTTTAAGTTTGTTCTGTATCTTTTCTGTTTTTTTGCTGCTTTAGTTTGTTCTGTCTCCTGAGTTTTAGTTTGTGTTCTCCTAGTGAGCCTTCTAAAAGGCAACTTAACAATCAATGGTTCTCCATGATTGATGTCACCAAGATAGCCAGTATCAGTGTACTTGGCACTATAGTCTCAACATTTGTACATGGTTAGTGCTAGTGGAGAAGTACTAAAATGTCTAAGGTAAGCTACTACTAGCTGTTAGGGTGGTCTACCAGCTTGATGATACCACTAGTCTCATTCTACCTGAAAAGAAGCAGATAAGGAGAGCATACATAAGCCCGCATGCAGTGCAAAGCAAAGAGTGCATAATAAGGCAGCATACCAGTGCAAACAAAGGTCCAGGAGTGTATAAGACAGCATGCTTTTAAAAACTTATTCACCCCTAGTGACACCTTTTCCCACTAAAATCTAAATGTCCCCTGCTAATATTCTCTTTCATTAATTTAGAGATCATTTTTCAAAATTTTGGATGAAACTTGTTAGAAAATCACTCCAAATCACATGTACTTTCTTCAGGGGTCAATCAGTTTTATAAACTAAAATTTGGTGTATCATTGATTTAAAAAAACAGGTGACCTTAATCCCAACAGATTATCATAAATTTAACGAGGTACTCAAGTTAGACACAAACATTACCTTTTATACATCCAGCCAATGTTTACAACATGGCTGCTTCCCTCCAAGGAGCAATATGGTAGAGCAATAACTCTGCGTTCTCTCATTGACCGCCATGTGGCGCTGCGGACAGCTTTCATCCGGGTATTCAATAGCGGGTCAACCTGAGTAGCGTCGCGTACTATGATGTGTTAACGCATGGTGCAAACTGAGCGTTTTTCTTGGCGAGTGAAATAACCAAGTGCAACTCACAGGCCTAATCATGATAATGTTGTCATTAATAAATACTTTTTGTAGAAAGTAATGCAATCAAGGAATCCACCCAATACACATTGTTGTGGAGTTAATCACATTTGATTTTAATTTTAATTTTACTTTAACTTTTAACGCTACCTGCAGACCCACCCACCCACCCACCCACACACATACAGTAACACTGTAAAACTTGGGGATTCATCTACAATAACATATTCTGATGAGGTTGTCTACTTGTTTTTATTTTTGACACAATGACAACACACCCGGCAAATAACATACAATCGACTTCTTACACTGTAAGTTACAGTGTTGCCAACCCTCCCGAATTACCCGGGAGACTCCTGGAATTTTATGCTTCAAATTCTTGGAAAAAGTGTGGATTTTTGACAATTTTGAGTCACCTCCCGGAAATTCATCAATATTTCCCTTCTATATTTCATATTAATTTATTAATCTCCCTTAATTTTACTTTCTATTTCCCGGATTTTAAGTTTGGCAGGTTGGCAACACTGTTCTTAAAACGCGATGACCAATGTTTTATCCTACTCGATCCTTCATTATCGCCCGCGATGAACCAGGTCACATTAAATCCTTGGAACAGAAGTCTTACTAAATCCCCATGCTGTTGAGTCCATATTATGTGCTATGTCGATAATTTGTTATATGTGATCATTGCATTATCTTGATAACTGTTGAAGAATATTCTTTATTATTGCATTTCTTTCGACCATTCACATAGTCTATTGGCGCTACGCAGGAATGTAACAAGCAGAATGCGGTTCTCGGTCACCGCGGTTCAAATGGATTTTTCACTTTTTTAACACAACATGCGAACAAATGCATTCATGCTCTGCTATAATACAATCTTATCTTTCGTGTGTGTAAAATTTATTAGCAGATATTACGTGAAAAGGAACATTTTTTTGCACTTTGATTGCCGATACGTACAATGTTATCAAAGTGTTTGCAAATCCGCCGAAACCAATGTTCACCCGCAGGCGAGTACCCGGATGAACGCGATGACTCGCACCGTGTAGTGGCGGTTTCTGGAAACTTAAGAAACTGCCCTTCCCTATTAATGTGAGGTCACATGATAGACTGGTTCCATCACTTGCCATCAATTAAATGCAATTCTTTCCACTAGGGGGCAGCATACTCAACCTCTGTTCAATGTACCCTGTCTTAGCTGCACTTACAAACCCTGTCTGTTCACCCAATTGTGTGTGTTTTTTTTCTGTTTTTTTTTGGGGGGGGGGGGTGATTTTATTTTGCAAGCACCCTTTTTACTCCTTGTGCAACAGTACTCAAATTAAGGCATACACAGTTCCATACAGATACACATACACACACACCCCCAATAGACACACATGCTGGCTTGATCATTATACACAGTCATTATTCATGTTATTCAATGCATTTTACTCTCGTGGCTCATTCTACATAAAGAAAACAGGCAGTGCATAAAGCAGGCAGAGTGGGAGCAGTGCTGAGAAATTTGAAGTGTCCCAAGCATTACCGTAATACCCTTTCTAACATGTTCTATCATATCAGTAATTAATTAAAAAGCTTTGATTCAGGATAAACATAGTACATTATAGTGTATAGTTTGAAACTGATGTTATTACGAATGGAAAAAAATGTATTTTGTTGTAATTTAGTTGTTTTTAAACCAAATATCATTTAAGAAAACATGGTTATTTTTATGCAGTCTACTCAACTCAGACAAACATTTTTAAACATTTCATAACTCTTTTGGCTCAAAATCTTAGAAATGTATGTTGACTATCAAATCAACCTGTTTTGATATAAAACAAAGCACTCAAAAGCATATAAAAAGCATAATAATCATTCCGGTAACGCTTGGGACAAAGGGTAACGCTTGGGACAATGACTACATATGCATGTACCAGTATATTGTAGTAAGTGTGTAGAAGTAATTCACAGCACATGCAGCATAAGTACCATTCACTTAATGTGCACAAGTCATTAAAAATAAATTAACATAATTTTTCCATATTCTGCACAAACTTATTCTGTGCAAGTAACGCTTGGGACAATCCACGGGTAGTTTACCTTTAGGTTCCGTAATACATCTAAAACTGATTTCAGTATGTACATGTCATATACCACTTTGTACCTGGGAAAATGGGCTATGATTCCATACCTTTTCAGATACTTAGTTTCAGAATTATGTTGAGTTTGAACATGATGAAGTATTAGGGTAAGATTTACTCAAAATTTGGCTTCAAACCACATAATTTGATGCGAGATGCATATTTTTGTAAAACCACACAAGTTGTGAATTAAACTGGCCTATTCTGTTGCGCAAGGTTTTCATACCTATAAAGAAAGTAAACATATTCTCCACTTCATCCATATTTCATTCAAAATAAGCATCTTTTGTATTATTCACTAAGTTCAGTCACAAAAAATAGGCATTTTTTATGCATTCAATAGCACCTAAATGGCTGTAATTTTGCAACGAATGAAGATGGCGCCATGATAATTGCACCATTTGAAAGGAAAAATTCCACACTGTTTCCACATGATGTTTCTGCAGCCCACAAGACCTTATTCAAATATCTGGAACAAGTTCATTTTGGCTTCACAGGAAAGCTTCATTTTTTCTGCTCCACCCCATAACTAAATACCCCGCAAAAATCATACAAACCACAGCTACAAAAGTGACTGGTTTATTTAAGGTTGTTTTTTTACATACAAACTAATGGGAATATACAGATCTAGCCCTCCAGTTGTGTATTGGGGACGAACACACACCTAAAAGCTAATTCTGACCTCTTCTATTGTGCGAGGTAATAGGTAGCTGAAAATTAGCACCTGTCACCCTTCCTGCACACGCAGGGTAAGGGTGACACCTCGGTATTTCTTTCACCTGTGAAGACTTTTGAACTAAATATTGAAGGCTATTCATAGGCAAAGAAAGCCTACTACATCTATATGATTGTCTACATATTATACTGCCTACAGGGGAAGCATGTGGAAAATGTCAGGTAACAAGATACAGCACTCATCTACCTCCCCATCCCCCCCCCCCCCCTGTTTTTTTTTTGCCTTATCTTGCCACTAAGACCCAGTAGTAGAACCGGTATGGAAACTATTTTCTACATGATTGCACACACAAATTTTCTGTAACAAAAAAATTGATGGTGAAGATGAAGAGTGGGCCTGAGTTACATGCATCGTAATTTATTATTTTGAGAGATGAAGCCACCTTGTGCACTTGTATGTACATGGCCCAGATCTGCTGGGCACATTCACTCCAAAGTTAAGTTTTTCACCTGCCAGATGCCCACCTGGGCCTGCATTCAAAGATCACCATGGGCTAAATTGAAATTCCAAGACAGATTTACTGTACCTGGACTCCTCAGTTCCCATGCCTCAAATGCAATTTAAGTCTTGAATTTACATACAACAAATTAACTGACAAAATTTCTGGGGTCTCGGACACAACTTGATTGCTGTAATTAAAATACCAAGATGCCGAATGTGCAGGTGCGCTATTCACTGCAACTTAATAAATTCAGTTATGGTTTACATAACATGAAGTATTGTTTTATCTAACCAGTGGGAGTAAACCTGCTCACACTGATGCTTAAAACAGAGTGTCTATCTAAGAGTGCTACTCTCCACCTGACTGGATCACTTTGCACATTCAAAAATTTTTCTTTTTCAAATACTCTTAGTTTGTCTCCTTTAAAACAACACCATGCCTTTAGCTACATGTCTATCGAATTGTATAATCATGTTTTGTTTGGATTCTTGTTGATGGTCATTTAGGCCTAGGGGGCTTTTCTGATGGATTGATGTTGGTGTTAGTGTCACTTTGTGGACCTGTATGGATGATGGTCATTGTTGAGACGGTGGTTGCAAGTAGTACCTTTTAAATGCTGTTTTTTTTCTTTTGATATTTACAACCATTTAGGACCCTGTGCTTACAAATTATCTGATGTGCTGCAGATTTTGGTCCCTTTTCATGAATTGTACGATCCAATATGCACAAGAATGATGCACCTGTTCAAGCCAATTTACTGAAATAGGCCTAATTTTAAACAAAACTTTTTGCATTCTGTCATGTTAAAACTAGACAAGGCTTTTTTGACCCTATGGACCTTTGCACATACGTTTTGGACTCTTGGGTACAGACGAACTATAAATTTATGTGATTCAGCTATACATACCAAGGAAGATTGCCTTTGGTCAGAACTGACTTGGACTTGTTTCATAAGGACTACAGTTTGGATATGGTAATGACACTGTCTAATTTGATTGCATGCTCAGTGCAACAACACAAAAGGGGGAATAGTGGCCTCCGGAACATGCCAAGGCCTATCAAAAAGACATTAAAATTTAATCAAGTATGTAAGATTGCTACTGGCAACATAGACCCATCTCTGGCCTGCGACAGGCTCCTCATCACAAGAAAGTTGCTTGACTGTGTGGCTGTCCTTCATACCTGCACAACCATAGCAGCCATCAGGGACCAAATACCCAACAGCACATCATTTATACACTAAGTATACAATCCTATCACACTCTAATCTTCACTAAAATGCAAGTGATAATTAGCCTTGACTGTAAGCCATTTACAATCCATCCCGCTATTGACACAGAATATTTTTCTCATTGTAAATGTATGACTTGTGGTACTGTTATATGGGGTTGCAGTTTATGCAAGCGTGGGTTTTTTTGTCTTAGTCTCAATGTTAATGTACTTTAGATACAGATAGTCTGACATTCATTTTCTTTTTAGCTCTGCTGACCAAAGGTTGCAGAGCTTATGCGACTGCTCATGCCTGTCCATCTGTCTGTAAACTTTTGCTTGTTAGCGCGATACCATCCACAGTTTTCAAGTTAGCCCAATATAACTTTTAGGACTTCTAGGTTGTATGAAAATCTAGGCCTCAATCGATATGGGTGGCACTACATTACCATGTAATATAAGGGTCAAAATGTGAAATTTTTGTGAACACTCGAGCATCTTTTGTTTGCGGATCTTCAAATTTGGTGGGATTCTGGGGGAGATCAAAGTCTAAGTTGCCATTCATATAAGTGATAAGTAACTTTACAGGCATGGTGACCTCACAAAAATAGGTCAAGGTCACTGATATATATGCAATTCTAGCTTTGGAAATTGTCTATATACCCTATAAATTTGGCATATCTAATCCAATTCCTTTCCAAGATATGGAATTTTATATCTTAAAACACATTTTGGCTTATGATTTCCGACAAATTATAGGTGGTGCCACTAGTGTCATTAGCAACTTAGACTTGGACCTCCCCCACAATCCCACCAAATTCTGTGAAGATCTGCCAAAAATTAAAGATGCTAGAGTGTTCACAAGATTTTCACATTTTGATACCCTATATTGCAAAATATTGGTGGTGGTGCCATTAATTTTGAAAGGGACCTAGATTTTCATACACGCTGCAAGTCCTGCTGATCAGACATAGGTGCACATGATTTCTTGTTCTTTGTGTGGTGCAGTGTTCTATAGGCTACTTGCTGTATTTTCTCTTTTTTTGTGCTTTGTCTGACTATATCTTTGTAGAAACATGTATGTCAATAAAGATAACATACCCAAATGTACACACACATGTACACATGTAATTTTCAACATTGGTTGGTGATGGCAAAACACTTTTAAGAGTCATGTACAGAGCTTTATCCATTTTGATATCCATCTTTCTAGTATGGACTGTTTGGTCAAGCTTGTCATCCGGGTGACAAACATTACATATTGCACTGCAAGTAAACAGATTTATATAATCATCTGGCTGTGTGCCATCTCCAGTTAGTAAAAGAAAAATTGATGCCTTTATGTCATTTATTGGGTCAGTATTGATTACTTAATAGAAAATGATATATTTACCTAAATATGTGATTCCATTTTGGCAAGTAAGTGCAGGCTGGAAAAGTAAGGAAGTGGCCGCAGGCTGGATGCTGGTGGATAGGTAATGCACTGAGCTTGCTGGTCAGCCACTTTGATGTTTGCTTTGTCAGTTTCCCATGGAGCTGTAATTTTGGTCATTGTCTTTGTTGTTTTCTTCTTCCTTCTTGGGGGTTCTGTAATCACTGTAGAAGTATTGGTGTTAGAGAAGTGGCCAGATGATATTTCATGAAGCTTCACCTTATCTTTAGGTTTGCCACATAACACTGTGAGCATATTTTCAATCACATCTGCTATGGTATGCATGCCACCAGGAGCACACTGACCGATGACCAGGAAGCTGCTGAAATGCACAAGTTCCACCAAGACCAGTTTCCTTGCATTGCTTTTGCTTCTGAGCATTTTGAAGAAGAGACTGATATGCTTGCCTTTGATTGACTTCCATCTTGTGAATCCTTAGGCAGATGTTCTTGACTGCTAATATCATAAGTAGGAAATCTCCTGTCCTTGGCTCGAAGGGGATGATTGGTGTCCAAAAAACACTGACTGCTAACATGAACACATTTGCTTAGTCCACTCTCATAGTAGGCCTTTCCTGCGCAATATGGACAAGCTCTTATGGCTGCTTGTTCTGCAGTCTTGAACACTTGAGCAGCTGCTGGGAAATTACCAACATGATACAAGGCACAATTCTTTACGTTGATGGGTGCTTGTGTATAGGCATTAAAAATTTCTTGTCTGTAAACTGCAAAAGTTCATCTACAATCAGTTCAAGAACTGTCTGTAATGATTGGGGCTCTTTTTATTTCCCTCCTGGAATAATGCACACAAGTATTGTGCCAAATCCGAGAATATCCCTGTATGGTCCCTTCATTGACGGAAAGGTTGAAAGCACTGGCCGCGTTGATCTTTTTAACATTTGGTTTCTGTTTGGATTCAGGCCATCAGTTGAGAATCCTAGAGGGATTGCTCCAGCCATTTTGTTTTCGAACACTGCACCAGCAGAAAACCATTTCTTCCAGGTTTCTCCATCCTGCATATCAAAGAGCTTATCCTTATTCATTTCAACATCTCACGTTTAAACAAGTTTGGCAATGCTAGATTCACCAAATCTCTTGATAAGTTGCTCCTCTTATCTTTATGTATGTAACTTGCTTCCTTGCAAGTTTTTAAATGCTACCTCTTGGAACTTTATATCTTCTTTCTAGGCAGGTGTCAATGGGACAGTGTGTTTGGCGGGAATAATTCTTTTCTTCACTGTGCTGTCGAAACAGAATGCAGTCATTTACACAGGAATCAAATGTAACTGTTGAAAGCAGATATGGAGATATGTTTGCTTTCACCTGGGAATAGTGTGATGGAAAGTTGTTTGGTTCTGGAAGTGTCTTGAAATCTTCGAGAGATCTTGAAAGTACAGTTTTGGAGGAGCCATTGTTATCTGTAAAACAGATATTAATTTTGGCAGCTTTTGAACAACATTCTGATTGGATCCTTCATACAAAACAGTCTCTTCTGCTTGAGTGGGCCAACATTTGAATGTGCTGTACTCTGGCCTTTTTTTGACACTAGCACACATGTAATCAAATATCTCTCTGTCCTTTCTTTTTGGTGATTGAAAAAAGTGCGTCTAGGTTGGCCTACCAGGGCAATGGTATGTAGTACAGAAACATGGTAGTTTAGCTGCTGCAATAAAAAAAGAAAATCAATCAAATATCAAGGGCATTTGCAGGAATACATTTTTCAAATAAATTCGAGGTCAGACCAACAGATCCATAATGTTAACTTTCCACAGTTGAAACGTAAGAAAACAAAATAAATAATTAAAAGCATGACCATAGTTGCTGTAATCTACAGCTACAGTGAGTGGTACATATTACTGATAGTATCAAAATTTGGTACTATATGTACTTGTATTCATTAGTATTATACATATATATATATATATATATATATATATATATATATATATATATATATATATATATATATATATATGGTATTACCTCTCTTGGGACACCACCCTTTGGGACCTCATAAAAGTGGTCTTTCAAGACAGGTGGTCCCTTATTAGAGGTACAATAACATTGGAAGAATATACTTTTGGGGTTTTATAAAATGATCTATCAAGAGAGAATGGACTCATTGGAGGGGTCTCTCAAAAGAGGTACCACTATATATATATATATATATATATATATATATATATATATATATATATATATATACATATACACATGTACATATATGGACTTAACATGCTTAATATGAGGTATGTTTGGCCAAAAGGCCATACCCCAGGATACTTTGCTATATGAAAAGCCAGTTTCAAATGACTTTATAGACATACATACCCAGTGTAGTCCTAATGTCATTTGTGACCTAAAATACATGCTTGCGGGTATGGAAAGCCTAAAAGCCATGTCTCAAGATCAGTTGCCCTAAGTGAGGCCTGTTTTTATATGTATATATATATATATATATATATATATATATATATATATATATATATATATATATATATATATATATATATATATATATATATATATATACACACATATACATATTGACACGTTCCTATAGTGTGTCAGGACACTTAATTATACTTAATACAAAGATAACCAAAAGTACATTTTACAGCTTTATTGTATAGGAGATCTATATACAGAAGCAGACTCAGAACCAAGCCACATAAAACTTATTCGCGACCTGTCCTCTAGGGACAGGTGCAGCCCTTTTTATAGCCACTTTTCAACTCTACCCTGTACTAGGCAGAGGGATATCCCGTCAGCATCAGTCTCATCCAGAGGGGTTAACATGACCGTGTGGCAAGTATTGGGCCAAGGGCTAACCACTCTGTCCTGCACTGGACCGGATTCAGCATTTTACTTTATTTCTGCCTGGACAGGGAAAAGTCACAGTCTCCAACTGAACTCCAAGTAAATGTCACAGTTAATTTGAAGCTATCATGTGCTGCACCACAGGTCTTCATCAATATGATAGGAAATAACAACTGTAGCACTGTTCCAGTCACAACAGATGTAGCACGGTTTGGTCATGACTGGATATAGAATAACATGTAGCACAGTTCTAGTCATGATAGATTTAAATGCAAAATAACAGATGTAGCACCACAGTTGTAGCACAGTCTGGTCATGACAGTGTGGATGTGGAATAACGGGTAGCACAGTCCGGGCCACTACGGTGTGGATGTGTAATAACAGGCAGCACAGTCCTGGTCACGACAAATACAGATATAGAATAACATGTAGCACAATTGTAGTCACTACAGATTTAAATGCAAAATAACAGATGTAGCACCAATGGCATAGCATAGTCTGGTCATGACAGATTTAAATGCAAAATAAGATGTAGCACCCCAGGTGTAGCACAATCTGGTCATGACACCGCAGATACAGAATGAAGTGTAAGGGTTAGCAGGGTGCACACACTTCCTCAGAAGATGGACATCAGATGGCAGGTACCAAGGGGGCTCTCTTGTGTTGATGCTTATATGATCCCATCTGATTGAGGGAGTGTGTGACTACGCGCTTGATATGGTGATGGTCCATTATGGCTCCCAAGTGGCCTCATAGGATTGCCAAACTTTAAATTTGCACATGTATTGGTTACTCTTGCAAGACTGTAGTTACCACACATTGGCTTAACTCTAAAACTGTTCTTTGATAGTCCAACACAATGGGCAATGATGACACCAGGTTTTGTCTGGTTGACACATCAAGAATACACTCAAAACATACATGGGTGTCTGTCCAATGCAACCAAAGACACATGAGTGTACATTCCCCTCCACAGGAAAGTGCAAGTAATCCATAATCAGCAAATATTTGTGTTTCCCCTCCACAGGGAAGCATAAGTATTGCATTGTAATAAAAAATATGTGTTTTTTTTTTCTTTTCTCTGTGTTTTCCTCCATTGGGAAACACAAGTAATGATTTTCTTCACAGGGAATCACACGTAATCAATAATAATAATAATAATAATAATAATAATAATAATAATAATAATAATAATAATAATAATAACAATAATAATGAAAAGAAAGATGCAGTCCCTTTTCCCCTCCACAGGAAAGTACAAGTAATCCACAGTGAACTATCTTTCTCTCACTGGGATGCAGGCCTGTATATCCTGAGCAGGTCCTGTGCCATGGCACAGATCACCATCCTAGTGGCCTCAGGCACTTGCTTGGCTTGTTGGTTTGCCTCCTCAAGTGACTCCAGCCCCTTGATCCCGCCTTCCAGCACTTGATTCAACTCCTATGTATATGTGGAGAGGTCCTTAGAAGACTCATCCATCGTCCTTACAAAATATGATCCTTGCACCTGTGCTGTACTTACAATCTTCTGGCTTAAACAAGCTACCTTTCCCACTAGTGCTGCCAAACGATCTTCCACTGTCAATGGGGGAGAAGTCTGTTTCCCCCCCGCCGGGGACAGGCTCTGGGACTTCTGGGGCAGAAGCTCTCTGACCAGGGAAGGTGGGGGTAGCTGGGTATTTTCTGAGTGCGATTTTTTGTATAGTAGTCACTGTCATGAGACCACCGCCTTATGGGAGACTACTTTGTTCTATTCTGTCATACTGATAGAATAACACAAAGTGGTATATCATGAGAGATAGACTATCTGTATTTTAAGACCACTTTTGCTGGAAATTGCAGTGGTCTTTCATTATGGAAGAAGGACAGTGTACTGGTATATTGATGACCACTTTCCTTTGAAATTGGAGTAGTCTTGGGTGTGTTGATTGCAAGATGACTATACTTGTCTAGTGGTCCTTATCTTTTTGAAAGGTCACCCAAATATATGTACACCAGTACCTGTCTTGAGAAACCACCTGTCCTGAGTCTCGGAGACCACAGCATGTTCATACCTAAGCATGCTAAAGGATGTCTTCTAAGATCTAGGCTCCAGTGTAGTACATGTTGGTCCAAAGGTATTCTGTCAAAGCAGATGCATGCTCATTCATTACAGGGGCAAACAACTGGAGATATTGTATACCATGGTAATGCCTTCATTTAGTGGTCTCAAGGAAGAATGTAATATCTCATTGGCGATAATGTTTGCCAGGTTTTATATCGGTTACCCTCACACCCTTTACAGTGTGTGTATACATATACATATACATATACATATACATGTATTATCCAGCTGATCATTGGTCAAAAATAAAATACATGTGTATAGTGACCCCATAAGCTTGCCTGGTTTAGAATGAAAAAACTGATGACTGCTTTCAGAAGCTTATGGTAAGATTTACATTTAGGTCGGGGGGGGGGGGGGGGGGGAAGGATCTGTGAAAACTGACCATTGTGATTTGTTAGCCATAAATAACTTTATATACAATGTATGTATCATATATGCGCACACCTTGCTAAGATCTTTTAAAAGGCGTTTCTCTGACACAATGTACTGAAGAACTTTGAAAGCACTTGAAGTCTTTTTCATCCAGCGTCTCTTCTTAGCTTCCTTTCTGGAATAAGGAGGGTGGTCACAGTGAAGAAACTGGTTTCCAGTTGTCTACCTATGTATATTGGTGTTGTAATGCAGGATAGAGATCCATTTTTCCTTAAGAAGCTCTTCATCACCTGCACATGTTGATGCACTATACCACGTGTGTGGAGACAGCATGGGCCCAGCGTATCAGGTCAGGCTATACACTTGACAGCAACCTTTTGTTCAGGCCCTTTACAATATGCCACCGGTCATACTCATGATAGATCTGAGGGTATTGTTCTCTAAGGATCTTTGCAACACCCAGATGCCTTTCTGTTGCCAGGATATCAATCTGGGCACCATGGTCCTGGAACATATGAAAAAAATGAAGAACAAAAAGTCACATTGCATTAGACAAATATACAGGCACTCTGAAGCATGTCTTGGAAAAGACCAATCATACGGATGACTACCTTATGGTCTTCAAGACATTTGTTCTCTAAAGAGAGGTACAAATGCTGTTAATACATGTAATATGTAAAATACTAAGCAAATTATCCTGAAAAGGTGTTCTCTCATTGGAGTGGTCTCTCAAGTAAGGGACCAGTGTACACTAATGAAGCAGTCATCAAAAAGTAGTTTTACAGTGTCCCAGTCTTTAAGTTAACACTGCATGATTGAATTCATAGAAAATGAATGTGGTATGGGGAGAGAACATCCAACAAATTTATATTGGACCTAAAGAAAATAAAGTGTCATTATTGACACTCCAATTGTTTTTATTGGTTTATTGATTACATGACCAGCATTTACAAAACATAGGCAGGTAAAAGTGAAGAATATTTTGATAGGGTACAAAATGTACATGTAAATACAGTGAGACCTGTCTTGGAAGACCACCCCTTAAGATGACTAAATTGTGATCTCTCAAGACAAGTAGTCTGTTATAGGAGGTATAAATAAGAAAAGTACTGAGCAAAGTATGTCGAAAAGGTGGTCTTTCAAAACAGGGTCCATTCTATGCATATTTAACAAATAGACATATCAATTCAAAATTTTGTAATTTCATTCTCTCCATTCGTTTTGGAAAATAGGTTTTATAAAATGGCACTTCATAGTTTCTATGTGCATATCCCTCTATTTTGCATACAGCTTGAAAATACAAAAACAAAACATAAAACAAAACAAAAAAACTGGTGCGACATGAGCACAATTGTGAAAATTCTTACAAAAGTAAATCCGAGCTCCGCTTCATGCTTTCTGGCTCAAGCCAGTAGCTTTTCTTGACTTCTGTCACACGAACAGTCTCCTTTGCTAAAATCAGGCTACTTTCTGAGTCAACCAGAGTGTATGTCCTTAAAGTAGCATTGTGTCCTGGACTGTCACACCTGGCATCGCCAGACAGCACTAAAGGCTTCTCTGTTACTGCCGCAGTAATTGCCTCATTGTGCTTATGCCACATGTTGTTCACCTCTGGTATGACACAAGGCTTTTGGAGATTGTAACACTGCCTTTCAGAGAGGGCTTTCATATTGATTGTTCTGCATATCTCCAGGAAGGGCCTGTGTGACCGCCCCCCCCCCCCCCCCCCAAGCAAATGTGGCTGTGGGCAACTGTAAGTTCCCTGCAAAAATGCCACCAACCAAGGGCTGCGATGTCCATGGGAATGCATGTCCATCCAAACATTCAGTGGTCATTGTCAGCCCAAAACCTAGTAGCTTCACCTTGGGAGTGAGTGTCAGTTACTGGTTTTGCACACATTGGATGGTGACATCTTGTGAGAGTGTCAACAAACATGACAAGAATACCATGTGCTTGCTCTCTTCAACTTCAGTTGCCTCTACTTCTTCCTGGTCCTCTATCGCCATATCCTCATCCTCATATTCACAGTGTTTGGGGCTTGGGTACATTTATCCACTGCCAACTGAACCTTTTGATGATGAAATTCCAGAGCTGGGTGATGGTGGATTCTCTTTCTGGCAAAGAGACAAAGCTTTCAAGGATACAGGGGAAGATTCAGTTGTCACAGGTGCAGATGTTGAAGGTTTTGTGACTTGAGGCTCAAGTGAATAATGACGGGCATATGTGTGACCCTGTGCCATTGATGCTCATGACTCTATGTCGTCTGTAGCCACAGCAGTTGTCTTGGACACCACACAGGTCAACGTTTCTGTTCCCTGGTCTACATGCTGTGCCATGTCAGTTTGCGTGCCTTGTGTGAATGTTTCAACACATCTTGTATCCTGAAAAAAGTAAGCCCTAAAGTTTTGTAACTAAAAGTGATTTTTGTCTTAAATATTGTTAAAAGAAGTTGAAGCTTTAAATATACTGAGCTTATTCTGGGCTTATTGATGTCCACCCATCAGTGGTGCCCCCCCCCCCCCCCCCACACACACACCCAGGGATGGTCAAAAAGTTTTCACATAAAACAGGTGGTCTGGAGGTGCACAGTAACATAAAAACAGTTGCACTAGGGATCTCAGAAATGTCACAAAAGGCAAACCTTTGGCCTTTCATTGCAGTGGTCTCTCAAAACAAACACTAGTGTACTTATACAGACATGCTACTTATCTTGAATGAGGCTGTAATATATAAATCCCTGTTTACAACCCCATGTATATAAAATACTATCTCCCCCCCCTTTGTGTTTTCTGTCACCAATTCAGGAAAATATATGTACAAGTCATCTCTGTTGGTTTTAATTTGAGCCCCCCCCCCCCCCCCCCCAACTGGAAATATGATGCATTGTAGTGGGTTTTACACACCATGAAATAGTACATCATACTGTTTTTATTTGGGGGGGGGGGGATTTTCCATTCTACATTAAAGGCAATTCTACATTAAAGGCATTACTGATTACTTATTCTTAGTTTGCCATCTGGTGGTGAACTATCCTTGCATGTCTGTAATTAAATGCTCAGCCACTTATTATTGGCTTGACTGACACATATCCTACCATTGTGCTAATGGATGTTTCCCACTGAGATAATTATCTGAGGCTTATCAACAACACAAACAACCCCTCCATCCCCCAGCTCCAGCCCACCACACTGGCAAGAGAAAGGACTTCAAAGGGGGCTCACTGACTCAGCAATTTGATTGGCAGGATATGGCCCAGACATCACAAGCTATCAGGAGTGATGTCACCGATTTGAAGAGCGATGCTGTTACATCTGTTCCTTGAAAAGTGGTCCACTCCTATCAATCTGTTTTTGGTGATCTGTTCTGCCTTTAATATCAAATAAAAAATTTGAACAAATGCATATAAGGTTTGAGTTAGCACAGAGTATCATTCTATTTTCCTTACCATTGTTTCAATATTTTACTTTGGCCATTTGGGTACAGTCTTGCAAACCACATGCATTTTAATGCTGTCATCAACTGCCTGTCACTTGAAATGAGGTTGACTCCTAACCATGATGGTACTTCCAGTCTGCCTTTTCACACAAAGTGATCTTTCAATACAAATAAAAAGGCACTCATTTGGATGAATACATATACCTACCACTGAGGGTTCCCTTTCCACTTCCACATACTCTGTGGTTGGTAGCTCAGGTGCAGTATCAGATGCCTGCTTAGTTGTTCCCTCTTGTGTCATAGATAATTCCATGAACCTTTTCAACTAGAACATCAAAACAAATACCCATGAAAGCACCACACCAAGACTATTGTTTTGACCTGCACATTGTGTTTTTGGTAATACAATATGATTATGAAGTTACAGCTCATAATCCACTGATAAGTGGCTCTGGACCTACTGTGAGAAAATGCATGCATCTGTGCTTAATCTATAACAATTATTATGAATAACAATACTGCCTTATTCATTTGTGTTTAATGTTTGACACACACACCCTTCCTGATGTTGTGACAATAGTAGCTCTGTTTATTCCTAGTCTCATTTGCCCATGGTCCCTGTTTCCTCTTTTTCACAATCCAGTGGCGCCCACTCACCATTTCCTAATCTGTGTCTGATAATATACTTCTGATTGCAGTCTTTAAATTAGTTCTTTGTGGTTCATGATCAAAGTTTGCATATTCAACATGGATTAATGGGCGGTGGGTCCAACATGACTTATTTATATTATTATCAGGAGGGCAGGAATGCCCACTTTGGATCACAGGTCACAGTTAATTCTAAGGCCCTTTTTATAGATCGCAGTAAATTCAAAAGCCCATATACAATAACAAAATTGTCAATGATCAAAATATTAATCACATTTATCGAAAAAATACTTATCACAATTACAGATATTGGCAAAATGTAAAAGTACAATCACTATTCACGTGTATTTATTTGGATAAATAACGCATAATAAGGCACTACCCTGACCACAAATCACAGTTAAGATTTTTACTCAATCACAAATCACGGTTAAATAAACAGACTCAATAACGAATAACGAAAATGGTACCCCCCCCCACCTTCTCAGTGTGCGTGGCCACAGATCAAAGGATCAGAGCCGCTTGGATCGGCAGCCCAAATTGTCGATACACTGTCAGAATCTGAACAGTTTTATGCAGTATGTTTACCAACAAAGTGTGTAACTTCAAGTTCCTATTACTACTCAACCCGATGGTCAACAATGCATTCATATCTGCCAGCCACTGAACGATAATTCGGGCTTGTTTACATTGTCACTGTGCATGCCCTGTCCGACGATCATGGAAGTTGTGCCTCAATGTCCACCACTTTACAATAATTTACGTTTCCACACCAGAACAACTTATCATCAAATGTATGGAGTCGTAAACAATCGAAACTGGAACATAAATCGATAAAAAGCAAACAAAGTTACCTCTTTTTTCATTTTCGCTGCATGTCTCATGCCCACCCGTTTTTTTGTTTTTGTTTTATTTTTGTTGCTGCTCATCTCGGTCGCCCTGGCAACTGATGAAAGCACATCAAAAAGGCCTTTTTGGTACTCACTAAAGTCAAAACGACTTGGCATTTTGAGCCTGTTGGTTTTCTCGAACGTGAACCCACCAAGGTCTGTTATCACCCCTTTTGTTTGATAATCATCATCCGTGAAATGATCGCTACACACACATGCGTGTTCACTTACCCGGGGATCTTTTCGATTCATGCTCTGAAGCCACTGCCGCAAAAGCTTGCCATCCTTCAGCGGTAGACGATGGTAATGTTTACCAGGAGCCTTGTGGTGATTGTTTGAACAACCTGGTGCAATGCAAAATGGTCCTGATTGTCTGGATTTTCTTTTCTTAGACTGTGGAGCAGACAGGTCAGCGGAGCAGACAGGTCAGCATCTTTTGCTGCCATATTGACATCTGACCGATGAGCCGAACACAACCAATGACGTGTAACAAAGGTGAAGGTCATTGTGTAGACCAATGGCTGCGGCTATTGCAGATTTCAGATGTTTAGCGCCAGTTTTAATTTTGATATGCTCACAGATTTTTACGTGATGGGCAACATACAGAATTAATTAGCATAACAATATGATGCAATGGACTTTTGTTCTTCAAACTGTTTCATTTCCCCTTTAACCAGGCAACTTCAGTGCAGGAGGACCTGGGCCTGAACAAT
This sequence comes from Hermodice carunculata, assembly GCA_964020975.1. Classification (NCBI taxonomy): domain Eukaryota; kingdom Metazoa; phylum Annelida; class Polychaeta; order Eunicida; family Amphinomidae; genus Hermodice; species Hermodice carunculata. The sequence continues at coordinate 34,600,171 of OZ026623.1, forward strand.
ACACTACTACAAGATCTCATGTGATCTTGTGGTAATATGTTGCACAGGAACAAGGTCAAACATGTCATCAGTCTCATGACATATGCATGATCTTATTGAGCCAACCAGGAGACAGCCAATGCTTTGCTTGGTAATGGTGATTAACATGTGATCGACTGAAACTAACTTTTCACAATGAAATAAAGAAAAACAACCTAACTGAAGTTGGCTTCATTCATTATTCATATTAATGACTCTCACTCATGATAATAATGTATGTTAATCATAATGAGATTCAGTAATTCTTTGGCAATTGTCACTGTCCAGTCCTGATCTTCAATGATCATTCATGACCATATCCCTGTAATTAGTCCAAAGGGCCGTCAGGGGGTAAGTATGGCCACTTATTAATAGATCAGAAAGTAGAATGAGTATCAATGATTCTCACTCATCACAATAATAATGTATGTTAATCATAATAAGATTCAGTAATTCTTTGGCAATTGTCACTGCCCAGTCCTGATCATCATGACCGTATCTGTGTAAGTCCAAAGAAGGTAAGTAGGACCACTTAGATCAGAAAGTAGAATTATAAGTCCAATTATCACGCCTAATAACAATTAAACATCACAAAGTTCAACCTGAATCAATTGAAATTCAACAAGTTGAAGAACTGTAAGTTGTCTTACTGTTACAGAATGAACACTGCAACTCTCAGACTTTGCAGGGTAACTTATCCTGACATTAAACTGTTAACTGTCACTGCCTGTGTGTTAATGTCTTGACTGTAAAACTAAGGCTCAGAGGTTGGCATCAATTTCCTTTCAACATCTCCATTGAAGTATAGAATCGACAGATTCTCACATCTGTCATTTACAATATGTTTATATTGGCTGAATGACCGCTCTACATCTACACTGGTTATTGGCATCCAGAGAGCCTTGGGTGCACTCTTTGCCAGGATTGGAAAGCGCCCCTCCTGTGACTTCTAAAATTTTACCGCATCAAATGGCTGGGGCAGGTCAGCTGCATTGTAGTTCGCATTGGTTGTGAACTCTGCATACAGGTATGCATTTGTTTGATTAACAAGGAGTACATAGTCTGCTATATCATGAGATATAGACCCTAGCTGTTGTGGATTGAAGAGCCTGCTTTGCTTATAAATTTCCCACCCAGGATGGATCTCCTAGTGTTTCATCAGCTTTTGTTGAGCCTTTTTAAACAAACTCTGAAAGGGATTTCCATCTGCAAAACATGTGTGTCAAAGCGACAATGGACACTCTAGAAATGAAATCCGGTGCTTTTTAGGTGGGGCTCCGTAAGGAGACCCCCTCTCATGTACATAGTACATAGTTGACCTAAAAAGTTCAATATTTGAAAACCAGGAACTATTCCTGTCATGTTAATAGTCCTGATTTGTGACAAGACTTTATTCGTAACATTTGATATTGGCAAAATAAACAAGACTGATACCTGAAGGGTTTAATGAGAGAAAATACTCTGTCACCACTGGTCACAATTGCTGAAAATGCCTAACTGTTAGAATGTGCCAACGACGCACATACGGCGAATGTTATGCATTCTGGTGCAAACAAGAAACAGATTTTAAAAAGGTGTAGGTTATTTTTTTTTATTTGTGCTCTTAATGGTAACACTGGTATTACTACTCATTGCTGATGTAAAATGTAGATATTCTTTATTGATCTATGCACATTATCAGGACCTTTCTGTTTAAAGAAGTTCCGTATCTTGCTTGTATTCGTGCGTGAATGTGACGTCAAATCTTTGAACTTTGAACTTTTGTCAGCTCAATGAGGCTCTCTGTGGGTTTTTGCATATCCGAACAGTTACCAGTCTGAACACGTCCAAATATGCATCAGACGGAAAAAATCCATTCGTTAGTGATTTAAAAAGTCCACGAGAAAATGTAATCAAGTTATCACTTCCCCGTACAAGTCTTGTGCAAGTACGCTGTTTTGGCGCAGTATGTAAAGTGGTTTAAAGTGGGTGAATAGAAAGAATTGAATTGGGTTTGGAGATGGAACGAAATATTGCCGTTTCAAGTGCAGATTTTACAATGTGTGTATGAAATTGGTACATTTGCCGGGTCCTACTATGCAATGCGTATTTTATATTTTGCCGGGTTCCAGCAGTTGTTTTGAACGGCGATGGAAATATATCTAGACATTTCAAAGATAGTTAGTACCAAGAATCAATAGTCCGACAGCATAAGTGGCATTCTGTGTCTTTTGCGTAGGTTTTAAGTCCTACATTTGCCCAAAAAGACCATCATTTTGTTCATCGGCTTGAATGTCATTAGCATAAGTGGGTAAATAAATAATGCTGCTCAAGCGCAATGTTATTAGATCTTATTACCGTTCGAGTTGTAGGAAAGAAGCGCAATGCACTGATTTTTCTGTTTGTGAAAACACGAATCTTTCACTTTGATGTATATTGTTTAAAGAAAGGACAGAATAGAAAATATATAGATTTTTTGGATCTGTTGTCGTCTACTTTCGACATAATCAAACTAGCTTGGGAGCGAGCGTATTTTAGAGATCGTTTATGCGCATGCATAATGTGTTATGACATATGTAAAGCAGCCACAGTGACGTATGAAAAGACCTGTTGCCGAAGCGACTGCAAAGAGGTGGAACTAGAAGAAGACGTGAGGATTACTCAGTAGTTTCACAAGTAAGTGTGTGTTTTTCATATCTCGTTGTTTTATATTGTGTATATTACACGAGCGAAGATGTGTTTGTATAAAATTTGACAGGTTCTCTGCGACTTGCGGTGTCATCGCATCAATGTGGTATCCATGTGGTCATTGCCATGTTGACCATCACATGAACATTATGACGATGTCGCTCATCACGAGCACATGCTTTTGAATATCGGTGCATTGCTCACAAATTAAACTTAATGAAGTTTGAAGTTTTGGCTGCTTTACATATGTCATAACACATTATGCATGCACATAAACAATCTCCAAAATACGCTCTCTCCCACCCTAGAAATAAATTTTTGTTGGATCATACACAAACCTACATGAATTGAAATGTTAACAAAATATTCATATTAAGCCCGGTAAATTAAGGTATTACAGATATTACTATAATAGCCTTGAATATTTACTCGCAGATGTACTCAAATTTCATATACATGTATATGTATATTATACATGTAAACATATGTTCATGCCCTAATGAAAGCAAAGGAAAAACAACAAAAAGCCCTACCTCTAGGCTTTTAGCCTTGTTCAAGTTTATTCTTTCAAAATTAAGCATTTTGGACTGATAAAAGCACCCCAACAGGTATTGATTTTCTCAAATTGCATTTTCCATTTATAAATGCGGTTTCCGCAATTCCGTTCGCGATTCCGTGATCGGGGAATCTCGACATCCTTTCATGTAGGAGTGAATCCACAGTACCAGCGTACAACCCTCAATGCAATGGTAATCCCAATGTTCAATCCCCCCATCCCTACAAAAAAATCCACCACAAATTTCCAGAGTGATTGAGTAAGTAGACCTAGTAGATAGATCTATATCCCAACACTTGCCACCAATTGACACATTCCTATTGTGTGCCAGGAGCATCATTTATAATTTCTTAAAATCTTGGTTTTATATGGGCAGTTATGTGCTTTTATCATGTGTATTCTCATTTATTCCAAATTGAACTTACTGGAATGCATTAACAGAGATGTTCCAACCTTGATCCTCCTGGAACCACAGTCAAAGCACTGCAACAGCATTTGTTTCTCCTTTAGGTATCATTCTGCACACTACAACAATTACAATTACTGTTATTATACTGAAATACAGAGATAACCAATAGTACATTTTACATGTTTATTGTACAGCAGATCTATATACAGAAGCAGACTCAGAACCAAGCCACACAAAACTTATTCACCAACTGTCCTCTAGAGCCAGGTGCGGCCCTTTTTATAGCCACTTGTCAACTCCACCCTGTACTGGGCAGAGGGGAATCCTGTCAGCATCCATCCATCCAGAGGGGTTAACATGACTGTGGCATGTGCACAGGCTTTAGCATTCAAGTCTAGCTGTCAGCTTGTGCCCTGTACCAGGCCAAGGGCTAACCACTCTGTCCTGTACTGGACTGTTGGGTTAAAGCAACTGTGTGGTGTGTGGTGTGTGGTGTGTGCTGTGTGCACAGGGTTCGGCCAGTGAAGGGTGTTGCACATGGATACAGATACATGTTTTAATATCCTTCAATCCTTCCACCATAACATGGTTACATAATCTTACATAGTGCTATTAATTGCAGAATACCAGGATCCAGCTGCCTGATTGAGTCCACAAGAGGTTTCGTGTTTCATCTTTTAAACTCCACTCATTAAACTTAAGAAAAACAGGGCAGGGATGCATCAATATATATGCTTAGTATAGGCGTTACTTCAATCAACATTTGACAGACCTGTTTTTGAAGGTATGACTTTTTCCAGTTCTTTCACAGGGGTCCCCTTTACTATACTGAATACCAGGAGGTCAATATTAGGCAATACTATTTGCTTCACCTGGTGATCCACTGGCATTTTGTCATTGTAACATGGCAACCCTTTTAGAGTTTCCATATCGTATTTATCCAAAGTATTTGAATGTAGTCACCTCTGTACTGACAGATGTCCTTCAAAGACTTGAGAAACACTGGTATGACAGACCCTGATATTGCTGAGGACTGTCAGACTACTCACTCTACTAAGCCCGTCAGAATCAACAGATTGTCTATCCTGTGGTCCCTTTTACATTAGATTGTGGTGGATCGAATTCTACCTTTTGTGTCATTTCTGGGGTCGTGGCAGCTCCCTGTCGCTTTCGTGAAACCTGGCTTCTTGTAAAAAACCTCAAAATGTATGGTGTGACGCTTCAAGATCGTCTATCTGATTTTGTTGGATTATATACTAAAATGCACACCAATAGGCAAAAAAAGGTCCTTATAAGCAAATTCTTCAAATTTTGTACATGTCAACCAATTGTTGTTCACAAGTGTTTCTCTCAACCATTTAATCTTTTTTTGACACAATCACATCCACAAACATAATTAACTCTTAAATTTGGTGTTGAGTTGTGTAGTCAGCTGAATACACAGTAAATTGCTAATTGTGACCCGCTTTATTGTATCACAAAGTCACTATCCCAAAAGTTAGTGTTCTTGGCAAATGTGGTCATGCAGGTTGACTGTGACATTGTTTAGTGTGCACCCATCCTCTTTGTGACAAAAGTGGGAGAGTATTGCACCTTGTTCACATACAGTGATCATGGGCTCTGAAAGAATTTTTTTAAAAATCATTATGATACATGAATAGAGTGTAATTAACACTAGTTTAGCTGTTCATGCATGTTTTCACGTTCTAAGAGCTCAATATAGATAGTTCCAGCACCCAACTTAATGTGGAGGTCAAGCATCATTTATAATTTCTTGAAATCATGGTTTTATATGGCAGTTATGTGCTTTTATCATGTGTATTCTCATTTATTCCAAATCGAACTTACTGGAATGCATTAACAGAGATGTTCCAACCTTGATCCTATTGGAACCACAGTCAAAGCACTGCAACCGCATTTGTTTCGCCTTTAGGTACCATTCTGCACACTACAACAATTACAATTACAATTATTGTTCCATATATATATATATACATACATATGGAACAATAATTGTAATTGATATATATATATACATATATATATATATATATATATATATATATATATATATATATATATACATACATACATACATACATACATACATACATACATACATGTATTGTTGGCGTCCTTATAAAACCTTGGTAAGTCACTGTTTCCAAAAAGTAGTTGTGTGCAACAAACTGCAGGAGAGTGTCATGAGCATGTTCGGGCAACATCTTGCATGCCAAAAAGTAAGCGAAATTGTGAGACAGGCTTTCAAATATAAAGATACACTGTATGGGTTTTTTCCACAACAATGGATACAAGGTTTCATCATAACAGTTATCAAGAATCACTTCGTAAATTGTACTTTAACATCAAGTAGTCATATTCATCTGCACCCTGTCATTTTAAAAGAGGTGAAGGAAAAGTGAATTAGTAATATAGGAGTTGATAAACAGTGGCATTGAAGAACTATTTTGTCAAAATTCTTTTCTTTTATGCACAATAATAAAACATTGTATCTCCAAACACTAATCTTTTATCCTGATAAAATATATATTTTGCAATGTTTAATTTGTTAATTAAACAGATGATTTGTTATGCCGTGAAGTGATCGTATGAGTGTGGCCCCAGCATTGATCTGTGAGCTTGAATATTGCTGGATATAGGGACTATCTGTATGTGTTGTTTGGCAATAACCTGCTTAATCAATGTGGCAACCCGCCAGATATATTTTGCTGTGATCACTGTGTCTGATTTGAATGCTTCTGACCAAATGTTCTTTGCTAAATTCTAAAGATTCGGACAAGAACCCCCCAGATGATTCACATGGACCACCAAAACAATATTGTCTGCCAAAATTTGAACAGTTTTGCCTGCTATGTTGCCTCTGAAAGACTTTATTGCCAACAGAGAATTTATTATGTCGCTGTAGAGGGAGTGAAGAAAAGCCTGGGCTGCATTCCATAATCTGGAAGCATTGTAATTACAACAAACAGGGCCTGATCCAGAAGTTGATGCATCAGTGGCGATTTGTAGATCCCTGGGACGTTTCACAATAGGATGCCAATTCCAAGTATGCATAGCAGAAAGCAACCAATTTTAGTCCTTAATACTTGCATTATGTAGATTAAGAATGTTTAACTTTGATGAACATGAGCGTAAAAGTCAATACAAATTCCATAACAGAAGTTTGGTTGGCACTATAGCCTTTGTAAAAGAAATTCACTGACCACATATGCTCGCTAGGAACCTGGTCTTGACTGATTTACATGTTACACTCTCGTCATGTCATGCATGGTTCAATTTTGTAATGTGTTTGACAGGTAGTATGATCCAAGGCATATTATCGGGTCCTTGTGAGTTTATTGAATACCCAATGTATTCTTTGACAAATTCAGGTGCAAGTGATGACTTATTCCAGTTGATGGCAAGACGTGATTTGTCTAAAAACTAGTAACACACTGTTTTCATGAGCAGATAGATCTGGCTGAAACATAAGCAAACAGTCTTCAACAAATATATTAGCTCTCATGCCTAAACAGCGCAAATGCTGAACTATGCAAAATATAGTCTTGTTGAAAAAATATGGACTGACGTTCAGCCCAAATGGAATTACATTCCAGACATAGAATCGCCCTTTCTGTTGTAACCCAAGTGTGATAATCATGATAAACATTAATATGGTGAAAACCGTTTTTGAGATCCAAGGTAATAAGTTGATTACCTCCACTTATTAGAGCACAGATGGTATCAATTACGTCATGTTTGAAGTATGGACAGTTGATTGCCTTGTTTAAAGGGCTTAAATCTAAAATCAAGCATAACTTGTTGCCCTTTTTTGGCATACAACTAAATGCGCTAATACAGTGTGGCTGATAATTCACAGAAGATATTGCAGAAGACTGTAATAAAGTTGTAATTTACCAGTACACAAAAGTGCTATGTTTTTGGAAGTAATACGATTGTGAACTATATAAGCACCAGGTAGAGAAATAAAAGGTAATTTCACACAATTTTGAATCCTGTCTAATACCTGTTCAAAATGACGGAAGAAAAGGGGAATCACTGACATTAGGGGCGAACTGTGTTGTCGTTGTGGTCTGGATGTGAAGAAGGGAATTGTTGTCTTTGAGTCATTTGAGAATAAATATCGCCAGAACCTCTTCCACGATAATGCCCTCAGCCACGATGAGCTCCCCTAAAAGAGCCACGTCATTGTTGATCTGGCTGAACAAATTGCTAGGAAGCAGCAGAAATGGTAGCAGCTGCCTGTAGATTAGATAAGGCTGAGGCGGGAATGATGAAGTGTTCTTTTGTAATTGCCTGAAAAGTTTTGCTTTCTGACTATTAAAATTGATATTCACTAGCAAATTGGCATACTCACCTTGAAAATATGGCTGTTGGGTTTATATAAGCTACAAGAACTATTTCTTGCAATAAATTGGCCGCGAGGTTATCAAGATGGTAAAGGCTGCAGAATCTTGTGTTTTGCACAATGTGAAATTATACTTAATTATGATTGATCCTCACCCTTTATTTGTCGAGGGTTTTAACATGATTTATGAAGGACTTTTTCTGGTAAATGTCACGAATGCTCCGAAATTCAGCCTGCAATTCCTCAGCTGAGACTGTAGTACTGTCTGGAGTAAGGAGTTTCCCGCTTGTTGTAGTTGCAACGACATTTGTGTTGGGGTCAACCTTGACACCACTCGGATCAGAGTTTTTTGGCACAGATAGGGGATCTTTGTCTTACTTCGACTGTAGAAGAGCCAGTCTTGTATCAAAGTCTGATAGCTTAGTGCTAATTTCTGATAATTTAGTGCTGATATTAGATAAAATATCTTCTTTTCCTTTACTATCCATAGTGAAGCATCTGCAGGGGAAGTCATGTTTAAGAAGGGTGAACTCACAAGAATCGAGAGTTCTCGTGCCACAACCAGGACATGACGCAACTACGAGTTGTCAGCATCCCCTACTGGTTGCTTCATGTTTTAGTGGTAGCCAGGTGTCAGCAAGTGGGTAAAACCCCATCCTGTCCCCATGCTTTTTACGCTCGATGTACTCACGCAAAAAAAGGATATTACTCAATTACTTTGCTATTGTTTCTGATACTCAGTCATCACACACAACTGAAAATGCCTAACAGAATATAAAAAGCCCCTAGCCTGATAGGGGCCCAAATTCATATAAAAAATTCAGCCAGGCCATGAAGATAGTGATAAATCTTAGTCTCCCAAGGTTTAAGATAAACTGCACACACAAAGCTTACTTATTTATGACTAAGGTTAGGACTGAGACATTTGCAATTCTTAAGTATAAGCCGTATAACTAAATTCACTTCCAATTTTACAGCAATTTTCCCACAAGTTCTTAAGTTTTTGTTTGTCCCTTTGGATCAAAGTAATGTAATTCTCCACTGTTCAGGTGTATTATCTGAAAAAAAGTCACGTAAGGTAATCAAATGAACATTTTTTTCTCACATTGACATGAATATCCCTTACATACTATGTTGAAACCAGGTCGTGTTAAAAGAGATTATATCGCTCACTGTGATCAAACTGTATATTCATTTATGTTATGCAAGTTCTGACCTATATGTAACCCTTCCAAAAATATGAGAAAACCCTGCTTTGAATATTGCTTCCATTTTGTCAATCAGCTAGTGAAGGCAGAACAAATTGGTCATAATAGCTGTTATGTTTAATATATATAAAATTGAATCAACAGCATTAAAACATTGAACAAGATGCCCACAGCCCAGGTACTCTGCTGACATATATCCGGGTAAATAACAGAATGATCGGTAAATAAGGAAACAAGGAGAGATGTTTTCAAATATGATTGATTAAGCAAATTTATATGGGAAGTTGTGTAGAAAGGTACATATAGTTCAAATGTAATGTTTACCTGTGCCTCACATCCAGCTTTCCAAACATGGTCTGTTTTGTTCAAAACGGGCAATTACTTTTCCAGTTATTGAAGAAAAACAATGAAAATTAGGACAACTGCCAAACTACATAATTACTTGGTCATGGTGAACCAAAAAGTAGGTCACCAAGTACAGTTTTAAGAACAATGTAATCAAGTGCAAATTTGATCTGGAGATTCAATTTTCTTTGCTATTGATGTCCCAGCCACATCCTGCCATCACAAAATCACATTTTGCAACTTTGCAGGCATGGTGACCTGACAAAAATAGGTCATGGTCACTGCTATTAAAAAAACATTAGCGTTGGACATGGTCTATGTATCCTATAAATTTGGCAAGTCTAATCCAATTACTTTTCCAGGTATAGAATTTAATATCTGAAAACACATTTTGGCTCATGATTTTTGTCAAATTATAGGTGGCGCCACTAGTAGCGTCAGCAACTTACACCTTGACCTCCCCTACAATCCCACCAAATTTTGTGATGATCCGCCAAAAATTAGATATGTTACAATGTTCACAAGATTTTCGCATTTTGACCCCTATATTGATGTGGCACCACCAATGTTGAAAGGGACATAGATTTTCCTACACCCTAGAAGTCCTAAATTTTATATTGGCTAACTTGAAAACTGTGGAGGAAATCGCGCTAATGAGCAAAAATTTACGGATGGACAGACTCCTTTGGTCAGCTAAAAACCCATGTTTACTTTGTTGAGATTGGTAAGCGAAATTAAAAGTTAGTGAAAAAAGTGAAAGTACTACAAAGTATCATCAAATTGTAGTTGAACCTTTATTGAAGGCTATAATTTTGAAAGTTCTGCATACTGCAAAGTACTTTGACAAAATTTTAACAGTTGTATAGTTCCCAGATTTTCATTGTCAGTCACACACACACACACATCCCCACAATGAGTCTACCCTTACTGTGAACATCCTCCGTATCAAAGTGTATCAATGCTGAGCCGCACTTACTGTGAACATCCTCGGTATCAAAGTGTATACATACTGAGCCAGCCAATCCGCATCCAGAAAAATTCAATATGGCGGACACAAAGGCAACCTTGTGCATCTTCCATGCCCCAGTCTTTTATGTTTGTATCAAGTCCGTAATTTACCAAATGAAAGCACAAAATTGTGAATGTATGATGCTTTTTGGGAGTCAAAATGTTCATTTCTTCCATAAAATATCCATAGAGTCAGCCCATAGGCCCAAGGAGAGGCAGCTCAAACATTCAATTTTAAGGGGTATCCCCTAAAAATTCCCCTCTGTCCTACTTTCAAATTAGCTAAACTTGCCGCAGCCTTTCCTTGAACTCCTAACCCCTTACAGATTTGGAGACGTAGATATCTACTGTGCCCATAAAGAATATCCCCTTTACACTCATCCCACTTGTTAGGGTGATGAATAAGGGCATCTGAGGTGACCTCATTTTCCCATATTTGTGAAGAGGGGGAAGAGGGGTGATCACTTTCTGGGAACATACACCCCTTATAAATCTTGAAATGAAATCACCATGTATGGTATTTCTGTCCTGGAGGACAAGCACACTTTCATAAAATTAGGGTTTAAGGCCATTTGGGCCCACCCCTACATGGATGCAACAAAAAATCAGACCCCATCCTCATTTAAAAATAGAGAACAGGCCCCCATCAGTGAAAATTTGCTAAAATCAAAGGAAGGCTGAAAATAAATGGCTCAGAAACATTTTAAAACAGGGGACACAAACACATCTCACATATACATAAAAGTCACTTGTGTGTGTGAAGTCCAATCAAAGAAATTCTAACTTTAGCTACCCCCCTCTCCAACAAAAAATCTGGAAATTGAACTCTCCCTCATTCATCTTCCAGGCCTGTCCCTTTGGGTCCCATGGCCGGATGGTGCATATTTGTGGTCAGTAATTACACCGAGATGTGTGACTGACTCCCCAATCACAGTCATGGTTCCATCATGAATAAAAAACCCGTATATGTCTGCACATCTGAAGGTGTCTTAGCTTCCCTTGAATACACTTTACGTCAATAAAACCAAGCTCTACCACACCACCACACAAATACATTGGTACCCTGCCTTGAGAGACCACCTTCCTTAAAAGACAACATTTTCAACATAGTTTGCATAGCTTTTTACTTATTTTTACCTCCTATGCGAGACCACCTGTCTTGAGACACTACAATTTGGTCATCCCCAAGGTGTGGTCTTACAAGAGAGGTTTTACTGTAAAAGATTTGAAGCAAATTCAACGTAACCCAATCGAGGATTTCAGACACCTATGAAAAAAAAATTTGACACTGAGTGAATAGTGATTCCTACCTGTGCGAATTATTGATAAATAAAATACAAAATTGTATCTCTGAGTTTTATTTACAGAAACATTATTATATACATGTATCTGTGTTCTGATCTTCCAACATGTTAACTACATTTCCTAATGACGGAGAATTAACAAGTAACAATTTCAGGCAAAAATGTGTTTTATTTCATTTTGGCAGCAAGTGAAATATGATATTAAGTGGCTTCTGTATATCTCACTTGAGTGTTAAAATAATGCCTCAATGGTGAAGTACATCCTTTTGCCCAAACAACATTGATACAACATTGATTTCCTCACACTCTAGACAGTACCTTACATGTATATTAATTAATTGGCATGCCAGGCTATTAGTCGGGCCCACATGCTTGTGTATGGTCACGTGGGCACTCCTGATGCCAAATCAAGGCCCTGGTTAGAGCCCCTAAGACTAGATTGACCTGGAAACAAGCATGTAGGCCAGACTGTGTGTGAAGTCCGTCAATGGGTTGAAAGGAAAAGAACTTACTAGAAGGATTCAGTGGTTCTCATCTTTACGATGCAGGCCCATTAGTTTATCGTGCTGTGTGGTTTTGATCTGTAAAGGGTAAATTAATGGAACATGTGTTAACGAACGAATCAGATGCTTCAAACAGATCACAACATGTAATTTCTATCATACAAGTTACAATGAAGCACAACCTCTTTGACATTAAAGCAATCTTGCTGGGATCATTAATCAATTTCCATATATTGGAAGCAGATTATGTCACTTGATGATACAAAATGTATTGTTTCCAGATAATGGTGATGATAGTACAAAAAGAAAACTATATAGCATTGCATATTTCAAGAATTATAATTTTGAGAATAATTTCCAGCGGGAGAAAAATTTTCTATACAGCACAAATTTGTCATGGAATGTATTTGCATTTGATAAATTTTGTCTCCTTTAAATATCGGTTCCTAGACCAATACCTCAAGATACGCATCTAGAACCTGAAAGATATAAATTGTATACTCATATAAAATTCAAATACATGTATCTATATATGTAGTTGTATCTATATAGCATAGTTTGTTCCTTTTCACTTCAAAATTGAAAACAAAACATGATGGTGTTCTTTAAACATAAAACTGAAAGGTTTGCGTCATAAACAAAGTATGCTTCAATTGTTTTAATATATATTCAGTTCACATTTTTACCCCTCTGGCTAAAAGGCCAGCAGGGTATTGGTATAACCTGCGTCTGTCTGTCCTTCTGTGTGTCTTCTTTTTCTTCTTCACTATATTTTAAGGACTGGATAAGCTAAGATCCCAAAATGTTGACAGTTGATCACCCTACTACAAGTCTATGTCAACAGCAAATGATAATGGCCTTGACCTAATTTCAAGGTCACCAGGATTATTTTTTTAAATATCTTGTGCCTGATATCTCAGGAACCAAGTGATCTAGGATTACAAAAATTTACAGTTGATCATCCTTGTTAAAGTCTACGCCAAGTTTAGAAGGCAATGACTTTGATCTAATTTCAAGGTAACCACGGTGAATAATGCTTCAATTGTTTGCATGTGATATATGAAGAACCAGAAATGCAAAGATTCCAAAACTTTTGCAGTTAATCACCCTTGTAAGTCTACGTCGAGGTTAAAGGCAATGACCTTGAACTAATTTCAAGATTAGTTGTGATTTTCATAAACTTCATTTGTTGCATCTCAAGAACTGAATAAGCAAGAGTCACAAAACGTTTGATTATTCAGATTTGAGCCATTAAACAACCAAGGTTAATAGCGTTAACCAACTTCAGATACAAAGGGCAAAACGCAAGGCTAGGTAATCGTAGTGCTGTGGCATCATGGCATCAGGCCATACTTGCTTGGTAAGAGGTAAACAATCTGCATGAAATGTTTTTTATTCATTGCTTAGTTACACATAGAAGGCTACATATTTAGTTGAAAATATTTCACATTTTACTTCATTGTAGAAAAGTAAAACTAGATTGTGTAGCGTAATTCTGAACTGGACTGCTCCTTTAATTAATATAAACTTCCCATCAGTATTTCTTTGCATTGCCTACCTTTTGCCACATGCCACACATCATAGAAATGCTTGGTATTTGGCATTTCCTCACGCATCCACCTCTAGATGCTTGTATGGCGGTCTGTGATCATCATGTCAATGGCACATTCATGTTACCAGAACCCAGTGACACTACGGATTAGCCCCTTAAGCTCCATGTGACTGGAACTCTCATTACTCTGTGCAAAAAGAAAAAACTTGAGAGCTATAATTACAAGTAATCACCCGGATGCCACCCCTGCCCACTTTACCTATAAATTGATTACCCAATGTTCAGCAAATACAAATTCATTTTTGCTCCAAAGTGACTAATGAACATGTTGCACAAAGTAAAATTCACAAACTTTTGCAAGTGCCATAAAAATCTGATCATGGGAAAAGTAATGTGTGTTAATGTTCAATCCACAGCCCATTTTGTCCATCATGTCCACAAAAGTTTTGTTGAAAATCTAGAACATTTGCAAGGACACCTAAATGGGCCGACAAGGACAAGTTTGCTTGAGTCTATCAAAGCTCTTGGCGTTAAGTGACAATGTCATAGAGCTGTGGTCCTAACTATATGTTACTTTTACAACTTTTCAAAAGATGGTTGCAATTTTACATGTGATCTGAGAAAGGACACTCTTTAAAACTTAAACAAGAGACACGGGGCAGAAGAAATGCTACTTCATAATAAAGCAGACAATATGAAATATATAAACTTATGGGTATAATTCCAGATGATCATGAAAATGTGTAAAAGGTTGGGGGGACCGGTTTAAAACCGCCGGTTGCCTTTTGTGGGTGACTGCCTGTCTCGAGTCAGGAGTGAAATTTGTTTCTTCACGTTGGTATTAGCAAAGAAATGTTGGTGCTTTGGCGGGTCTGGAATCTCTTTGCTGTCATTGTTGGGTTTGGAATTAGTGAATATGAATCATGTTTTCCTGTACAAGGGCTTTCCCTCTGTCCTGTGATCTTATCCATAATTGACATTTAATATTCTGATGGTAGCAGCTTGATTTATGTGACCCACATTTCTGTTATAATTCATTTCAGAACCAGAAATTCCTTTGACCAATACAGTCCTTGTTGCCCCTACATGGGCCTGGTCATTCACAGTGTTAACTATGGCACACCTCAGCTTTACTGAGGATGAACTCGCCAAGAAACAGGCATGTGAGTAGAGAAAAGCAGTCTCCCCTGAAAACTGACCGGGGGAGGGTGCGGGAGGGGTGGAAATTTTGAAAATCAGATATTCAGAGATGCCTTCCTTTTGATTTTCAGCTCACACTAAAGGCTTGGTACAGTGCCTGAAAAAGATACTTTTAGCTTACATTTACAAGCTTCTGATGGGTAAAATGGCTGAACATAACTGTGGCCACTCATGAACAACTCAATGGTTCACATTACATCCACATGCTCAGATTTTAAAATATATCTAGGTGTAGAAGACCTGAGCATGTGGAGCTGAAAGCCAATAAAATTGAGGCAAACAATACAATGTAAATTATAATTTTTTCCTGGAAGCAATTGCTAATGTAATCTGGATATTAATATCTGTTGATATGTAATAATTTCTCATTCAGTTTACAATGTCTCATCTAACTGTTTTTTGTTCATTTTTTTCTAATCGCCCTTCTCATTATCATGCAATTCTTTCTGTTTGCCTTAGTCCATTCTCTCCTTTCTGTTATCCCACTTTTCGTTTTCTCTCCTTTGGTTGAGCTTTCTTTTAGCAATTAGGTTCCCCAGGTGGCTAGTTTCGAGTCTCTTTGTTGCCTGCAGAGCAAGCTCTTTTGCCTTTCTTTTGGGGGTTGTTGTGGTCGTGGAAATGTCAGTGTACGTAGCTTCTCCTCATCTTGCTTCCTCTGCAAGTCTGCCTCTTTCTAATAAGAGGTGTACGCAGTTTTCATGTTGTGAACTAACCCTTCACTTGGTTTTCTGTCTTAGCAACCAAATGGCTGCTTCTTTGTTGCCATTCGTCTCCTCTCTGAACTTGTACTTAACTGTCTGCACTGCAGAGTATGTATGGACGTGTGCCCTGTGGCTTCTTGAGCCCAGAATGTCGCCCATCACATTAAAACTACCAATGGGCCATGAAATAGTACAGAAAAACATGATCCATATTCATAAATTCCAAACCCAACAAAAACAGCAAAGAGGTTCCTGACTTGCCAAAGCATCAACATTTATCTTCCAGTACCAATGTGCAGAAACAAATTTCCCTCCTGACTTGAGACAGGCAGTCACCCATAAAAGGCAACTGCTGATTTTAAACCAGTCCTCTCAACCTTAGCATATTCATCATTAACTGCAGACACTAGCTCTTTAGCTCTTTTCCAAATTGTATAGGCCTAACCATCCAAAACACAAATTTCATTACTTCTGTCAAAAATAAAAAGAGAGCTGGTAGGCTTATCACCATTTAGTTCTCCCGACTTGTCAGTCAGCTAAGTTTACAGCAAAAGAGTAAAGTAGGCCTACATCGTATTTGTGATATTTATGAATCTGGAACATTATAAACACACTCTACCTCCACTATAACTATGAGTCGGAGAACAAAGCCCACAGCACAACATAGCCAATGAAGTATTTTTCAAATAGTACAGAAAAACGTGATCCATATTCATTCATGAATGAGGAACCCATCAAAAACTGCAAAGAAATTCCTGACTTGCCAAAGCATCAACATTTATCTTCCAATACCAATGTGTAGAAACAAATTTCACTCCTGACTTGAGACTGGCAGTTGGTGACCTGACAGTTTATATTGATGAAACCAGACTTGAGGCATGTCAATATCTTTGTTGAGGAAACAGTAGAAACTTCTGTAAATGAGGGACGTGACATGGTGGATCATGTGTACCCGGACATACACATTGCAGACATTATTGATGAGATTTGCAGTGATTCAACACATATGCCAAATACCCATGTGTTCAGTGCACCAAAATACTGAGTGTTCATAGTACTTCGACATCTGTACCTCAGTCACTTTGGGTTACCTATGCGCAATCTCACAGCATTGAACAAAACACAAGAGACCAAGCTTCCAGTTCAGCATGGCATGATGCCCGCAACTTCCGCCTTACAGCATCTTACATATTTGGAAGTGTGTGCAACAGTAAGGCACCTGTTAATGCTAATTTTATGAAATCTTTTACAAACACAGGTGATTTGAGTCATTTGCCAGGTATATAAAACATGGTAAGGATATGGAATACCTTGCCGCCTAGTGTTCATGAATGAGCTTGAACTTACTGGGATTGATGCAAAGTTCTACAACAGTGGCCCTGTAATAAACCCCCAAGTTTCCACACATTGCTTTATCACCAGATGGAATCATTGACATAGAAGGCAAGGACTATGGTGTGGTGGAAGTCAAGTGCCCACTTGTATGTGAACAAATAGCTATGTCACCACAGGAGATCAATTGTCGTGATGAGTATTAAAAAAACTTGTTTGCAGACTGATAACAATGGCTGCATACACCTTAGGAAGAACCACAACTACTTCTTCCAAGTAATGGGGCAGCTTGGAGTTTGTGAGCTAAAATATTGATACTCTGTGGTGTTTAGTACATATGGAATACATGTGGAAAGGATAGAGTTCGACAGTCAGGTGTGGAAAGTCATGTATGATAAACTAAACAAGTTTTATTGTGAACATTTTACAGCCAACATTTGAGTCTTTTAAATCTCCACTTGTCCACTTTTACCAGTGGAGTCTGTAGATATACAAACAAACAACATGGTAAATATGCTGTCTGCAAGGGGTTCTAGTCACAAAGATATGTGACCTTCCAGGAGTCTGAAAGTTTTCATCCATCCAATGATTCTCTCCACATGTACACGGACTGCTGCAATGCACTGACTGTCACTGACATCTTGTTTCGAGAACTGACACCCTTGACTGGGTTTGAATGCTGGTAAGTTCAAGGTGACACCACGTGGTAGGATTTCTTCTATTTCAAACCCCTGGTCAGCCATAATGTTATCATTCTCGTTCAACTGTTCCAAAAGTCCTGATTTTTTTGTTATTTCCAGATTGCTGACTGTCCCTGACCACGTCACTCACAAAACTTACATACCCATCAAGGGTCACACCCACCAGTGCTTCAGGTGTGTTTCTGTGTTTGTAGCTTGGCCATGTTTGACGTTGAGCTGTCAGAGCAGATGGTTTCTGGAAGAATAATTCAGCACAATCAATCACTACTATCCTTGTGTTTGGAAAATCCTTGAAGCTGGGGGGGGGGGGGTATTGTTGAAGACAACCTCTTGTGGCGGAAATGGCATTATGTTGCATAGTTCTCCAGCAAGAAAGGGGACCCATGTGTTGAAGATTCTTGAAAAGTGCCCATCGCCAATATTCATTCTTACTGAAATGTCTGTGAGTAACAGTCCCAATCTTAGTCGTACTAGAACCACCAACAGTTCGTCGAAAGTGACAACTTTCGCTTCTGTAGTCCTGCAGGGCAGTCGTAATCAAGTTGTTGTTTGGTTTGATTTCCCCTCCATCGACTCAAACCTTGGGCTCTTGGCTCAAGATGTTCATAGAAAGCTTCTAAGGCAACAAATATCTGAAATCCGGTGTAAAATCGCAATTAAGGGTCATCATCCCTAATGCGGTCAACATTAAGTTGCACTTCGCCGAGTTTTTCCTCCATGGGTTTGATGTTCCTTTCCAGTCTGTTTATTTCTGCTTGTTGTTGTTTGATTTTTTAGTAAATCTTCGGCAGAGGGCAATAACTGTGTATTTGGATGTATGTAGTCATGATCCACAGCTGGAAATAGAAACAATGTTTTACATTGTAATGTTAATATAATATTTACCAGTATGCAGATATACACACAGATAACAGACAGTAGCATAATGTTGACATTATGTTGGTCAATAAGTAATCAATGTGACACAGTGAGCACCTTGAAAATTAAATTAAGGCATAACATTGAATGTTGACTTGGAGGAAATTTTCAGCAAGTGAAAAGGATTATGTAGGTATTTGTCTGAATGTAGTCGAGTGTCTGAAGAGTAAAAGTGAAAATATTGCAATACTTGGAGATGTATAAAGGTTACATATTTTGTATACTACTGGTGATCAATCAATGTGACACTGCGCACCTGAAAATGAAAGGAAGGCATAACATTGAATGTTGACGTGGAGTGAATTTTCAGCATGTGAAAAGGAATATGTAGATATTTTGTCTGAATATAGTCTAGAGCCACACATGTAAAATATTAATGATGATGTTAACTCTGCAGCTATACTGTATTTTATGTTATACACATACCATGTTACTTTTTTGGTACTATACAGTTTATACAGGCACCATGTTCTGTACCAAAATATTGAGATCCAGCATGTGCAGTGTAAAAATAAAAATATTACATATATTTGAGGATATAAAAAATTACATTGTGTGCTATCTTTATTTTGACATATGTAAACTTGCATACATGTATTGTGTACTATCTTTATTTTGACGTATATAAACTTGTAAATAAAAGTACATATATTATGTTTCAAGAAATGTTGATCTCTTCATTTAATACATTGAGTGAGACTTACTTTGGTTTCAATAATAATAAATGCAAAATATTACAGTGAAGGTCATAGATACACAGAATATCATTTATTCTGAAAATTTTGTTTACAGACAAAGAAAGAGTCAATTTTTCATCTCTACCTATTTCAGCAAAAACTTCCAAGTATCTACCTAGTACCATCCTTCATGCCACAGGATATAACATCTGACTAGTACTGGTTAAAATTATATCAATAATAAAAAATATTTGACAAGATATGCACTTCTATATATGTACAATGGATTTGTCTTTCAGCTTATCACTGCATGTATGCTATGTTAAATAACAGTTTGACACCGTTAGGACTTAACTCATTCCATATTGATCCCGTGTTTTTGCTGCCAAAACAAAAATGTCATTAGCTCATCTGATTTCGTCCAAGTTTGCAAATATGTCAAAATTTTTACACATCTTTCCTCTGTGCATTCTGGGCACTTAGCACCCTGAGCACGTTGAGGAAAACTGAGGGTGTACTAAAACTACACAAAACTGAATTACAAGTATTCATTCAGAAGAGAACGGTCCTATTTCATGATGAAACATGAAGATAAAGCATATTCTCAAGCAAGTTTAGTTTTATTTACAGAAAGGGTGCCATTTTATTCATTTGCTATAAAAGAATTTTAAAAAATCTGTACCCTTCTTTAATTCTGCTTCTACTGTCGATTTATTCCGAGTCTTGGCTTGCACTAAATCACAAGACCCAGTCTCCAGGTCCAAAGCATCCAATGATGTAACTGAAATCCCTGGAAGTCAAACACAACCAATAGAAGTATAAATTATAAAATAGTCATACAAAGTTGATGTTGCTTTTGAATTTTCATTCCATTCTTTCTGGTCCAAATAAAATAGATAATATTATAAGGAAAAGAAAAATGGCTGCCCATAACACTTGGCTTTCTTCATATTCTACATGTCATTATTAGAAATCAGGCTCATCAGTCAGTCAGCGACAAGAACATTTATAGGACAAGTTTTTCGTTAATGCTAGCCTGTCCTAATTTTATTATGTAATTTAATAATTGTAGTTCTTTAAATTATAATATATATAGGCTTACCTACAGCCTTACAGGCAAATATTTGCTTTCTTACTTCTAATACTGCACTTGTATGTTATGCTAGTGATATTAATTTCAATCATTTATAAAGCAGATGTGCCCCTTGATTTTCCTGATCTTAAATAATACATGTACATTTGGGTATTTCTCTTTATCATGCAGTCAAGCAGTATAACTTATCATCTGCCTCTCCTCTATCACATCTATCCAAGGGTAGTCCTGCTACATGTACTGCTATGGCATCTGCCCCCTCGTCAACAAGGCGAGTTCAAAACTGTTGGGAACAGATATTTATTTTGATAGTTGTCATAGGTACTCCTAGAAATGCAGGGCACATTCATATCCTTGAAGAGTTGCTGCACTTTGGAAAAGTGGCTGCCTGAGAACAGGATTGCAGCAGGCAAAATAAGGTTGCCTCCAGGCATTCGCCAAATTTATGGTTGACTGCACCATGTCGTTAGGTATCCACAGTCCTTCTCTGGGCATTTCTGGTAGACTGACACTGCTGTACCAATTTTCTTTTGGTCAGTTGAAAACACAACAGTACAGGGTGCTGTACAAGCAGGGCAACCATAAAAGAGTGTTTCTATGCTGATCGGAAGACAATAAACTTCTCCTCTGTGTGGGGGTGTTGCAGGATACATGCTGTATCACTGGTATCCTGAAAATGCAGAACATATCTGCTATATTTGTGGCTCAGTATTCCCTGCTGAGCAGACTTGGGTTATTGTTTTTTTTTTTTTTGGGGGGGGGGAGGGGTTAATTTGAGGGTAGAAGGTCCGTTCGCAGTCAAGGCTCAGTACACATGACAAGGCACAAGGAAAATAACCCTACATGTACTTGCAGTATTTTCAGACCTCGTCAATGGGAATTGACTTCAGGTTTTTACTCTAGAAATAGAGTGCACGAATGCAGAGTATCCCTGTCTAGAAAGATAGCCCCAAGCACAGGTAAATAGGTGGTTTCTCAAAACTGGCAGTCTTTAATTCATCTGAGGTACAACAACATGTAACCGATAGCCCAGTTTCATCACAGAGTGGAAGAGACACATGGATTTTCAAATAAAGTTATACAGCATAAAAATCATGTTGCTAACAGGGAGGTTTTGGCACAAGTTAGGAGCCCTTTTATGTACCTGTATGGCAAAAAATGTGTCTATATCATATGATTCAGCACAACTAATAAATTCTGTCCTGATCTAACCATTCGACACTTGTAACTCATATTCTTTGGTGAGGTTTGACGTCATGAGAAGCGCTGCATGGTATGATACACATGCAGACACACATTTTAAGATGTATGGATACGAAGAGGGGGTCCAGAGAATATTTAATGGGAGGAAAATGTGTTATTTTGATTCATTAAAATTCGTGGTCCTCACCGTTTGGCTTCATGTGCTTCCACGTCAGCCTCAGCAAAGCTCTCCTCTGATGGTGTGTATTCATCATCATCATTATCATCAATTGGAATATCTTCCTCTGTCTCCTTTTCCTCTTCATCAGGATCTCTTACTGGACTGCCGGGTGTACCTGGCATTGGTACCAGATGAGATGCACCTGCACCCTGTTTCTCTGGGGTGGAACACCAAGGGCCTGGTTTGATGCCACATTGTGTTCCGATGCTTTGGAATACCTTCAACTGCTTTGGACCCACCTGAACCCCTACAACAGATATAGGAATCTTAGTTGCGTGCAACACCCTTATGGGGCCATGGTAAATGTAAGTTTCATCTGCTGGTTACATCAAGATAAAACTCAGCATTTGTGATGAGCATGTCTGTTTTCAATCAAGAACCAATCCGATTTTTGATCAGCTAGCACCACAAAAAGTATGAATATGGCAAGCATTACGAATTAGGACTTGATGATATGTTCTAATGAGAAACAAGATGGCTGTCAGCAAGCAGCCCATGCTCCTTGGAGGTCGGATGAGCAGAGTAATGTGAAGTTTAAGTTTGAGTTGATAGCATACATATGAAACATCAGAAAATCACTGATGCAAGCCCATAACACAAAAATTCATAAAAAGTTCACAGTGCTACCTGTTGAACAAATTAAGGTCCAGGTGGACCTAGAAGTGTCTTCCTTGTCCCTACATAATTTCAAAGCGGTTTTGAGATTGGGTAAAAAAAATTTACATATATATATATATATATATATATATATATATATATATATATATATATATATATATATATATATATATATATATATATATATATATATATTTATATAAAATCAAATAAGCGGAAAGTGACTTGTTGAAGAAATTTGTAGAGACCTAACCAAGGTATATCCCAATCAAGTTTAGAGTGAGTCTGGCAGAGGGATTTAGAGACGTTGAAAATCAGAATTGTTGTAGCCATTGATTTAAATAGTAATCTTTAAAAAAGCACCACCAGTTGAACAGAGTATATTGTACCCAGAAGTGTTCCTATGCAATTTCAAAGCAATTTGTCGAGCAATTTCAGAGAATAATTTTGTCAAAAAAGGGACAAAAAAAAAGAAAAAGCCAAAAGCCAATGCATCATGACAATTTGATCGAACTTGGTATAGACCCACCCAAAGTAAGTCACCAAATCTGAAGAGGATTCCACCAATTATTGTTGTGGACATTCTTACAATTGTGAGCAGGTGACAGAAGACCACCCACACTATCATGGTTGTGCCACAATGATAACATTGCAATGGATATAAAAGATCACATTTTTATAACTCTAAGCCACATATAATCTGAAGGTATTTTAGTACAAACATCTGTGACCAGTTACTATTTCAAGTGCAGTCTTGTTTTCTGTTTATTACATCTAATGACTAATTCACAGGAAACTAAGCTTGATTTTGGTACAAAGTTGGAAACCTACACAGGAAGTGTACAGATACCACAAGAATCTTTAGCTTCAGACTTGTGTGGGAAACTTCATGTTCATTTCTAGTACAAACACATTGTCAACCAAAGGTGTGGGAAACTTCATGTTCATTTCTAGTACAAACACATTGTCAATCTTTGGTTATCAAGCATTTAATGGGAAAACACTTATTTAGGTCATAACCCTTCCTCATCAGTTTTATGTATGCACATGTAAATGGTTCTTAATTATTCATTCTTTGTTTTTATTGGTTCATTTACTTTTTTGTGGCTAATAAAATCATGGAGTATACATTATGTGTATGAAGAATTGAGAAGAAAAAAAAGAGTCAACTGAGCTAAACACAAGGACTCTGCTTTATCTCAAGATACAGTATACATTATTTTCTTTCATGTAAGATCACAACACGAAGAATCACATATTTCTGAGATAATCAAATCCTTGGCTGGCATGCAATGCCACAAAATGGACATGTATTTATAACATATTGTAGGTCCATGGAGCATAGATTTTCTTTTTGGTAAGGGATGT
Source organism: Hermodice carunculata (assembly GCA_964020975.1). Lineage (NCBI taxonomy): Eukaryota > Metazoa > Annelida > Polychaeta > Eunicida > Amphinomidae > Hermodice > Hermodice carunculata. Next base: position 34,624,141 of record OZ026623.1, read on the forward strand.
CAATTTTCATAGTAATATTTGGAGGGATCCTCTACAAGACTCCATAAAAATCATGACTGATGTGCTACAGTGCTCTATGAGAGATGCACTGGTAAGTGGCAGCATGCACCCTGTGTTGCAGTACAGATCTACATGTTTCAAGCTAATTAATATTGCTCCCAAAAGTAAGCAGCATGTAAGATCACAGAATGATATAAACACGGTAACTGATAGGTATTGTATAAAGAGGCATGCCTTCCAGTTTCCCTTTTTTTGGGGGGGGGGGGGGGGGGGCGACAACTGCATATTATTGTTACCAGCCACCTACTACATATCATTGTAACTCGCCACAGGAAAACAGGAAAACCTTTTTGTGTGGTACTTTATTTGTGATCCCCCAACCCCTTATTTGTGACACCCCACCCCGTCCAAAACCTACACACAAAGCTTTGAAAGTTCTGATCTAACATGCTAATGGACTCAGCCTTTTTCCCCTTTTGTTGGAAATTTAACAAGTTGCTCAACGATTACCTTATTGTTGCCCTGTAATGATAAACCACTCAATATGCAGGTGAAGAAATTTATAACAAGAATTACATTATTTTTCAAATCACATACAATTATTAGCTTGTTTCGGAAATCAGGCCTAAAATTTTGGGTATAATTTTCATAAAGCTCAGAACACTGGTTCCTCACAGTCTCTTGATACCACATTAAAAGTTGTCATATTTTGATAAGTGCTCATGTAAAACCAGTTCCACTTCACTGAAATATGATGCATCAACAAAGGCCAATCAACTTATGTAATTGTAAGTTGAGGGCTCAATCTGTATACATGTAATAATCTATAGTAGCAGGGTGTTCATTGTACACTGCTGTTTATTCAAGATGATATGTGTTAGTGGGACCTACATGTAAATAAACCATCTGAAAGTGTATATCCCATCCTGACTTACCTTGCAAATTCAAAGCATTTTATAAATATGTATGTTTATTTTTCATCAACAGGAGTCTGTGATAAATTGCTCCCTGCTTGGATAATGTCAGGATACTATACAGCCTGTTTGTCAAGTTGCTATTCTAGTCATTTGATGTGGCATGCAACATTGATAATCATCAAGATAATGGAAACAGAGGCTAGTTGTCCACAATTTGTCACCATGATGTTTTTCAAGGAAACCTTGTTGGAGTTCATAAAATTACAATCCTATGAATATATAATGTATCTGATACATAACAACATGAGGCTATCACTAATGAGCTCCTTACTTGTATAATGTGGGATAAATACCAAAGTGACCCTTTGTAAAGTGTCTGCCCTGGCTATTTTTGGCAATTTTTTTTCTTTACGTAACCTTGACCACAAGACCACAGATCTTTTCCCCCTTAAACTCAAGATGACAATTTATGGAAAATAACCTCTCTACTCGATAATTTATCATAAAAAAATGGAACTTACAATCTGCAGTTTCTAATTTAAAAAATGAAAACGAAAATAAGTATATATATGTGGTTATTTTTGGCCAATCATGATTTTCAGTCAGAAAGAAATAGAAATTCTTTACCCTTCCTTCGCCTTGGTATTTTTGATGGTTGGATCCTACACTGGGTACCTCTTGGCATGAAATGCCGTGAAGGTGTTGGAGTAGATTCACCTGGAACTGGAGAAGTTGGCATTCGGCAAGCTTCAGGAGCATCCACTTGTTGTGGATGTTGTGGGCAAGTCATGAGAAGTAGAAGGCTCATCTACATGTACTTGTTGCGACTCCATTGATGTGTGCTCTTTCACCACCTAAAAAGAACAATATATTGGTTGCATAGACCCACCTTGTAAGTTACTTGTGCATGTACCTTCAAACATACAAGCATGCCCCCATCGCTTCTTTGTTGAGGCCCTGATGGACTGATCATTACCGTGCCCCCCCCCCCACCACCACCATTGTTGTTCTTTTCCGCCATGGAGCTAGAACATAAGAACATATATTTTAAATTATTCATGGAGGAATCGGGGCTGTTTATAACTTTACAAAGGTATCTAAGGATGAACAATTCAGTTTCCTCATGACTAAGACAAGGAATACTGTATCTCAGTATTCCTTGTCTCAGCTCATGACCGGCTCGAATGGAGACCATTATCAAGTTATAAACCTTATCAATGCAGGCTTTACCATCCACGGAAGTGAAACCCAAAATTCATAATACTATGATACAAACACACACCCAACATGCTCTATACAGGAATAACCTGGTTTGTATGTCACCCGGTGGAAGCCGGGGGACATATTGTTTTAGTGCCTGTGTCTTCCGCTTCTTGTTGTTGTTGTTGTTGTTCAGGTTCTTCAACACTTGGTTTCCGTGCGATAAGTCTTGAAGGACTTGACAGAATTTGATGCAACTTGGTAGGATTATGTATCTAGGCAAGACCTAGGTTGGGATTGTATTTGGGTGACCTTGAGCGAATTCTCAAGGTCACAGGGTCACTTATGTGAAATTCGTTTACGTTCGCTAAGTCATGAAGAACTTGATGGAATTTGATGAAACTTGGTAGGATTATGTATCTAGGCAAGACCTAGGTTGGGATTGTATTTGGATGACCTTGAGCGAATTCTCAAGGTCACAGGGTCACTTATGTGAAATTGGTTTCTGTGCGATAAGTCTTGAAGAACTTGATGGAATTTGATGAAAGTGGGTAGGATATGTATCTTAGCAAGACCCAGGTTGGGATTGTGTTTGGATGACCTTGAGCGAATTCTCAAGGTCACAGGGTCACTTATGTGAAATTGGTTTCTGTGCGATAAGTCTTGAAGAACTTGATGGAATTTGATGAAACTGGGTAGGATTATGTATCTAGGCAAGACCTAGGTGGTGCTCGATTGGCAATTCCAGAACCAGATTCCGGCTGTTCCGGAGATTCTGCCAATCGAATGAAAACGAGGTGTCATTAGAATCAAAATGGCGTCACGTCAGTTGACATTGGTGACGACATGTGTAGTGGCAGAAGAAATATTTAGTCTTGACGAGGAAAAGATAAATCGCAGGGACAAATTTGAAGTGGCACTACTACCAGCACTTGCAGCAGCATTGTAAGTGCCTATAAGGCTTACTGCTTCATACCCAGTCTCACAGATTGACAGAATACGGAGGGGAAGGAATACCTATTTCGATACTTGGACATTTATGATCGACTTAAAAACTTAGCCGTGATCTGTGAATCAGGGTAGTTCCTTATGCCTGATGATATAAATAAATACCCGTCAAACCTGATTGGACTTTTATAATTTACCAATAACTGTCACCGAGTTCATCATTTTATTACCGATAAATGTGATCACAATTTTAAGGAAAGAACTTACTGTGATCCTGATTAATTTACCCTGATCTGTGAAAAGGACCTTGAAATTACTATTGATTTTGATTCGTAGTCCCTCAGCTAAATGCTGGTTACAAAACGTATCTATACATAGGGTTATGATAACTGGGTATGAGCAGAATTGTCAACTTGCATGAAAGATCAATTATTAATTTTTTTTTAAATGAGTAAATAAACATGAAGAATGTTTCAGACACCTCCTTCCACAATAGGCACTGCTGCCTGCTAAGACTGCTCAGTTGCTCTATCGTTACTGTGTGGGCGCTGCACTACGTGGAGTGCAGTCAGACACACGGAACAATAGACTGTTTAGCAGGCAATATGTACTGTGGGGTCTTCAAACCCTCAAGCAGGAAAGTTACTTTTCCTATAATCCTTAGAAAATACTGCAAAGTTTTGCATTGGCACGCTGGGCTACTATTGTGATGAATATTGTAGATTATACAAATTGAAATGCCAAGGCCATCAGGCCACTCTAAGTACTAAGCACTTGCCATTGGCTTGCAGAGATCACAGAAGTAAATGAATACTGGTGGAGAGAGAGAGAGAGAGAGAGAGAGAGAGAGAGAGAGAGAGAGAGAGAGAGAGAGAGAGAGAGAGAGAGAGAGAGAGAGAGAGAGAGAGAGAGAGAGAGAGAGAGAGAGAGAGAGAGAGAGAGAGAGAGAGAGAGAGAGAGAGAGAGAGAGAGAGAGAGAGAGAGAGAGAGAGAGAGAGAGAGAGAGAGAGAGAGAGAGAGAGAGAGAGAGAGAGAGAGAGTTTTCTTAACAAGATTACTGCAAGATTACTGTCAATGGGAACGGGGGGGGGGGGGGGTATGAAAATCTCTTTAACAGACATGAGAAAAATATATTTTACTTGCATGATTTTATCATAGAAATATGGTGCAAGGTATTACTTAAGAGGCAATTTTGCTGTCATGAGGGGGAAATTTTTGCTCGCATTATTTTATGAAGAAAATGTTGGGTTTTTTTGCAGGCTAAGGGAGGAGCGGGTCAGGATACATGGTTATGCCGAATTTGTGGTTGAACAATACAGGGAAGATAATTTTCGTAGATCATTTCGCATGTCGCCAGAGACAGTGGACATACTAGTCGAAAAATTTGTAAACTTACCTGAATTTAAACTAACATGGACTGGTGGGCGGGAAAATATTCCTGTTAAGAAACAACTTCTGATCACACTATGGTATCTTGGATCAATAGATACAATACATAGGGTGGCCGACAGATTTGGGATTTCTGAATCCAGTGTGATTGTATGCAGAGACAGAATCCTTTCTGCCACTATCTCACATTTGGTGAAAAAATTCATATGTTGGCCTAAATTTCAGGATGGCGAGATTCAAGCAATAATGGATTACTTTGAACACAGAAATGGATTTCCAGGAATAGTGGGCTGCCTGGATGGGACCCACATTAAAATCAAAGTGCCAAAACACAACCCTCAATCCAATGTTAATCGTAAATCCTACCATTCAATCCAGCTTCAAGGGGTGTGTCGTGAGGACTTGAGAATAACACACTGTTTTACCGGATATCCCGGCAGTTGCCATGATGCCCGAGTCTTAAGAAATTCAGATCTATGGGAAAAAGGAGCAGAACTCTGTGGTACAGGACATATAATAGCTGATGGTGCTTATCCAGTGATGCCTTGGCTATAAACACCATACAGGGATAATGGCCATCTTACAGGTGATCAAAGAAACTTCAACCATAAGTTATCATCCAATAGAGTAACTATAGAGAGGGCTTTTGGACTTCTGAAAGGTCGTTTCCGACGTCTTCAATATATAGACACACAAGAAATAGAATCTACACTGAAAGTCATCATGGCAAGTTGTGTTTTTCACAACATCTGCATCGTTCAGTCAGAAGAACTCAATGATTTTATGACAGTAGATGAGAACTTGCATGAAAACCTACAGATAAATGCTCATGGTAATCACCCTGCGGGTTTCATAAAACGAGACACCATTGCAAGAAATTTGCCACCTTGATTTTATATCCTCTGGTGAAATGGACTTTGCGGGCTACATGTACATGTGCAATTATGGAGAAAACAGAGAAAGAAAGAAATTTACATCTTTAATAGTTTTATTGAAACATGGTAACACAATAATCTTCATTATCAAAAATAAACATTGTATTTTTGTGGTATCCCCACACACCCACCTGTGTTCGTTCAAAATAAAATTGACTAGAACTCATGTTGAAATATGCCTTTTATCAATAATCTATAGTTTTAGCCTGTAATAAAAATTGAGAGGTGCTCTTGCAAGTATGATAACGGATTTTGCCACCTACTTACAAATATCTTGTGGCTTGATAAACTAAATGTATAAAAAAGACAGATTTTATTTTACTTGTATGTCCATATAAACACAAAGTAGCTTCTACATGAAGGACTTCAGTCACTGGGTACATGTTTCCTGAAAAGGCCTGCATTCATGCCACACTGCTTCATATGCATCAGTACAAATGAAATTGAAAATATAAAAAATAAACATTTTGTTTTTGTGGTATCCCCACACACCCACATCCTGCGGGTTCAAAATGAAATTGACTAGAAAATATGTTGAAATACACATTTTATCAATAAGTTTCCTTAGTTTTTGTTATAAAAATGGAGCTGTGTCCTTACCAGAATGATTATGGATTTCACAATCAGCTTACAAATGTCCTGTGGTTTGATACACCACATGTATAAAGATACAGATCTTGTGTTATGTGTATATCGATACAAATGCAAAATAACTTCTATAAGAATGACTTAAGGACTCGAAATACATGTGACTGTTTTTGAAGAAAACTAATTTTTGAGCTTGAAAAAGTACTACTTACTGATTCAAAGAAAGCTAAAGTATATATTTTTGGGTTAGTATAATCATGAACTTAAGATGCATGCAAAGATCAACACTTGTCACAGCCTAATTGTTAAACAAACACGGTGATAATTAAATGGGTGGGTTTTATGTTGTTTGTTTATTTCTCTTCTAAAACAAATGGCACAATTGTAAAAATGGTTTGGTTCCTATACAATATTATCCAAAAACCTTTGCCATATTTATTGGATATTTTGTTTAGTTTATGAAATATCGCTCTGCAAAGTTGAAAAATTTACCTGGTCAAAGAACAAGACAAGAGAGTTAGATTTTTTTCCAACTTTACACAGCTATATTTCCTAAACTAAACAAGATATCCTAAAATATGGCAAAATTTTGTGGATAAGATTGTTAGGAACCAAACCAAACCATTTTTACAATTTGCCATTTGTTCTGTAAGGGAAATAAACATAAACAACATAAAACACCCGACCATTTCATTATACAGTCACATGTATTTACAGTCCTGAAGTCACGGTGTACATGTCTACCAAAGAGGCCCACATTCAGGTCACACCTGTACATATAATTCAATACAAATGAAATTGAAAATAAACTTTTATCACCTTCATATGGACAATTTTAGTCACATTGACTATCAACAGTTTCAGTCACTATAATCTGGTCATACTGAAAAAGTGGCTTTTTTTACACCTTTCTGTATGTATGAACAAAAATTCAAATAAAACCCCAACAAAACCCCAAAATTCACTGCACATGGAGAATGTACCTGTCCAGGATGTTGGATATGTGAAAAGGCTGAACTGGGTCCCAGGAAACCGTAAAAGTAAAACTGGTGTGGTCATATAAGGAGGATTACTGTAGGATAACTGAATCCACAATTATAACAAGTTAACTTTGGACAGGTTGCTTGTTATGGAGTGAATTTAAAAATTCTCGTTCCTTGACTGTACCAGCTTATTTAACAGTACACTGGGAACCTGTTCTGGTGCTTTGACTTTAAGTATCTAACCTCCGGGACAGGTTCATTCTCCATAGAATTTTCAACGTCCTGTCAGATGGCCTAGTTAACAAAACAGGACTCTTTATGCCCATGCCAAAAAGAAAAAGTGATATCTGTTGGAGTAATTTTAGCCTCTACAGCAAAAGCATCTTTTGCTTTGGTAGAACTACTTTAAAATCATTTAAGAAAGATATATTTTCTTGCACTTTTTTATTTTGTTCCTGCACATTGCACAAGTCTCTACCTTCAAAGCACAGTCCATGCAACAGTATACGTGACCGCAATCCAAAACTACACAGTATATTTGTCTAGCCATGCAGATGTTGCATTCTCCATGGAGTCCAGTGCCTGCAATTAAATAAAGAGTATATTAAAAAGCAATACTAAACAGACCTTACACTACTTCCTGCAGGGACTTTATTTCTCCTTACTTTTTCAAGCAATCGACCAGAGACTTAAATATTTCCATTTTTTCTTTGTGCATCTGTTCTTGAGCTTTCACTTCTGTTTGATAGCGTTATTCTTGCTTTTCTGCAAACTCTTTAAAAAAATCAACTACTTCAGAAGCTTGTGTTTTTCTTCTTTTTTTCTATGGTTTCTCAGCAAGAGTTGTCCCCTCTGAATCTGACTCAGAATATCCATCACCATTAAGGTCACCTGTCGTCTGCGTTGTAGGGCTACTCATACTAGTAGTCATTGTTATCTTTGGCTTCGTAGCTGGATCATTTCCAAGGAGATCTTCCATCTGGTCCATAAATGGGAACGTTTTACGTCCAGAACCTACAATATGGAAAAAATTGGCAACCCAATGTAATTTTAACTCTTTCAGTACCAAGTTTGGTCTGAGTTAACAGCATTTCTCAGAGCACTTTGGGCGCAATGCAAAAGCTGTTGACCGGGACTATTAATTCTATGGGAATATACGCATGATGGTACTTGAATGAAAGGTCTTTTTATGAAGAATTTGAATGTGGAAATCATAATTTTGATGCAGGTTTATTAAAGCAACTTATGCCATGATTAGCACTGAAAGATTAATTATGCACACATGTATAACAAGTAGCCGCGGACGCTAGCCATATCCCCCGCCCAAAGTTATCATGGTGGAATTGCAAAGTTATACTCCTGACAAAATGTACTGCATCTTGAGCTTGCTTAATGAACTTTGTTAATCAATATATTAATGAAGGAAAGTAATTAGTCAAAAAGATTTCTGCCTATGCACACCTCCTACCTCTGGTCTACCAACGGTGAAAATCTTAAAGGGTTACCACTTTTAGTTGCAAAGTTATGCTTCACACAAAATTGTATTGTATCTTGAGCTTGCTTAATGAACTTTATTAATTAATTAATCATTGAAAGTAATTAGCCATGCAAAACAGTGCCTCTGCACACCTACTACCTAAGGTCTATTCGCCATAAACATTTGAAAGGGTGGTTATTAATAGTTTAGAAAATATGGCCCCGGACAAATCTTGAGCTTGCTTAGCGAACTTTGTTAATTAATCACTTAATGAAAGGAATTAGCCACACAAAACAATGCCTATGCACACCTACTACCTAAGGTCTACCCACCATAAAAAATTTGAAGAGGTAGCATTTATAATGTAGAAGATGGGCCAGACAAAATTTGTTTCAGATGGACGGAAGGACGGACGGTGCCCATTACCATATCCCCTCCCCCACTTCGTGGGCGGGGGATAATAATGGTGAAAACTGTTTCCTGATTATCTCAGTGTTTTATGGTAAAAGAGACATTGTGATGTGCAGAGCAGGATGAGAATTTTTGTGTATATTTATTAAAAATCCAACCTACCGGTTCTGTCCAACTAATATGATTGTTTTTGTTTTAAAATTAATATACATGTACCAGGAAAAATGGAAAGGTGGCCCCTTAGAAAAATGTGGCATTGCCTCCATACTAGCCACCATTGGTCTTTGCTAACCCAACAGATGTCGACATTGAAATATTGGCTGAGGATGGAAGTGTGCTATGAAGGCAAATTTTATATTTTAATGTTGAAACTGAATATTTCATATCAATCCAGTAGATATTAGTGAATCTGTATTTGATATATGTGGAAAATATTAACTATTATGGATAACCAGAATAGATATCATTAGTATTTTGACATACATCATTATCCCTTTTAAGTGCCCCGTTCCTCTTAAGCATCACCCTTTTTATGATGCGAAAATTCTGAAATATTGGATTATTACATACAATTTATGATAATTTGCCTCTTAATATGACTTAAATTTTCAAAACTTAGGTATACAATTGAAGGCCACCTCAATAACATTTCCTAAGCGCCCCTGGTGCTTAAAAGGGATGATACAGTAAATATATATAATTTTGGGACCTGACTTCTTGGTATCATCTTTGATTGACCTATACGTTCTGAGCAGTGTCTTCCATCTGCCACTAACTTGCTCGGCCGTGAAATTATAACCCTTCCTGTTGATTTCCTTGGTGACAACTTGCCACATGGCTGCCTTCCTGAGCTTGCCCAATTCTACCATCTTCACATTCCTCTTGTACTCCTCTATCAGAAGAAGAGTGGGTGGGGTAGTCCACCTTACGGTGTTGATTCCATCATCTGATGGCTGGTGGGTGTCCACAGCTTTTGCCACATCAGGTAATGTATCCTCTTCCGCTGACCCAGATGCTAATCAGAAGAAAATGACAATTTGCTCAAAACCTGATTCCCATTCATTAATAATAAAAAACTTCCATTCCGTACAGATAATTTAAAAAAAAATTATATAACTAAAGTTCAAATCATTTATTCACAACTTTTGTCTTTTCTGCTTAGGTGTATGTTTAATGTGAAGAAAAATCAAATTTGAAACTAGACATACTTTCAAATCAGGTCATCATGGCATGCTAGATAAGCATACTGCCAAATTTGAGAAAATAGATGGGAGCATTCTGGGGATATTGTGGTGACGCCAACTAACAAGCATGTAATTAGGTGGCAATTTACTCAAATTAGGCCATGGTGACCCCAAAATCTAATCAGTTCATCTTGCCAGGTAAGGTAAGCATATTGTCAAATTTGAGCAAAATACATGGAGGCATTTTGTAGATATTGCGGCAACTAGAATGTACACATCCAGACGGACAGACTGATATCCTGACAGACAACCGGAAAACAAAAAAGTTAAACCACAATGGCATAGATGGTGCTCGCCTGCAGACTTTCAAGTGCCTCTTATATAGAGAAATTAACCAGGTACATATTCAAGGAGAAAGGATAGTAGGCCTATGCCATGTTGAGCTCATATCACTGGAAAAGACATTGACTATTACCAAAAAAATACATACCTTCATTCTCTACCTCAGTTTGAGAGACACATTGATGACGCACAAATAGATCCATGTCATCAAACCACACATGACAATGTTCACATTCAAACATTGTTCTTCTTTCTTCCTCCTCTTTTCTATTCCCAGCTGCAGCTGCAGCAGTTCTAGTTCTCACTGGCGGCGATGTTGGACCAATAGCTGAGTTTACACCTGTAAGAAAATATTATGTAAGTGCTAATGATAGAGCTACTTTCATGGTAGCTTTAAGATTTATGTGTGCATATTTTTGTGGAAATTTGACATGATCATACATGCATAAGGTTACTTTATAACCGCTTTTCAGCAGGCGAGGTGCTTAGCAAATTTAATTGAGGTGATCTTTAACTGTACAATTAAATTTGGAACATCAGCTGTATCACAGGTAAATTATTATATTATAATATACCTGGTATATTATATTTCACAACTTTTGTGCCAGAAAAATGGAGGGGGCACTTAATCATGCATGTTGAGAGGGTGGGGGCACTTAAAAGGGATAACATGGTAATTAAATTCTACATGCACAATGATATGCAAGAACTGAGATTTTGACCAAACAACAGAATGCCTCATACTGGCACGCATGATGATAGGCCTATTTTTGCTTGGCCTGATTGTTCAAACCATATTTGTATGGGCTCTGACTCAACGATTTTTTTTTTGCAAATATATATATAATAAATCTTACACAAATTGCTGCTGCCAAAAATGATGCAAGTACTAATGATTAACTGCAATTTCTTTTACAGTGACCTTGACAAACCAAACAGGAAATGTTTATCTCATGCAAAGACAAGGTCCTACAAAACATACACTTGCTGCATTGCAAAATAAAACTGTGCCCTTGAGCACTTTTTTCTGTTTTATATTTTTTTAAATAAACACTAATGGAAATTACTATTTGATTCAAAGTCAAAGACAGCCAAGATCTAAATGCTGATCAATAACTAAAAGCATATATATCCCATTGGTTGAAACATTTTTATTTTTAAAATTACAATATAAATATACATTATATGACTGTTATTAAATCGAGTAATGTAACAACGGGGGGGGGGGGGGGGAGCTAAGAAAGCCGTATACCCCCTACCCCACCCCCACCCTGGTAGGCTATAACACTGGCACTGCCTTTTGCTCTTTAGAAATCTCTTGCAGGAGAAAGCTCAATTAACTACTTGAATTAGACGGGACATACGAGACGCAGTGGAAGATGGGCGTTAATTCTGGAATTAAATCCAATACTTACACTTTATAGCTAGCTCCATGCCTGTGTAACATAAAAATTTGATAAGGAAAGCTGAGATTGAGAATAATGTGTACTTGTAAAATTATTGCAGAACACCATTAGGCCTAGCAATGCATACGGTAGCACATGGACACGTACTACAATGTACACGGACACGTGCACCAAGAACTATTTGTTGACACACTGAATAGCCAACACATTGGTTTGAACATTTTTAAATACTAACAAGCATGTCCATTGAACATATTTTCGTTTTTGAAGAACCGGCCACATGGCTGGCAGCGATACACCGTCACCAATCTGCTTGCAGACGCCATTTTGATTACGTCACGATTCCCTTCACTCCTATTAAAAAAAGAGTAACTGGAATCGTTCCGGAACCGTGTTCCGGGCCACTCGATTCGCGTTCTGGATGTGCAGGACGTTTTGAACTGTCAATCGAGCAGCACCCTAGGTTCTGATCGTATTTGGATGACCTTGAGCGAATTCTCAAGGTCACAGGGTCACTTATGTGAAATTGGTTTACATTCGATAAGTCATGAAGAACTTGATGGAATTTGATGAAACTTGGTAGGATTATGTATCTTGGCAAGACCTAGGTTGGGATTGTATTTGGATGACCTTGAGCGAATTCTCAAGGTCACAGGGTCACTTATGTGAAATTGGTTTCTGTGCGATAAGTCTTGAAGGACTTGATGGAATTTGATGAAACTTGGTAGGATTATGTATCTAGGCAAGACCTAGGTTGGGATTGTATTTGAGTGACCTTGATCTAATTCTCAAGGTCACAGGGTCACTTATATGAAATTGGTTTCCGTTCGATAAGTCATGAAGAACATTATGGAATTTGATGAAACTTGGTAGGATTATGTATCTTGGTAAAACCTAGGTTGGGATCGTATTTGGATGACATTGAGCGAATTCTCAAGGTCACAGGGTCACTTATGTGAAATTGGTTTCCGTGCAATAAGTCTTGAAGAACAGGATGGAATTTGATGAAACTTGGTAGGATTATGTATCAAGGTAGGACCAAGGTTGGGATTGTATTTGGATGACCTTGACCTAATTTTCAAGGTCACAGGGTCATTTATATGAAATTGGTTTCCATGCAATAAGTCTTGAAGAACTTGATGAAAATTGCTAGAGTAATGTATCTAGGTGAGAGCTAAAATGGGATTGTAATTTTCAAGCAAACTGGGTCATATGTAATTGTTATCACCTGTAGCTTATTCAGAGACGTAAGTGTTCCACCGGGAGACATTTCATTTTCTGTTGGAAAATCAGTCTTTTTTTTTTTTTTTTTTTTGAAGTGTTGTCATTGCCTTTATTTAGTATCTGTTCTTTTGTCTTTGTTAAGTGTAGTCATTGCATTTGTTTAGGGTCAAATGTACAAGAAAGGTGTATGTCTGAATGACGTGCATCCCCCTCCCCAACTAGTCTCAAACAATTAATAAATTACATGAATGATCACCACGTCATGCTTATACCTTTAGCATCTGGGCTTTTATTGTATTGGAACTGATCTATTACACTTGAAGATAAAATGTTACTTAAGCTTCTCATCATGTGCATCTCCCCACTCAAGACCTTTTTAAAATGGATATACCGAACCTTATGTGAACAAGGCTGCATGCTTCAGAAATTGTGGGTTGCATTCATGCTTGCAGCTGTGACAGCTTACGAAACAATGCTGTAACCATCAACGATTGAAAAATAGTGAACACGTTACTGTACAATAATTCCTTGCATCGTTTTTGTGGTCCTGGCCAAGAATGCAGGAACACTTTATACGTAAAAAACTGGCATTGCTAAAACATATCAACACAGAACTTCAGAAGTTATCAGAACTCAATCGACGGGTGAGCGATAATCACAGAATATACAAACATTTGAGATTTTGATGATTGTCAAACGAGTCAGAACTTTGAAAACATTGTCAGACCCTGTAACTGTGTGATTTGTTTTTTTTTTTTTCAAAAAGGACAAATGTTGTGGTTGTACTTACTCTATCCACTGCCAATTTCGGGACTGCCTTGCTCTTACGCTGTGACGATGCCGTCAATTCTGGGTTTCCTCTTCGCAACCTTGGCTTTTGGTGGATCGTCATCGGTGATGCCGCTGGCACTGGTCTTGCTCGCAGTACTACTGGCCCCCTTCTTTCCAGTGGATGAAGTTGGTGCCTTGGCAGTCTCTGCATGTATGATTGGCACTGTACTTTTCATCAAATATCTTTTGTATCCAATTTGCATAGTGTCCATGTACTTCCAGTGGAAATCATCCAGCATGAAATGAGTGCTGCACAGCACTGAAGATCTCCATGGTCACTTCCAGTGATCCCACTTAGTTTTGACAAATCCACTGGGCACAAACATAGGAATAACTGAGGGGGAAAGGGTGTAAGCTAAACCCCATCTTGAGTAGTTTTACCACATCCAAAGGCTACGCAGTGATAAGGCATCCTCATGGATCAAACACAATCGACAAAACTGGTTCCAACTTCCATGCAGTTGCTGCATGCATCACTCCCCCACGTGGAGTGAACCAAGTTTGTTTATCCTGTTTTGACATCATGCCCGAATATTCATGAGCTAGTGATCCAATGTGCGCGAAGCACATTCTTCTGGGATTGAGGGTTAGAATCATAACTTTCAGCGACCAATAAAAAATACTTAGTGGTCCCGAATATTTGTTATTTTCATGTTGCTGATATTATGTATGTATATGAGTGTAATGAGCGAAGTTTTATTGAAATTCGAATAACTTGGGGATGTTCTTTAATGAAACAATTTAAAGTGCAAAAAATACATTTGAAGATTTGGTGCACCATTTCTTCTTGTGTCCATGACTTCACGATGCAAGGAAGAAATGTGTACAGTTGCATTAAGAAGAGACTAAATAAAAAATAGCTCAGATGGATTGCAATGCTTTATGTCAGCATCATTGAAAGAATGGTTATATAACGTGCTTGACAATCATGGCTATTGTCACAACACGCACACCAGAAATCATATTTTGACAGGGTGGGTCTAATGTTTGTAGTGGAGGCATGGCATGTTAGGAGAAAATTGCTAATCGACCCATATATCTTTTATTCATTGTAAGTGGTGGCTGTTTTCTTTTATTATTACAGAAGTCTTTATATTGACACGATTTTTCTCACATGAGTAAGTGAGCCTCTGAAGGACAGGTGGGGACATAAATGGACAGTTGCCATAGATTTACCATGGTACTGACCAGGATGCAAGCCCATAAGAATAAGCAGAGTCTGACTGACAGAAAAAAAATGTAAATCATTGCCGTTGTGAAGTCCATTATCATGCTCTTGATATGGAAAGTGAGGGTGATATGAATTGCAGATGCGATGGTAAACACTGATTGCTGTACAAGTAAGAGTAATGTTTAGTTTTTAAAACAGTATTATTGGTATGAATGAACAACACTGACCAAGACACATCATTAAGCATAACTGGGTCTGTGAGTGTATCGTGATATGATCAATGTAAATGGAAAGGCAATGGTCATCATACTGAGGTGTCACTGTATTAGTTATTCTGACAAATAAATTTTTAGCTATTTGATAGTTTGTTTACAATAAATGTTACCCTATGTTTTGGGGGCAGTGATCCACAGTCAGGCCTAGACCCAGTGTGGAGGCTCCTCTCTTGCGCCAATGAAAGGTTTCACTCCAAATAAATTGACACACTCGCTTTGCACTTAGTTTTCATTTATAGTATAATTAAGATAGGGAACCTGGTCCTCTTTTAGCCACATTCATGTACAAAACCTGTTTAAGTTTTTGTGTAATGATTCAAATGACTTCACCATTTTGTAATCTCAACCATTTATGGCTTTTTCTACACACTCCCACCAATACAGTATTTAAAGTAGTTTTGAACAAGGAAAAAAATGCATCCTGTCATATTGTGAAATGTTATGGGAGTTGGTAAGATGAAGGACAACAAAATGGACTGAGTGCATTCGAACTTTAGGAAATGATATTATCTGTAAAATTCAATTTATGGGTTCCACTAGGTCCACTGACAAACTGTATGCATTTTTTTTAGAATGAAATAAAAATGTGAACTGTGGTTATTCATTACACCATGTTATATTTAGTGTGACTTATTACCTCAACCGTTTGTCAGCCAGCTGAGCTAATGCTTGACACTGTATGTTACAAGGGATCTTGAACATGTTATCTCCAACATAGCATCCTTTTTACTCAGAGTCAGCACCACTTGAAAAGCAGTCATAATAGTCAGGATCACCGTCCGGGTCAGCCGCTCTTCTGGTGTGAGCCTGTCTTGGAAGGGCTTCATTATGGTGTAACGGTAAATTGGGAATTTTATACTCAGCTCAACACAGTGATAAAGTTTAAATCTCAACATCATTACATTTGACTGATAACTGTTGTTCTGCCTTATAAATCAGGACAATGCCATTCACTTGACCAGTCCTCAAAACAATGTAGTCAAATATGGATCCTCAAAAATGGTGATGTTGGCTTTAACACAGTTTAGCTAAATATGGATCATCAAGCCTAATACTTGTCCAAACTTCACTAGACAGGCACCATTACATGCTTTGCTATCACCAGGTATAACATATGCTAAATAGCATATCAATCAATTATTACATCAAGTTTCACACCAAATATGGCATTAATCATCAATTTGACATTATTTCAATAGACCAGCCATGGTTGTAAAATACAAAAAACATTCGTCAAATGCATGCCAAATGGGTGGCAATCAAGCCATGACATCAAGACAACAAATTGATCAAAGGTGTGCCAATTGGAAGGCACATCAAGGTGCTTTGTATTATGCGGCTGTAGGTTTCTCATATATGTTATAATCGTTTCATTTGGTCACCCGGGGAAAGAAAAGGCTGTCAATGCTTACATTTTCAAGTACCTGACGAGCAAAGCTTCCAATAGCTTGGCATCTATGTTATATTTCACTGATGTGTACCATTGGCTATTTTTGGCATTGTCTCCTTTGAAACTTGTGGGAACAGGTGAAATTTCCCTCTGCCTGCAGTTGATGCCTCAGCCTGTCACTGTGATGTCAGAGTTTGACGACATTTTGGTTACAGATGGGCCAAGTAGTTAGCAGGCAGTCAGCCATGGTTGAAGGGGGAGTATACAAGGCTCCTGAAATGAGGGACAGCTTTTGTAGATTGAGAGTATTCAATGACAGACATATCTACTGATCTCCTCATTTACAAAATCCAGTCTGTATTCCTTTCAATCGTTTATTGCAGATAACTTCAATAATGCTATAGCATTGCAAAGGAGATCCTGGTATTGTGAGTGCAAAACAAATCAGAACCAGCCTATAGGCTGTATGACTATGTCTCTCAGGCCTCATCTGACAACTTTTTCCACTCAACTGACATCAACTACTGGGCTCTGTCCCTTATGTACCTATCTGCATCCCAGCATCTCAAGCTGTGTGCCCCAATCTCTGTATCCTTGGCCTTGCATCCCGAGCTGTACGTCCAAAGCTCTGTGTCCTGGGCCCTGTGTCCCGAGCTGTGCACCCCAAAACCACCTGGACTGCATGCTGGCATGCACCCAACCCATTACCTACTGCTACTCTCAACTTCCCAGCCTGGCTTGCTGGTTAACACTAACAATCCAACCCAGAACACTATGCTTATCTGGTGTTACATCGTATTCTATTGCAAATGCCTGGGTCCCAGATTAAATATTTAATAAGAATACCTCACCCCCCCCCCCGGGGCCTAATGTCCTGCTGGACAATTCAATTCAATTATTTCACCACCTATATAGTACAGTATAGTATAATTCATAATAGGTATATTATATATCAAAATCAATCTGATAATCTATTTCTTTAAAACATGGTTTTGGTTTGTAGACTCATATTAAGATTGTTTAACAGTCACTGGCATATTAGCCACCTAAATTTATTCAGTTTAATTATTATTAACTACCCTGATGACAACACAAATATATCTACAACACAAATATATAAACATATCTGAGACACAAATATGTCTGCTATAAATGACTGATAATTAGAGGAATAACATTTGATAAGACATGTGAACTCAAAACATTTAGGCATTGCATATACAACAGGCATAGACTCGTACTTCTGTATAAAATATTGTCTTACATATATTTTAAAACCTACATAAATGTGTTTGTGCAGTTTACTTTTCACAATATGTAGTATTTCGTTGATCATCTGTACAATTTGGTGTTAAACACATTTTTCGGCAAATCTATTTCCAGCTCTTAGCCTGAATTTTTTTCTTTTGTGTATCATGGTGATGTGCATCTGTTATTTTCATGATGGGCATTCTCAAAAATATGTCAGTAATTTATTATTTTAGCATATGAAATAAAATTTCAGGAGTTGTCCTTTGTATATATCTTTCACCATTGCCCTTTCTTTAAAAATAGGTCAGTATGTGCATTATATTTACTGTGATTAATGATGCATATTGCCCTTTTTGTACTTTGAAAACTTCGTCAATTTTATGACCCCAAGCTAGGAGACAGTTGTTGATTCTAGAAAGTGCTAATGTAGTATATAGATTGTTTGAAGATGTCTTTATGTATGTAATCTTTTGATCTGCTCACCAACTGTCGGAGACATTTTAGAACCTACAATTTCTGGATGTTGCTTCTAGTTCAGATGTTTGTCAATAGTAAGGCCCAGGATAAAAAAACTATCGACATTCAATATTTTTGTTATCGATTTTAATGGAAGGTATTGTGACTACTTTCTGAGGATTGGTTTTTCTTCAACATTAAGAGCTAATTTATTTATTTTGAGCCACAGCTTAATTTTGATTAATTCGGAATTTATTTTTTGTGAGATGTCCACATTGTGATCAGTTTTTCTCGCTTAACTTGGAGTGCTTACCCAAATAGTGTCATCCGCATATGAAATCTAATCAAACTATTTTGAGGCAGTAGTTATGTCATTACTGTATCGCATAATAACAGAGGACATTCTATGGAGCCCTTCATCACCAAAGTATTAATTTATTAAAGATTTGATTCTAAATCATTTAGAAGTATATATTGTTTGCGACTGTTCAAGTAATTTGCAAAGAGTTCGAGTGCAATGTCTTTCATTCTGAAATAGCTGAGCTTTTCAAGCAACATATTAAAATTTAATGTGTACAAAGCATTTGAAACATCCATGTATATATTTAAAGGTATTTCATCTTTGTCTGTATGTATAAGTATTTTGTCTATTACTTCTAGTACAGCCAAACTCTGTAGAATGTCCCTCTCTAAAGCCATATTGGCTACCATAGAATAAATGAATGCCACTGAAATATGTCTGTGTTTGTTCAAAGATAATAGGCTTAAAAACTGTAGACATAGCTGTTAAAATTGAGAATAGCCTGTAATTATTATTAAACAGAGAAGCATTGCCCTTCTTAAATATTGGTAATTCTATTTTTAGTTTTATCAGGCAATATGCCAGTTCTAATCATTTGATTTATTAATACAGTAACTACCTTATAGGTTTCATTTTTATTGACTAATGGGCATGACAGGTTTTCAGTATTATCATGTGTCAGATACATGTGAATTTCAACCTGTCCTGTGTAGGATTTATGAGGTAATCATTTACAGCAATATTCACACAATGTGCAAACTTACACTATATACGCAGGTAATCATATACACATGTTCGCTGTCACAGATTTAAAGCTCAGTCCGCAGGTCTCTACAGAGGTTGTGTACAGATTGGCACACCACCACAAGAGAGAGAGCCTGGGTTTATAGATGCAGTATACATATGGGTTGAACCAGTTTCCTGCCAGAGATTTTTGAACTGGTGTACATGTTTTTGCAGTTTGCTATGTGCAGCCGCAGCATGGCAGATTCCTGTGTCAAGAAGACACCCTGGTTGCTGGCTGGACTACAACGGTAAAACACACTAATACTATAACAGTTTACGCAAATGATTAAAGCAACTCATTACTATACACCCAATCTACCATTTAATAAAGATCACAGATTGACTTTCCTGTTACAACAGAGCAACAGCAATGGATATAATGTACTACCTACATAATATTGACAAGTACAGTCCATAAACCAGCAGTTAAATTGCATCATGAAGGAATTATACAATACATTAGTAATGGTCAACCACCAATTTTATATGAATTTAATGTGACTGTATACTAGTATTTCGAAAACATTCATATTGGAGCACATTTGTCAATTAATGTATATAGTACACACACCAGTGATATGATACTGGGTCATCCCACACCAACATTTTAGTTTTATTCAGTGTGCACCTGAACCAGCATAAAAGCTACATGTTCCACCAAAAAGCCCTTGTACCAGCCTCTAGTATAAGCTTGATTGCCACCAAAGGTGCATGTATTAGCAGCTTAGCTTTAATCTAGGTATATATGAAGCACAAATTTTATAAAAAAAAATGACTGACAGCGACTGACATGTTGGGAACACACGTGTACAGGAAGTAGTTTTATTGAGTATGCCCAGAGGGCATGTAAACATACAGCACATGTATGTCTTGACATCACATCCCCCTTTCTTTATAAAGTTGGGTATACACTAAGTTATGAGAATATATAGTTATTATCTATATGTTTTAAATTTAAAGGTGGTTATATTAAAGTTTGAACTCTACTTGAAGATCGTCATCACCATAACTGCGTTTGAAGTCCCTTTGCTATAAGGTGATATTACTCAGCTGTAACAGCTTAGCTGCTCTGTGGACCCCACCACCAGCAACTTTCTACAAGTGTCTCATAGAGTTGAATTTCTTATTTATTATTATTATTATTATTATTATTATTATTATTATTATTATTATTATTATTATTTTTTGATAATTTCCGTGTTCAAATTTTGTACTTAATAATTTGTAATCTGTGGAATTAGGTAAATACATAGTGTATAATCATTTATATTTGCGAGCGCAAAAGTTATCTAGAGAACTCAAAAAGAAAATTTCACAAGTTTATTTTCCCTATTTTTATCCCGGATTTCAATTGACATCCATTAAAATTTTTTCGAAAGTTGATATACTTGAAGTGTATCTGCTTGGGAAAACTCAGGAATATTCATGATTACATATATATAGTATTATGTACAATAAATTGCTGCTTTTGATGCCACATTACTCTAAAAGTGTCTTTTTGAAGTTGGGTTTGGATGCGAACTGGTTATTTGAAATGGTATTTTTGGCCACCTTATTGTCAAATTAAGTGAGTACATTGGCTCCCCTCTTAAACGTCAGCTGTCAGTAGGCCAGACACTCTTAAGGGGCCAATTGTCAGTGCATTAGCATGGCCTTTACATCATATTGTTCCACTTGTGAGGCCATGTTTTCTGTTCCATTTGAGGAAGCCTTACCTTATCAATAGTACTGGTACAGTGGTAGTAAGACTGTATGGAAGTTATATATTAGGCTATAGTACAACAATGAACATACGTTCAAATTCCATCCAAATGAATTCTGTGGTGCAGCACTTTGAACTAGTCAGCTAAAATCCAAATTGTTCACCCAAACAGAACCCTGTTGAGAAGCAAAACTTCATTGGTTCAGCTAGTGGAAGCACAAATGTTGTATTTCCTTTTTTAATACATATACATGAGCATGCTCACACCACCCTTTCCTTGATAAATCCATGATTTTAGCACTACCCCCACAGCTTGTTCCTCCACAAACTCAACAACAGCATACACCATCTGAAAATTGTGCATCACATTCTTAGTTTCAGAATATATGCACATATACTAAATTTCAGTTACAAAGTATACAAATGACTCATGTACCATATAAATAACAAGTTACGAAGTATACAAAATGTCCTGTGAATTATTATCTTGCATGATGCATGTCAATACTGAACTGCATCTATATGCCAAATCAATTATTCTAAATAAATTGAAATTAACTCTGCCCCTTCATGACAACAAATGACGCCTCTATGTTTATCTGTAACATGCTAATTAGGGCTATCCTTACACATCATTTGAGGAAACAATTTAAAAATGGCAGGTATATGTGTGATTTGTGGATTTGGATGAAGTAGTAATTTTTTTTTTTATTAAGAAGGGTGCTTGCTCATCCAGAGTCCCAAATCCTGCCTACAACTATAGCACAATATGCACCTGTTGAAGACAAGCAGTCAGTGTGACATATTTTTCTTTTTCCGCTTTTAGAATTGTGTCATCACATCTAGTGATGATACTAACTGGCCATTACTATGTGCTAGATTAGGGGAAATTATATATAGCAGTTTATGTGAAAATCAGTAACTAAATAAAACAATAAAAGGATTCATCCAATGCGTCCATGCTGCATACTACAATCCTCAAAATTCTGATTAAAGTTAGTGCAACTTAGCTGACACAATGCAACAGTTTCAGTTTCAAAGACATAATGGATACTATGCAGTACTCATGCAGAATAGCTATAAATAAGGCCTCAGCATCCTGTGTTGTAGGTATCATTATTGCCCTCTTCTCCAAGAGTCTTCCAGGTGACAGTTCCATATGTGCTTGCAGTATGGTGACCTTGTATGCCCCAATGATATGCGAGTCACAAAGTTCCATAAACATTGCCTGCGCATGCCTATACACCCTGCACATCATGAAACAATTGCTCCTATAATCTTTTTCATTGGTTATCCTCACAACTTCACAGCAAGAAGAGCCACTTAATATATATGCATTGTTTGGTTGCTTGACACTGATTTTAATGTTGTCTCTACTTGGAGCCTTCGCTACCACCACTGGCTCCCCCATACACAAGGCTGCTTTAACTTTATGTATGGTATCCACACTGGCTGTAGCAGTCAGGGCCACAATGTTGGTACCACTTGGTACTAGAGATTACGTAATTCTTGTAGACGACAGAAGAAGGCCTATCTGAATTCTCTGTCCATGGTCTAATTCTGCAAACCCATGTAATTAAATAAAAAAGGAGAAAAATGGTTAAATTAAATAGATCGACAAGTAATGTATCATATATACATAACGAAATTTGACACAACAAACTACAGGTTGTTACATAAGATGTGAAGAAGCATCGTAGAGACAAATTTATGACAACAGGACTGTTATTTGACATAACAAGACTTGCAAAGAAAAAAATGGCTGCACGTTTATACATTTACCGTTGTATATATATTTTCGTATCGATGAGAATGAAATGTACATGTATGAGGACCTGGTCAATTTTATATTGGGACAAAATGAAATGAAATGCATGCTTAGATGTAGATACTATCATTAACATGAGTTTATGATTAATGTGTGGGATTCAATAAAATGTTATTTCCAGCTTGATCAAGTGTGTGTTTGTACATGTAACTAACTGGCTTGTCTGCAAAGCAGGCCTTCTACCTCCAGCTGTACATTAACAACAGAGCATAAAAAACAGAGTCTGCTTTGCATGCAAGTAACAACCTTGCTAAATGATAATGTAGCTATATATGTTTTAAAATAATGAAACCTTGAACAATATTTAAAAGATTAATGTATCATAATTTGTAACACGAGACAAACGTACAACTAAATCATACCTACAGATGTATATGTTTTTAAAAGTAAGAGCAAAATGAATGTTTTGGCATAGCACTCCAAATTACAATGCATAGATGTATAGCAGCACTGAAATGATTGAAGTTAATATTGCAATTGTAACTTATAAATGAAACTTACATTAACCTTGGTTTATATAAGTGTTGAGGGCCATATATATATATATATATATATATATATATATATATATATATATATATATATATATATATATATATATATATATATATATGTATGAAGGCCTTTCATTACTGCTTGTAAATTTGATCATGGGCTTTGGAAACTTGGATGTCTTTGGTTTAAACATATTTTATTAATCAAATACAATATAAACATCTTCACACTGTAATAACAACAACTGGGAAAGAGGGCTATGCCCTATATTAATCCCTCTTGTAGAGAAAGGATGCTTGGAACAGGACAACACATGACGCACAGCAATTACACAATCACTTAGAATGATCAAATGTGCGTAGATGATCAATAGCAACACCTGGCAGGAATAAGTGATCATGTAAGAGACACAAAAGAAGATGACAGATACAGGGACAGGACAGATAGGGGGCTAAGAACTGTCTCTACTAAGTATATATGTGATCAAAATTAAGATTCGAACCCACAGGCATTTAGCCAATGCTGGTGGGTTTGAATCTTGTTTTAAACGTATCTTATTTTCAATTGGGAAGTAGGACAAGTCCTATATAAATCCCTCTTGAGAAGAATGGACAGTATCACATGACAGAACGAAACAAGACGCATTCTGTGTGGCGGACACTGTCATTCAGAATCATCAGTCAGTGGTAGGCTGCTGCCCAGACAAACCAATAATGCAGGCAGCGAACACCACACTGAGGAACAATAGCAAGAAGAGACATAACAAGGACAAGACGGATAGTGGGGCAACCAAAACAAAAAACAAAGAAAGCAAGTTGCATTGCCGATTATATATAAATTTTCCTTGTCAAAATTAAGTTGATCATATTCTAGATTTATTTGATGGCATCAAATTGAAATCTACGCGTGTCCTCAATATAGTCGTGTACACAGAGGAATACTGTTTTATTATTTTCAACATTACAAACAGCAGAACCCAAAAGTAGGGTTCCAAGTGTAAATGGAGCAAGGTTTATGATAGATGCATGTAATTTATTACGAGGCACAATATATCGGGGCACGAGAAGAAAAAATGCCAGACGTCCTCTGTACCAGCTCCACAGATACAGTCAGGTGAATCTTTTACACCAATCTGAAATAAGTGTTGGTTCAGTTGGCTGTGACCCATCCTCAGACGAGCATGTAGAACAGCGAGTTTTCTTTTACCTACATAATAAAGTGAGGGATGTTTGACTGGGCGGACAGTTTGATGCTCTAGTTTACTTTTAAATTGTGATAAGGAAGGAGAATTTCGAGTCGCAAGAGGAAGGAGGTGCCAGAGCCGTGTAGCGGAAGGGAAAAAGGACTTATTGAAAAGATCTGTACGGGCTCTAAAGTGTGGTAGGTCAGACCGTCTGCAAGTAAAATAACTGAACGTCATATCAGGAGTTGGAAAGTGTAGAAAAATATTTGGTAAATTATTTGGTACTAAATTATGAACAATTTTATACATCTGAATCAATTTAGATTTCTCACGCCTTTTAGAAAGTAGCTCCCAGCCAGTCTCTTCATAAAGTTTTACTGTAGGAGTAGTTTTCATTGCCCCGGTGACAACCCGAGCTGCAGCCAACTGAACATTTTCCAAACCATTTTCATCGCCTTGTGTACAGCCGTCCCACACAACACTAGCATACTCAAGTATGGGTCGCACATAAGATATATATATATAACCTCGAGTGTCTTTCGGTCCAAGGTATATTGAAGAGATTTCATAATATTTAACTGCTTAGTTGCTTTTATTACAATATTATTTATATGTTCGTTCCATTTGAGATCAGATTTTAATGTTAGGCCCAAATGTTTATGACTTTTGACATCATTCAACTGCTGTCCTAGGAATAAAAGTGGTGGATGGTTTGTTGACTGTTGCTTCCGAGTAATAATCATGGCATCGGTTTTAGATGCATTAAAAGCCACTAGCCAATCTTCAGACCATCTAGCGATAGAAGAGAGATCATGATTAAAAGAGGCAGCAGCTGTAATGGGGTGGTCAACAGTAAGAAATAGGGAAGTGTCATCAGCAAAAAGCATGATTTCTGATCGGACTATATCAACAATATCATTAATGAATATCAAGAAAAGAAGGGGTCCAAGAACTGAACCTTGGGGGACTCCAGCATTGATTGTCCCCCATTTCGAACTTTGACCGTTAACAACTACACGTTGTTTACGATTAGAAAGATAATTTTTGAACCACAAGAGAATATTTCCACTAACACCACTTTTTTCTAATTTATAAAGTAAACCTTGGTGCCAAACTTTGTCGAACGCCTTGCTTATATCTAAAAAAATTATTCTGACTTCTTTCTGTAAATCAACGGCTAAGCACAATTCATGGTACAGTGATAATAACTGATTTACAGTAGAATCACCAGGCATGAAACCAGACTGATCTGCACTAATAACTAAATTATCCCTGAAGAAATTAAAAACATGTTTAAATATAATTTTTTCCATGACTTTACTTGCACAGCTTAGCAGAGATATAGGCATGTAATTGTTACACAAATTTGCTTCGCCTTTCTTGAATAAGGGAGAAACATTTGCCTTTTTCCATTCAGAAGGAAAAGTTTTTTTCTGCAGTGATAAATTAAACAATTTTGTGAGAGGCTTACAAATAGAAGATGCAGCTGCGCGTAATAATTTGGGACCAATATTGTCCGGACCGGTGGCCTTCGTGACATCCAGAGATCTAAGAATATCAAGTACTTCTTTTTCTTCTACTACTATATCATTTAAAGTATTATTAGATAACTCAGGCTGCTGAAGAATAGGTGCAGTGGAGGAGTCAATGTTACATTGGCTCAAGAAAAATTCATTGAAGGCCTCCGCTTTTGACTGGCTATCAGTAATGTGATTGTCATTAATCAATAATGAGGGAATTGCAGAAGATTGATTACGTTTCATAAAATGTTTGACTGTCCGCCACCATGCTTTTTTGCCCGTGGGACCACTAGATAAAGATTCACGAAGATTATTATTATATTCACTCTCAGCGAGCTTTAGGTTTTCTTGATACGCATTTCTGAGCTGATGGTACACTGCCCAGGCTGCATTACTTTCTCGGGTTGGCGAATGAGGTTGCTCGCGGGATATCAATTTGGCCTTGGTATGTGCTCTCATGACCTTACGTTTGAAACAACGAAGAGTGGTATTATACCAAGGGAGATCATGAGGCCTAATAGTTACAACTTTATTTGGAATACACTCTCTTGCCGCTTCTAAAAAACGCTCTGACCAGGCTGTACAACTTATATCCACATCATTAGATTCAAAACAGCTGTCCCAATTAATTTGATCTAAATAATTTCTAAAGTGGGTGAAATTCGCCTTCCCGAATTCCCAGATATGTCTACAGTATACAGGATCTATTTTACACTGAAATCTTATATTAAGTGATACGATACTATGGTCACATTTTGCCAATGGAGGAGTAACCCGGGGTTCAGATACAAAGTGGGGAATATTCGAAATAATTTGATCCAAACATGTAGCTGTATTTTCAGTAGTTCGAGTTGGCTCATGGATGTGAATGGAGAGTGAGTACATTAGTTGTGCAAAATTCTTTTAATTTACGCCCGGAAAAAGTACTAAAGTCGGAATCGAGATCACCAGTTATAATGATATTGCGAATATTACAGTTTTTTGCCAGATCAATACTATCCTGGAGATATTCCCAGAAGTAAGTATTTGCATTTGGAGGTCTGTACACCACACTGAGAAGAAATTTATTATTATGCACCCTTATTTCAGCCCAAAGTAATTCTATTTGAGGAATTTCTAAGTCGTGACGCCTTGACACAGTAAAGGCTTGAGAACAATATAAAGCTACTCCACCACCAAGCCCTTGCCGGCGATCCTTACGTATAATATCATGAAAGCCTGGCAAATTGAGATTGTCACCAGGCATAGAGGCAGTGAGAAATGTTTCCGATAGTGCTATAATGTCAAATTCATCGGCTATGTCTGCACGGATATGCCTTAATTTATCGTGGTATAGACTTCGTATGTTTAAATGACATAACTTGATGTCGCGAAGGCCACCTACTGGACCAGGGTTTACATGAATGTCTCCTGCAAGTAAAATTAGGAGTGGACAGACGATGAGCAAGTAGAAGTCCATACGGGTAAGTTTCCTACTAACTTAGGAATAATGAACATAAATTACCAACAGAGTCTTCCGATACTTGGCAGTATAGCAGATAACAAAAAAGTTAGCCAACCATATATAAAACAGTAAATACAGTAGAAGAATAATAGCAGGGTCGGATATGAAATAGAGATATGCATTGTCAGGGATGACTGTACACAAGGTTGGTAAGTACCAAGTATTACGTATCAATTGCAATGTAGTAACACAGTATAATTTGTACATATAACAGATAAGAAATTTCATAAAGAAAACTTGACGCAGCCATATAGCATCAACACATAAAAAATATGCAAGAACGCATCGTACAAATATAGTATATCTCTCAAAAATAGGAAAGTCAATAGTCAAAGTGATATCAAAATTGGTAGACACACTGCAGTCGTGTGCCCATACAGCAAGGCAATATAGATATATAATCATTGGGACATAAATACTAATAGCCCCAACACTTAAACACACAAAGTACACATAAAACACAGATAACAAATGCAACAGTGATTTAGTGGCGGAACTTGTGAATAATACCAATATTCTCCAGACGAGAGACACAAGTCTCATGCTGGAATAAAAAAAGATGAAGTGCTCTCATGGGAGAGCCGAAATAGTGCGTATAAATAACTATAATAGCGGTCGAAATGATATTCATAACGCAGGGAAAGTCAGGCACGCCGTCTACACTGAGGCAGGTATCAGCGACAGCGGTCGTTCCCACTGAGGCGACGGGCATGAGGACATTCCACGTGCCCCTCGCCCAAGCACGAAATAGCGCCGCAATTGCGCCCCAAAAACATTTGTAATTCCTGAATAATATTTTAGGAAAAAACAACATCTGCAGCAAACATCGTATCAGATGTATATAGAATATGTAATTCTCAAAATCAGGAGGAGTCCGTATTCTGTGACAAGGTTTGATAACCCAATCATGAATTACATAATAAAGTTAAAAATATTGATAATGTATGACCAGGTAGCATGAATGAACCATGGCATGAGTAAATGAATATATCGAATATATATGGAAGAACCATGGCATACGAATATATCCATAATGAGTCAGTGTCTCGTGTAATTTCATATTATAGGCTAGTGTGAACAGGCAGAAATAAATTGTTCTGCAGTAATCGAATGCCTTCACAAGTAGATATATGAAAGTGTTGCAAAAAATAAAATAATAGACTACAGTGACAAAGTATGAATGCAGGGAAAGTCAGGCACGCCGCCTGCACCCGGACAGGTAACAGTGACAGCGGTCGTTCCCACTGAGGCGACGGGCATGAGGACATTCCACGTGCCCCTCGCCCCAGCACGAAATAGTGCCATAACTACCGAAAAATATTGGTAATTTCGGAATAATATTTAAGGGGAAAACAACATCTGCAACAAACATCGCGTCGGATGAATATAGATTAAGATTATGCAATTCACAAAATCAGGATGACCCCATAATAAATGACAAGGTTTGGTCACCCAATCATGAATTGCATAACAGTTAGAAATATTGATAATGCATGACCAGGTACCTGGTAGCATGAATGAATGAATAGGACTATAACGAATATTATTATATAGATGAACCATGGCATACGAATATAACCATAATGAGTCAGTGTCTCGTGAAATTTCATAATAGTGTATCTCAGGACTTCCCCAGTTATGGGGTTTTCAATAAAGTCTTATTATTACTAATAGTGTAAAAATGCAGAAGTAAATTGTTTTGCAGTAATCCAGTGCCTTCACAAGAAAATATAAATTACAATTGTTGCAACAAGTAGTGCAAACTACAGTGGCAAGGTATTGGTAGTAATAAATCGGTGTAGGTATGGAGCTACAAACTCCATGCTGTTTCAGAGTCAACAATATTTATAATAATGATGCCACGTGTAAAATACAAGTTGGATAATGATTTCGCAGTGTCGCATAAACAGGTCCATAGCGATGGATACTCTTTATCGGTTGTGTGCTTTTCGCATGTAGAAAGAATATATCTATAGTGGTAAACATCCAATAATACTGATATCAAATATTATATATGCACTGTAATCCACCACATGAAGACGGCCGGTGCAGGCAAATTACACCAAATAGCTGCTCCAGTGATGTGATGGAAGTTACTGACTGAAGTGATCTTTGAATATAGTGAAGATCACCAAAGTGAAGTTATAGGCCAATTAGTCAGTAGTGTTTGACTGTGTACTTGCAAGCCTGGACGCTCTTGTCTCCATGTGCGCAGCAGCAGGGGGAGCAGGATCAGGGACTTCATATTGGAGAAGGTCGGACGGTCGGGATATGAGGTGCCTGCGGTCTTGGAGGTCTTTGATCCAAATTTTCCTATCAAAAGTCCATGTATCTTTGACAATTTTGCGTTTTTTAGTTGCCTTGCAGTGAACGCCATGGAAGATCTTTTCTTGGTCAGGTCCTCGTTAATGAAAAAGTGACTACCCCCTTTGTAGTTCTTCAGTTTGGTTTTTGCTTTGAAAATTTTGGATCTGGCACTGTAGTTCGTGAATTTCATAATAATTTGCCGGGGGGTTAGAATCTGGTTTACCCACGCGGTGGGAGCGGTCAATGTCGGACGGGCTAAGTTTAACACCAAGTGCCTCCTTGAATGTCTTTGTTTGCAAAAGTTGAAAAACCTGAAAACTGACCACCTCCCCCCAAAAAGAAAACTATCGGATTATGTTTTCATATCACAAGTCGGAATTCTTAAAGTTTTTATTCTGTTTTTTTTTCTCACAATGGACACCAGTCATTTTTTAACAATGGATGTATGCAACACAATGTTGAGAGTTCGGTTTTTTTTCCCAACCACATTGAACAGTGGCCACGTATGGTTCAACACCATATTGAGCTCAACTTTTTATATTTTAACAGTATACTTTTGTGAGTAATTGAATACCTTTACGAATAAGCTTATCATTTGTTATGCATTGTAATGAAAATCTGGTCCAAAATGTGTGATAGTGTGTGTAATTCCTTTATCTTTAATGCTCAGAGCTATACTAACAGTTAATAAACGAAGTAGACGGCCAGATTACATAACCGCGAGGGGCCAGACACTGTGTGTGGGCGATAATCGCAGCACTTCAGAACCCTGATCTCTTATGAAGACAAAACATCCACAACTTACCACTTTGGCACACAATGTGCCTCATCTGCTACAGTTGTGACCAATTTTGTTGGTATATATCAGTCTGTAGCGTGTCCCTCCATTCCTATATGTGATCCAGGTCTCTGGGGTTGCCATTACAATATTGAATTCACTATCCATCATTTTTTCATCACCTTCCTGGCCCAAAATGCATGCCAAAATGCCGAATTTGGCCAGTTGCGATAGATGGGACTCCAATAAGCTGATCAGTGGACACACTAGCAGCACTATTGGGTTAGAAGCCGTCTTCTGAGCTGCCATAATTCCAGGCAACATTTGAAAAATCAACGATTTTCCGTTGCCAGTCGGCAGTACAACAAAAGTGTCTTTCCTTGAGGTGGCTGCATAAAGTGCCTGCTCTTGTTCATCGCTGAGCTTTAACCCCTTTTCTCCCAGTTTCCATGAAGCAAACTCTTCAGTTCAGTAACATCCATCTTCCTGCCAGTGAATACTAAAGTACTTTATGTTATCTTAATTGCAAATGGCTTAATCCAATTTCTTCTGTACACTGGTGTTGCGTTATCCAATTATGGGAATACATGGTCTAGCCAGCAATGCTGTCGCGGGTCAGTGATGCTATCCCATAAGACCGGGGGGGGAGGGGAGGTTCATGAATATCTTGGACGATGAGCCAATCACCAGTAGGATGCTTGGCCAGGTAGCAGGTGCTTTGTTTTATGACCTACATCGCCAACTTGCTGGTGATCCTCATGACCCCAATAAACTGTGGCAGGCCTTTGCTTGAAGAGGTAGGAGGACTGCTTCGCAGACAACTTAGATCACTGAATGCTGTCAAAATTGTCGAATTCATTTAATCTTTTCACAGTTTGCTTCAGAGGCTCTTTCTCAGAACAAACCATTTTTCTTTTCAATTTATGATCAAAGTTTTCAAAAGGAAAGGCAGAGAAATTGTCAACACATCCATATTCTTGCACATCATCTGCAATGTGAACAATGCTATGCATATTGTAAACAAGATACCTGGAACCATACAATGTACGGCTATTGTCAACAAAATGAACCAATAAATTTTGCACATACTGTGTCAAAAAGGGGCTTACCAGAATGCACATTGCAACACTGAGAGCCATAAATTTTGAGTAAATGCTGGTCATTGGGGGCTGCTTACGAGAATGCACATTGCAACACTGAGAGCCATAAATTTTGACTAAATGCTGGTCATTGGGGGCTGCTTACGAGAATGCACATTGCAACACTGAGAGCCATAAATTTTGAGTAAATACTGGTCATTGGGGGCTTACGAGAATGCACATTGCAACACTGAGAGCCATAA
Source organism: Hermodice carunculata (assembly GCA_964020975.1). Lineage (NCBI taxonomy): Eukaryota > Metazoa > Annelida > Polychaeta > Eunicida > Amphinomidae > Hermodice > Hermodice carunculata. Next base: position 34,656,265 of record OZ026623.1, read on the forward strand.
ATTTTGAGTAAATACTGGTCATTGGGGGCTTACAAGAATGCACATTGCAACACTGAGAGCCATAAATTTTGAGTAAATGCTGGTCATTGGGGGCTTACGAGAATGCACATTGCAACACTGAGAGCCATAAATTGTGATTAAATGCTGGTCATAATGTATCTTTAGACACAATCTTTCCTGTGTGCAACCAAAATTGTCGAAATTCAGTTGCCTTCCAATGGTCTATTTCAACCAAACTTCTTGACAGCAGCCTGGCCAGCAGACCATTTCATTTGTCTGCTTCCCCTTATCCAGGCGATAGAGCCTGACCAAACTCGAGCTTGCCAGGTTTCAGGATTGAAGCCCGGCTCGGGTTCGGCTTTTACAGTCGCTAAACGTTCAGGTTCTGTTATCACTGTCAATGTTAGCCATAAATTAAAATAAAAAGGACACTGAGGTTACTTTTTGTGCTTGCGCACACTTTAAACAAAGGAACAAACGATACTTTGCAATGAAGTGTGTAACATCGGTTGCAATAATCACTTTATTTACATTAACAATAGTAATGCCCGAGTGCAAAAGGGAAACAGCTATAAACCCCCATTGAACAGTGCCCGGTTCGGATCGGTAATGTGTAGCGAGTACCCGTTTCTGTTTCAAAATGCATGCTCGGTCAGGCTCTACCAGGTGAGCAGGAGCTTCCTCATCACACCAAAGCAAACTTGGTGCATGTAATCCACAGGAAACTGCTTTATCTTGTCGAAGTGTTCCAAGTCACAAAACAAAGTTGTACCATTGTGATGTTCCTCTTGAGCTTTGCTGGGGAAAGATTAACTTGTTCCCAATACTAGATTTTCAACCAGTCGCCCTCCCTTCTGTCCATACACCTTTCTGTGTACATTTTTCGCATGCATAATATCATGAACACAACTTCGTCATTTTCACCATTGGTCTGGCTGGCGCATCCTATACTATACATCTCAACTTTATACCAATTGTTCTTTCATGATACGGCAAACTGTCAATGAGGAGTTTCCCAAGATCTCTAAGAGTCTGTCTCAAAAATTCCAAATCAGTAAGGTTTGACTTGCCAAATGTGAGGGCAACAGAAAAAAAAACTCTCACAGGTTTTAAGTGGATAGCACACAAAACTGGCCATAATGAGTTCTTGAAACTTTTGAAAATTGGAACGCCATCAATGCTCAGAGATATAACTATTGTATCTACATCCAACAGGTATTATGATGGGTATTTTCCAATTTTTTTTCTGCAGTTGCCCCTTCATTCCCAGATATACGTACGCCATCCGGGACACATTTTCAACTTGAACATCTTTGACAGATTTGAACAATGTGCACGCAGTGGCAGGCAAATTTGGATGCTTATACCTTTGAAGCAACTTTATAAGTCCATCTACTGCATTGTGTTTCAGCTGGAAGGTATTGGCCCATGATGCTAAGCTATCTGTGAATGAAATATCCTTTTTAGAGTCTGATGATGATACAGCCACATGAAATAAATTCCATTGAAGCTCTCCCATGCCCTCTTCTACCCTGTGGTCACTGTAAGGGTTATCAATGTCATGATCACGGTGGACGTCTTGATCCCTGTCATTGTCAACAGGTACTTCATGATCACTGAGGTCTTCAGGTGGATGATTTCCCCTTGGACCATCAAAACTCTGTTCTCATTTTCTAATGCTATTTTAGTAGGCCCAGCTGGTACATGACAATCATCTTCATCAGAATCATAAGTTGCACCATGCTGCATGCGTGTCATGAATCTCTTTGCAGACACTTTCTGTTGAAGTTAAGACCCTTTTAGATCCTTCCATGCCACTATAAATCAAATATCGGTAACAAAAATACTGGGATATTGAAACCGACAAATCACTATTGATTAACATGCACGTAATGCCAATAATTATGTGGATAAGACTGATCTGACCATTTGATGAAAATGTTCATATGCTTTTTTAGATATGTGCAAATTTATGTCCTTCATGTCATGCAAAATAGGGCACATGCAATAGAATACCTACTGACCATGTCTAGTCTCTTTTTTATGTGACAAAGACAAGTTTTCACCTGCACTCTTCAATACATAAACAATAGCATAAGTGCAAAATTAGCAGTAGACGGACAGTACATCGTCATGATAAATTCCACGAGGTCATGTGGACCCATGAGCAATGAGAAAAAAAGTAATGGGCTTGATGTTGCTTAAGAAGGAAAAACAAAAACGAGACTAAAAAACAAGAGTGCTGTGTGAGCAGCCAGTCTTCAGCTGACTTAGAAACTCGCCAAACTAGTGGTGCTATAACACTGGGATGGGGTAAGGGTCACCCATGTACTGTGTGAGTGTGACCTTCATAGAGGAAAAACACCACGTGCAACATAGAGGTTTTTTGTCGAATAATTGTTCTCTAGTTGCAGAGTGAACACTAAAATATCATTAGGTGCTCATGACCTTGGGAATGTAATCAAGGTCACTTTTTTTTATTAGTTTAGCCCTCATGGAGGACCACCTAGACTGAACAATTATATCCATGTGAGTGGTCCTTTGCCCTTGAAAATAAGGTCAGGGTGACCTGCATCTTGTGATTATTTGGCCATAATAAAGGACCACCATCATGTGTATCATCAAAGTCGTATCTCAGGTAGTTGTGAATTTATCATTGCAATCCATATGTACATATAGCCCAGTGACCTTAGGAACCAGCGTAAGGTCACTTATGCACTTATGTATATTGTCTGTGTCTGGCTCAAACGGAGGACCACAAGCAGGTGCAATATATAGGTCCTGGCTCAAATCTTTCGAAAGTTATTAGGCCTATGATCAATGTAAAATTCACATTGGCCCTGTGACCTTTGCACTGAGGTCAAGGTCCGTCAGGAACAGTGTGGTTTTTCCCTGATTCTCAAAGGTGTCCCTATGCAATTTTGAAGCAACAGGGCAATGGTTTTATCAGTTTTTTTTTTTTTTTTTTTTGGTAACTTTGGCCAAACAAATGCCACTGTTGTTACTATTTTCAACAGCAGGCCCAGAACTACAACGAATATATCATTGAAAGTTTGCCGTCATGTTTTACTAACATGCACAAAACAGGATGTCCTTCAAGGCCTGGAGCTTTTGGATGTGGACCAAAGGCTGGCAATGGATGAAACTGCCCTTGAAAGATAATGGCAACACTGCTCTGGGCCCTTGAAACATAATGGCAACACTGCTCTAGGTCAAGTCACTGAATGCTTTCAATTGCTACTTCAAAAAAATGAAGTACACCCCACAACAATAACTGGAGAAATTTGAAAACATTAACAAGACATGACTTTTGGAGATGCATAAACATTCAGTACTGTGACCAATTTTCAAATCTGTTGCATTTCATCAGCATATTGCAGGTCTTCCTAGCATCCAATGCAAAGGTAGATAGGTCACTCATCAATGGCCAGGATAAAAACTGATTACAGGAACAAACAGTGAAAAGGCACTAGATAATCTCATGAGAATTTCCATAGCTGGTCCCCCCCCTCTTTCAGGAGGACAATGGACAACCGTAAAAATCTAAGGCATTGAAATCATGGTCTAATGTTAGTGATCAGGCTGCTGCTGATCTCCCTGGATCAACTTCAAGCAAAAATGTTAGTCTGCGTGACAGTCATTGAGATCTGACCCCCGCCCCCCCTTTCCCAGGCCGTGAATGTAAACATAGATACTAGCAAATATGAGTCAGACTGAGATAATGATATAATTAACTTCTAATGTCAATCGGAGTTCATCTTGATTGAACACCTGCTGTGACTAAATGAAACTTAAAGCCAAAGCCACGGTTTGCTTTTTCCATTAATATATGACTTCATATAGATTCATTCTTTCAAAATCCGAAAAAAAATGAAAATAACAAACCAAATGAAAGTTACTCGTCAAAATGTTGAGCATTGTTCTTGCCAATGTGGAGCCCTATTTAGGGGTTCAGAGAAAACCGGATATGACGTACATGATGCCCTAGCTTGGATTGGCTTCGTAGTCTAGCTCAGCTTCAACCTGGTAAACTTGATTAACACAGCAGAGAGAGAGGACATATCTAACGTAAGCAAATTGAGAATTTATACATACAAAATGGAAGGAGAACCGTCAGATTGGGAGGTTGATGCATATGCATTCCAGCCAGAGGTGGACAGCGACACTGATCAAGCCAGCGAAGACCAGATCGACAGCGATCTTGTGGGGAGAAGAGAAGACATGACTGGTGTGACTGCGGGTGATGTGGGATCCCAGCTTCAGATGGAGAATGCCTGTGTTGCATGGAAGAAGATCGTTGGGGGGACATTCTGAGGGACAGCGTGCCTGAAGGAGGAACTTGTATTATGGACAATGACGAAGTGTGGACGGCGTGCATGCAGAGACCAGTGCTCGCTACTGCGTACGTCCAGTTCATGCAGTACAAAAAGATGCGAGGCCAGGCTCCAGATGAGCTCACCAATCGGTGCGTTTGCTTCAACATATATATATATATATATATATATATATATATATATATATATATATATTATATTACATCAAAGCATGTGTTTGAATATGTTCTGAAAGGAAATATTGTTTCAAAATCATTTCTTTGATTTCAAACATGTCAAGCCGCAACACAAGTCGAGATGTTCCCACAAATAATTTTCCAACATGGCAGCCAGACTTTGTGATAACTGGCGGCGGTGCATATTTTGTAAAATAAAATACATGCGCCTCTTCTTGTTTAGTTTTCTCCAATTTTGTGCATTGGTTTAACAAATTCACTTGTTTGTAGACATTTATGATATACAATCAATATAATGAGACTGGTCAGTTCTATGTATGTGTAGGCAACCATAATCTGCTGGCCCTCGTTCAGTTGTGTATTGACGAAGCCAGCGTGCTAATTTCACAATTACCGCTTATTTGCCGTGATGGGATTAACCCGCGTTATCAGCTACTGTGCTATTATTAATGCAGTTGCGGTCAAGATAAGATGCCTGCCTACATGTATATTAGATCTACCCTAAATGGAATGTTGTTAAGGTCAGAATACACATCCCAAACTACAAAACATTTTTCACAAAACAGGGTACTTTGTGTTGATTAAAAGAGGCAACTTTGTTCAAATATATTTGTTCAAACATGTTCAAACATATTAATATAAAGAACTATAAAAAATAAAAATAAAATGCTCATAGTCATAGGGGTTTATTTTTCACCCAGTTCACGTTCTGAAGATTCTCTTTTGCAGGCAGTGTAGACTCGTGGCAAACAGGCAATTCTGTTTGTGGGCACACCGTGGGTTCAGGCTGGGCAAGGGCAACCAAGTTGCGCTGCCAGCTTGCTTTCTGGATGCGATCAAGGAGACCTTTCTAGATGCTGATGGTATTTACACCAATTTTCAGAAGGTCCAGGTTATGGCAGAACAATTGGACTTCAACTGAATTTTTGACATATAGCCCATTTATATAAATGTTTACAAGTGGCATACTACTAATGAACTGTAGTGTGACAGGTGAGGAAGCCTGCATAACTGTGCCAGGCACAGGTACTGGGAACTTGGCATAAGGCCTGTCACAGCATATGCTGTCACTAACAAATAGTTACAGCTCTCATTCTGGTTCTCTTCCCCATCTTCAGGATTGATCTTTTACTCAAAGGATTCTCCCCACACCGACCGTGAACTCGGACAGCGCCTCTTTGATCTGTTGGCTCAAAACAACCTGCATCAGCTCATATCCGAACCTACTCGTGTGTCGGAGTACTCTGCAAACCTACTAGACCTCATGATAACTGACTCCCCTGGTTATATCCTTAACTCCGGCATACTTCCTCCTATATCCTCTTCTGATCATTCTGTCGTCTTGTTTCTTCACATTGGTTTTGGAAAAGAAATATTGATGCTTTGGCAAGTCTGGAATCTCTTTGCTGTCATTGTTGGGTTTGGAATTAATGAATATGGATCAGGTTTTTCTGTACTATTTGAAAATTACTTCATTGGCTATGTTGTGCTGTGGGCTTTGTTCTCCGACTCATAGTTATAGTGGAGGTAGAGTGTGTTTGTAATGTTCCAGATTCATAAATATCACAAAAACGATGTAGGCCTTCTTTACTCTTTTGCTGTAAACTAAGGTGACTGACAAGTCGGAAAAACTAAAAGGCGATAGGCCTAACAGGTCTCTTTTTATTTTTGGCAGAAGTAATGAAATTTGTGTTTTTGGTGGTTAGGCCTATACATTTTGGAAATGAACTAGTGTCTGCAGTTAATGATGAATATTTCTAAGGTTGAGAGGATCGATTTAAAACCACCAGTTGCCTTTTATGGGTGACTGCCTGTCTCAAGTCAGGAGAGAAATTTGTTTCTTCACATTGGTTTTGGAAAAGAAATATTGATGCTTTGGCAAGTCTGGAATCTCTTTGCTGTCATTGTTGGGTTTGGAATTAATGAATATGGATCAGGTTTTTCTGTACTATTTGAAAATTACTTCATTGGCTATGTTGTGCTATGGGCTTTGTTCTCCGACTCATAGTTATAGTGGAGGTAGAGTGTGTTTGTAATGTTCCAGATTCATAAATATCACAAAAACGATGTAGGCCTTCTTTACTCTTTTGCTGTAAACTAAGGTGACTGACAAGTCGGAAAAACTAAAAGGCGATAGGCCTAACAGGTCTCTTTTTATTTTTGGCAGAAGTAATGAAATTTGTGTTTTTGGTGGTTAGGCCTATACATTTTGGAAATGAACTAGTGTCTGCAGTTAATGATGAATATTTCTAAGGTTGAGAGGATCGATTTAAAACCACCAGTTGCCTTTTATGGGTGACTGCCTGTCTCAAGTCAGGAGAGAAATTTGTTTCTTCACATTGGTTTTGGAAAAGAAATATTGATGCTTTGGCAAGTCTGGAATCTCTTTGCTGTCATTGTTGGGTTTGGAATTAATGAATATGGATCAGGTTTTTCTGTACTATTTGAAAATTACTTCATTGGCTATGTTGTGCTGTGGGCTTTGTTCTCCGACTCATAGTTATAGTGGAGGTAGAGTGTGTTTGTAATGTTCCAGATTCATAAATATCACAAAAACGATGTAGGCCTTCTTTACTCTTTTGCTGTAAACTAAGGTGACTGACAAGTCGGAAAAACTAAAAGGCGATAGGCCTAACAGGTCTCTTTTTATTTTTGGCAGAAGTAATGAAATTTGTGTTTTTGGTGGTTAGGCCTATACATTTTGGAAATGAACTAGTGTCTGCAGTTAATGATGAATATTTCTAAGGTTGAGAGGATCGATTTAAAACCACCAGTTGCCTTTTATGGGTGACTGCCTGTCTCAAGTCAGGAGAGAAATTTGTTTCTTCACATTGGTTTTGGAAAAGAAATATTGATGCTTTGGCAAGTCTGGAATCTCTTTGCTGTCATTGTTGGGTTTGGAATTAATGAATATGGATCAGGTTTTTCTGTACTATTTGAAAATTACTTCATTGGCTATGTTGTGCTGTGGGCTTTGTTCTCCGACTCATAGTTATAGTGGAGGTAGAGTGTGTTTGTAATGTTCCAGATTCATAAATATCACAAAAACGATGTAGGCCTTCTTTACTCTTTTGCTGTAAACTAAGGTGACTGACAAGTCGGAAAAACTAAAAGGCGATAGGCCTAACAGGTCTCTTTTTATTTTTGGCAGAAGTAATGAAATTTGTGTTTTTGGTGGTTAGGCCTATACATTTTGGAAATGAACTAGTGTCTGCAGTTAATGATGAATATTTCTAAGGTTGAGAGGATCGATTTAAAACCACCAGTTGCCTTTTATGGGTGACTGCCTGTCTCAAGTCAGGAGAGAAATTTGTTTCTTCACATTGGTTTTGGAAAAGAAATATTGATGCTTTGGCAAGTCTGGAATCTCTTTGCTGTCATTGTTGGGTTTGGAATTAATGAATATGGATCAGGTTTTTCTGTACTATTTGAAAATTACTTCATTGGCTATGTTGTGCTGTGGGCTTTGTTCTCCGACTCATAGTTATAGTGGAGGTAGAGTGTGTTTGTAATGTTCCAGATTCATAAATATCACAAAAACGATGTAGGCCTTCTTTACTCTTTTGCTGTAAACTAAGGTGACTGACAAGTCGGAAAAACTAAAAGGCGATAGGCCTAACAGGTCTCTTTTTATTTTTGGCAGAAGTAATGAAATTTGTGTTTTTGGTGGTTAGGCCTATACATTTTGGAAATGAACTAGTGTCTGCAGTTAATGATGAATATTTCTAAGGTTGAGAGGATCGATTTAAAACCACCAGTTGCCTTTTATGGGTGACTGCCTGTCTCAAGTCAGGAGAGAAATTTGTTTCTTCACATTGGTTTTGGAAAAGAAATATTGATGCTTTGGCAAGTCTGGAATCTCTTTGCTGTCATTGTTGGGTTTGGAATTAATGAATATGGATCAGGTTTTTCTGTACTATTTGAAAATTACTTCATTGGCTATGTTGTGCTGTGGGCTTTGTTCTCCGACTCATAGTTATAGTGGAGGTAGAGTGTGTTTGTAATGTTCCAGATTCATAAATATCACAAAAACGATGTAGGCCTTCTTTACTCTTTTGCTGTAAACTAAGGTGACTGACAAGTCGGAAAAACTAAAAGGCGATAGGCCTAACAGGTCTCTTTTTATTTTTGGCAGAAGTAATGAAATTTGTGTTTTTGGTGGTTAGGCCTATACATTTTGGAAATGAACTAGTGTCTGCAGTTAATGATGAATATTTCTAAGGTTGAGAGGATCGATTTAAAACCACCAGTTGCCTTTTATGGGTGACTGCCTGTCTCAAGTCAGGAGAGAAATTTGTTTCTTCACATTGGTTTTGGAAAAGAAATATTGATGCTTTGGCAAGTCTGGAATCTCTTTGCTGTCATTGTTGGGTTTGGAATTAATGAATATGGATCAGGTTTTTCTGTACTATTTGAAAATTACTTCATTGGCTATGTTGTGCTGTGGGCTTTGTTCTCCGACTCATAGTTATAGTGGAGGTAGAGTGTGTTTGTAATGTTCCAGATTCATAAATATCACAAAAACGATGTAGGCCTTCTTTACTCTTTTGCTGTAAACTAAGGTGACTGACAAGTCGGAAAAACTAAAAGGCGATAGGCCTAACAGGTCTCTTTTTATTTTTGGCAGAAGTAATGAAATTTGTGTTTTTGGTGGTTAGGCCTATACATTTTGGAAATGAACTAGTGTCTGCAGTTAATGATGAATATTTCTAAGGTTGAGAGGATCGATTTAAAACCACCAGTTGCCTTTTATGGGTGACTGCCTGTCTCAAGTCAGGAGAGAAATTTGTTTCTTCACATTGGTTTTGGAAAAGAAATATTGATGCTTTGGCAAGTCTGGAATCTCTTTGCTGTCATTGTTGGGTTTGGAATTAATGAATATGGATCAGGTTTTTCTGTACTATTTGAAAATTACTTCATTGGCTATGTTGTGCTGTGGGCTTTGTTCTCCGACTCATAGTTATAGTGGAGGTAGAGTGTGTTTGTAATGTTCCAGATTCATAAATATCACAAAAACGATGTAGGCCTTCTTTACTCTTTTGCTGTAAACTAAGGTGACTGACAAGTCGGAAAAACTAAAAGGCGATAGGCCTAACAGGTCTCTTTTTATTTTTGGCAGAAGTAATGAAATTTGTGTTTTTGGTGGTTAGGCCTATACATTTTGGAAATGAACTAGTGTCTGCAGTTAATGATGAATATTTCTAAGGTTGAGAGGATCGATTTAAAACCACCAGTTGCCTTTTATGGGTGACTGCCTGTCTCAAGTCAGGAGAGAAATTTGTTTCTTCACATTGGTTTTGGAAAAGAAATATTGATGCTTTTTGCAAGTCTGGAATCTCTTTGCTGTCATTGTTGGGTTTGGAATTAATGAATATGGATCAGGTTTTTCTGTACTATTTGAAAATTACTTCATTGGCTATGTTGTGCTGTGGGCTTTGTTCTCCGACTCATAGTTATAGTGGAGGTAGAGTGTGTTTGTAATGTTCCAGATTCATAAATATCACAAAAACGATGTAGGCCTTCTTTACTCTTTTGCTGTAAACTAAGGTGACTGACAAGTCGGAAAAACTAAAAGGCGATAGGCCTAACAGGTCTCTTTTTATTTTTGGCAGAAGTAATGAAATTTGTGTTTTTGGTGGTTAGGCCTATACATTTTGGAAATGAACTAGTGTCTGCAGTTAATGATGAATATTTCTAAGGTTGAGAGGATCGATTTAAAACCACCAGTTGCCTTTTATGGGTGACTGCCTGTCTCAAGTCAGGAGAGAAATTTGTTTCTTCACATTGGTTTTGGAAAAGAAATATTGATGCTTTGGCAAGTCTGGAATCTCTTTGCTGTCATTGTTGGGTTTGGAATTAATGAATATGGATCAGGTTTTTCTGTACTATTTGAAAATTACTTCATTGGCTATGTTGTGCTGTGGGCTTTGTTCTCCGACTCATAGTTATAGTGGAGGTAGAGTGTGTTTGTAATGTTCCAGATTCATAAATATCACAAAAACGATGTAGGCCTTCTTTACTCTTTTGCTGTAAACTAAGGTGACTGACAAGTCGGAAAAACTAAAAGGCGATAGGCCTAACAGGTCTCTTTTTATTTTTGGCAGAAGTAATGAAATTTGTGTTTTTGGTGGTTAGGCCTATACATTTTGGAAATGAACTAGTGTCTGCAGTTAATGATGAATATTTCTAAGGTTGAGAGGATCGATTTAAAACCACCAGTTGCCTTTTATGGGTGACTGCCTGTCTCAAGTCAGGAGAGAAATTTGTTTCTTCACATTGGTTTTGGAAAAGAAATATTGATGCTTTTTGCAAGTCTGGAATCTCTTTGCTGTCATTGTTGGGTTTGGAATTAATGAATATGGATCAGGTTTTTCTGTACTATTTGAAAATTACTTCATTGGCTATGTTGTGCTGTGGGCTTTGTTCTCCGACTCATAGTTATAGTGGAGGTAGAGTGTGTTTGTAATGTTCCAGATTCATAAATATCACAAAAACGATGTAGGCCTTCTTTACTCTTTTGCTGTAAACTAAGGTGACTGACAAGTCGGAAAAACTAAAAGGCGATAGGCCTAACAGGTCTCTTTTTATTTTTGGCAGAAGTAATGAAATTTGTGTTTTTGGTGGTTAGGCCTATACATTTTGGAAATGAACTAGTGTCTGCAGTTAATGATGAATATTTCTAAGGTTGAGAGGATCGATTTAAAACCACCAGTTGCCTTTTATGGGTGACTGCCTGTCTCAAGTCAGGAGAGAAATTTGTTTCTTCACATTGGTTTTGGAAAAGAAATATTGATGCTTTGGCAAGTCTGGAATCTCTTTGCTGTCATTGTTGGGTTTGGAATTAATGAATATGGATCAGGTTTTTCTGTACTATTTGAAAATTACTTCATTGGCTATGTTGTGCTGTGGGCTTTGTTCTCCGACTCATAGTTATAGTGGAGGTAGAGTGTGTTTGTAATGTTCCAGATTCATAAATATCACAAAAACGATGTAGGCCTTCTTTACTCTTTTGCTGTAAACTAAGGTGACTGACAAGTCGGAAAAACTAAAAGGCGATAGGCCTAACAGGTCTCTTTTTATTTTTGGCAGAAGTAATGAAATTTGTGTTTTTGGTGGTTAGGCCTATACATTTTGGAAATGAACTAGTGTCTGCAGTTAATGATGAATATTTCTAAGGTTGAGAGGATCGATTTAAAACCACCAGTTGCCTTTTATGGGTGACTGCCTGTCTCAAGTCAGGAGAGAAATTTGTTTCTTCACATTGGTTTTGGAAAAGAAATATTGATGCTTTGGCAAGTCTGGAATCTCTTTGCTGTCATTGTTGGGTTTGGAATTAATGAATATGGATCAGGTTTTTCTGTACTATTTGAAAATTACTTCATTGGCTATGTTGTGCTGTGGGCTTTGTTCTCCGACTCATAGTTATAGTGGAGGTAGAGTGTGTTTGTAATGTTCCAGATTCATAAATATCACAAAAACGATGTAGGCCTTCTTTACTCTTTTGCTGTAAACTAAGGTGACTGACAAGTCGGAAAAACTAAAAGGCGATAGGCCTAACAGGTCTCTTTTTATTTTTGGCAGAAGTAATGAAATTTGTGTTTTTGGTGGTTAGGCCTATACATTTTGGAAATGAACTAGTGTCTGCAGTTAATGATGAATATTTCTAAGGTTGAGAGGATCGATTTAAAACCACCAGTTGCCTTTTATGGGTGACTGCCTGTCTCAAGTCAGGAGAGAAATTTGTTTCTTCACATTGGTTTTGGAAAAGAAATATTGATGCTTTGGCAAGTCTGGAATCTCTTTGCTGTCATTGTTGGGTTTGGAATTAATGAATATGGATCAGGTTTTTCTGTACTATTTGAAAATTACTTCATTGGCTATGTTGTGCTGTGGGCTTTGTTCTCCGACTCATAGTTATAGTGGAGGTAGAGTGTGTTTGTAATGTTCCAGATTCATAAATATCACAAAAACGATGTAGGCCTTCTTTACTCTTTTGCTGTAAACTAAGGTGACTGACAAGTCGGAAAAACTAAAAGGCGATAGGCCTAACAGGTCTCTTTTTATTTTTGGCAGAAGTAATGAAATTTGTGTTTTTGGTGGTTAGGCCTATACATTTTGGAAATGAACTAGTGTCTGCAGTTAATGATGAATATTTCTAAGGTTGAGAGGATCGATTTAAAACCACCAGTTGCCTTTTATGGGTGACTGCCTGTCTCAAGTCAGGAGAGAAATTTGTTTCTTCACATTGGTTTTGGAAAAGAAATATTGATGCTTTGGCAAGTCTGGAATCTCTTTGCTGTCATTGTTGGGTTTGGAATTAATGAATATGGATCAGGTTTTTCTGTACTATTTGAAAATTACTTCATTGGCTATGTTGTGCTGTGGGCTTTGTTCTCCGACTCATAGTTATAGTGGAGGTAGAGTGTGTTTGTAATGTTCCAGATTCATAAATATCACAAAAACGATGTAGGCCTTCTTTACTCTTTTGCTGTAAACTAAGGTGACTGACAAGTCGGAAAAACTAAAAGGCGATAGGCCTAACAGGTCTCTTTTTATTTTTGGCAGAAGTAATGAAATTTGTGTTTTTGGTGGTTAGGCCTATACATTTTGGAAATGAACTAGTGTCTGCAGTTAATGATGAATATTTCTAAGGTTGAGAGGATCGATTTAAAACCACCAGTTGCCTTTTATGGGTGACTGCCTGTCTCAAGTCAGGAGAGAAATTTGTTTCTTCACATTGGTTTTGGAAAAGAAATATTGATGCTTTGGCAAGTCTGGAATCTCTTTGCTGTCATTGTTGGGTTTGGAATTAATGAATATGGATCAGGTTTTTCTGTACTATTTGAAAATTACTTCATTGGCTATGTTGTGCTGTGGGCTTTGTTCTCCGACTCATAGTTATAGTGGAGGTAGAGTGTGTTTGTAATGTTCCAGATTCATAAATATCACAAAAACGATGTAGGCCTTCTTTACTCTTTTGCTGTAAACTAAGGTGACTGACAAGTCGGAAAAACTAAAAGGCGATAGGCCTAACAGGTCTCTTTTTATTTTTGGCAGAAGTAATGAAATTTGTGTTTTTGGTGGTTAGGCCTATACATTTTGGAAATGAACTAGTGTCTGCAGTTAATGATGAATATTTCTAAGGTTGAGAGGATCGATTTAAAACCACCAGTTGCCTTTTATGGGTGACTGCCTGTCTCAAGTCAGGAGAGAAATTTGTTTCTTCACATTGGTTTTGGAAAAGAAATATTGATGCTTTGGCAAGTCTGGAATCTCTTTGCTGTCATTGTTGGGTTTGGAATTAATGAATATGGATCAGGTTTTTCTGTACTATTTGAAAATTACTTCATTGGCTATGTTGTGCTGTGGGCTTTGTTCTCCGACTCATAGTTATAGTGGAGGTAGAGTGTGTTTGTAATGTTCCAGATTCATAAATATCACAAAAACGATGTAGGCCTTCTTTACTCTTTTGCTGTAAACTAAGGTGACTGACAAGTCGGAAAAACTAAAAGGCGATAGGCCTAACAGGTCTCTTTTTATTTTTGGCAGAAGTAATGAAATTTGTGTTTTTGGTGGTTAGGCCTATACATTTTGGAAATGAACTAGTGTCTGCAGTTAATGATGAATATTTCTAAGGTTGAGAGGATCGATTTAAAACCACCAGTTGCCTTTTATGGGTGACTGCCTGTCTCAAGTCAGGAGAGAAATTTGTTTCTTCACATTGGTTTTGGAAAAGAAATATTGATGCTTTGGCAAGTCTGGAATCTCTTTGCTGTCATTGTTGGGTTTGGAATTAATGAATATGGATCAGGTTTTTCTGTACTATTTGAAAATTACTTCATTGGCTATGTTGTGCTGTGGGCTTTGTTCTCCGACTCATAGTTATAGTGGAGGTAGAGTGTGTTTGTAATGTTCCAGATTCATAAATATCACAAAAACGATGTAGGCCTTCTTTACTCTTTTGCTGTAAACTAAGGTGACTGACAAGTCGGAAAAACTAAAAGGCGATAGGCCTAACAGGTCTCTTTTTATTTTTGGCAGAAGTAATGAAATTTGTGTTTTTGGTGGTTAGGCCTATACATTTTGGAAATGAACTAGTGTCTGCAGTTAATGATGAATATTTCTAAGGTTGAGAGGATCGATTTAAAACCACCAGTTGCCTTTTATGGGTGACTGCCTGTCTCAAGTCAGGAGAGAAATTTGTTTCTTCACATTGGTTTTGGAAAAGAAATATTGATGCTTTGGCAAGTCTGGAATCTCTTTGCTGTCATTGTTGGGTTTGGAATTAATGAATATGGATCAGGTTTTTCTGTACTATTTGAAAATTACTTCATTGGCTATGTTGTGCTGTGGGCTTTGTTCTCCGACTCATAGTTATAGTGGAGGTAGAGTGTGTTTGTAATGTTCCAGATTCATAAATATCACAAAAACGATGTAGGCCTTCTTTACTCTTTTGCTGTAAACTAAGGTGACTGACAAGTCGGAAAAACTAAAAGGCGATAGGCCTAACAGGTCTCTTTTTATTTTTGGCAGAAGTAATGAAATTTGTGTTTTTGGTGGTTAGGCCTATACATTTTGGAAATGAACTAGTGTCTGCAGTTAATGATGAATATTTCTAAGGTTGAGAGGATCGATTTAAAACCACCAGTTGCCTTTTATGGGTGACTGCCTGTCTCAAGTCAGGAGAGAAATTTGTTTCTTCACATTGGTTTTGGAAAAGAAATATTGATGCTTTGGCAAGTCTGGAATCTCTTTGCTGTCATTGTTGGGTTTGGAATTAATGAATATGGATCAGGTTTTTCTGTACTATTTGAAAATTACTTCATTGGCTATGTTGTGCTGTGGGCTTTGTTCTCCGACTCATAGTTATAGTGGAGGTAGAGTGTGTTTGTAATGTTCCAGATTCATAAATATCACAAAAACGATGTAGGCCTTCTTTACTCTTTTGCTGTAAACTAAGGTGACTGACAAGTCGGAAAAACTAAAAGGCGATAGGCCTAACAGGTCTCTTTTTATTTTTGGCAGAAGTAATGAAATTTGTGTTTTTGGTGGTTAGGCCTATACATTTTGGAAATGAACTAGTGTCTGCAGTTAATGATGAATATTTCTAAGGTTGAGAGGATCGATTTAAAACCACCAGTTGCCTTTTATGGGTGACTGCCTGTCTCAAGTCAGGAGAGAAATTTGTTTCTTCACATTGGTTTTGGAAAAGAAATATTGATGCTTTGGCAAGTCTGGAATCTCTTTGCTGTCATTGTTGGGTTTGGAATTAATGAATATGGATCAGGTTTTTCTGTACTATTTGAAAATTACTTCATTGGCTATGTTGTGCTGTGGGCTTTGTTCTCCGACTCATAGTTATAGTGGAGGTAGAGTGTGTTTGTAATGTTCCAGATTCATAAATATCACAAAAACGATGTAGGCCTTCTTTACTCTTTTGCTGTAAACTAAGGTGACTGACAAGTCGGAAAAGCTAAAAGGCGATAGGCCTAACAGGTCTCTTTTTATTTTTGGCAGAAGTAATGAAATTTGTGTTTTTGGTGGTTAGGCCTATACATTTTGGAAATGAACTAGTGTCTGCAGTTAATGATGAATATTTCTAAGGTTGAGAGGATCGATTTAAAACCACCAGTTGCCTTTTATGGGTGACTGCCTGTCTCAAGTCAGGAGAGAAATTTGTTTCTTCACATTGGTTTTGGAAAAGAAATATTGATGCTTTGGCAAGTCTGGAATCTCTTTGCTGTCATTGTTGGGTTTGGAATTAATGAATATGGATCAGGTTTTTCTGTACTATTTGCTCTTTTTCTGTGAATCATTACAAGGATCGCCCCTTTAAACGTTCTGTCTGGAACTTCAAGAGGGCTGATTTTGTCAACTTGAACAATGTACTCCCTGATGCTCCTTGGGAAACTGGTTTCACAGTTTTTGACTCCATAAGTGACACTGTGTCATACTGGTCAGACCTATTTATTGACATGTGTAAACAGTTTATTCCGTTCGGCGTGGTCACTATTCGACCCAGGGACAAGCCATGGATCAACTGTATTCTCAAGAGGCTAATAAGGCAGCGCAATCGCGCGTGGAACAGATATAAATGCCAGACACAAAAGCCTCGGCCTCACACGCTCCTCACTACTCAAAATATTGAACGCCTCTTTCAGTTATACAAACGGAAACGTAACTTTACAGTCAACGCTATTAAAAATTCCATTCGTCTTTACTTTACCAAACTCCGATCTGAACTAGCCAGTGTCATATATCCTAGTACTTTGTTATCTGTATATAAGAAGAAATCAGAATTTGCCTGTACAAACTATTATTAATTTCAAAAATATCAGCAACATCCTATCTACGGGCATATACATGTGTATGTTATTTATAATAGTGCTGTACAATGCTTCAAACTGGGCCTGGGGCTGACTGTGGGGCTGACTGTCCCTGCTGCTCCTTGCTCTTGTTCGCAGGCTTTCTCTTTCTTATGCCAAGCCTGAAACAATGAATACATCATACCACAGATTTTAAAAAAATTGTTAAATAGTACATTTTTCATGTATCTGTAGCAATATGGGTATCCCTGTATAAATTCAATTTTCATATCTAACATATTCTGCATGCACTGAAATTTAAAATTTGTAAAACACATTCATGAATACAATTTTGAGGAAAATTTTAGAACAGATGTGGCTGACCAACTGCCCCCAGCTCAGAGATATCCAATTGGATCTGATATTTTGCCATATGCATATCTATACATATCATGTGGAGTTACCTTGCCAAGTTTGAAAGAAATCTGTGCAATATTGTAGGAGTTTCGCACACGATATCGTGTCTTCGGATGGACATGCTGATTCCAGTATAGCTCCCTTAACTTTTTGCAGTCTGATATATAAAAAAATAAATGGTCTACTTTGAATGTATGCCAGCCTGCTTGTTTACTATCAAGGCATCTCCATCTCGAACCATATTGCTTCATTATTCATCTTTGGATCACATACAAACAAATTTACATTGTTTATCATAGTAATTATACTCTCTGAATGTTTGGCATCAGTAGCTGAATATTCAAACATTGCTACAGCTGGCACTCTGGCATAAAAAAAAGACAAAAAAAAAAAGAAAAAGAAACAAACTCATTACCTAAACTGTATGATACATAAAACCTACCTGCTTGTCTCGTAAAACAGACTCTGTAAGGCCTTGCGCATCTTTGCTGTTGACATATTTGGCAGATTTTCTGTTTCCGGCCTCACCAAACTCACAGCACATCCTAAATTTTAAAGATATTGGTAATGTACACTGCTCCCTGTTTATAACACCCCTCATTACAAGGCAGCTTCTGATATGACACAGTTGGTACCGTGGTTCCCACTGAAATAGTTTTCCCATTACTTCTATGTGAAAAGTCCCTCTGTTATAAGGCAGTTTTGCCATAACATGGTATACCATGTAAACCCCAACACCAGCATTATAAAGATGGAGCACTGTATGTAAATATATTACATGAAAGTGACTTTAAGGGCCGTCCACAACTTACATAATGCTGGTGGGGGGGGGGGGACAGGGTCAAGCTTCTATTAGTGAATCTGTAAAAAGCGTTAAACTGGGGGTTGGTGGGTCAAAATGTGGTAAAAAAATGGTTGTGTATGTAACTTGTGGAGGGCCTCTTGTATTAGGAATGTGTCTACCTAATTTCAAATTTTATTAACATTTAGTTGACCATTACTGAATTTGATCATAATGAAATACATTGCTCAAACTTTAATGCAATTACATTTGTTTCTGCAAAGTATTTTCTATCCTGAGTGTGAACTGTCAAATTTTGCAATGCACCTTTGTCATGGCTTCAATGTTGGGATTACACAGTACTTCCATACTTCAGTGAATTGAAGTGAAATTTAGTACCCTCAAATTTTAATTTTTTTCCTATCACACACATAACTGCAAGCAAATTATGAGAAAAGTTGAAAATGCAAGATAACATATGAAAGGTTATCAGATAAAATGATGTGACTTCACTTTGTACAAATATTATATCAATGAGCAGGAGTGGTCTATCAAGAGATGGACCACTGTACGAAAAAGGATGGGATTCATTTTGGGGGAGCTGCAGTGGTTGTTTCTTTTTTTTTTTTCTTTAGCCAAAAAAGCTTTGCAACAGTGGTATCTCTGAAACTCAAAAACACAGTTGTGAATAATCTTTACCATAAAGATAATTTTCTCATCTTACCTTCAACTGCCATTCTGATATCTAAAGAGACATTTGAATATGCCTGCAATGCTTTCCTTTCCGATGCATTGTAAAAGCATCTTAGAAGGTTGGTGGCCAACCGGCTCCTGCTTTTCACCTCGTTGAGGGCTACCTTTAGTTGGGTCTGTGACACCCACACTCCACTCCCTGTCACCAGTTCCACCATCTAAAACAACATTAAATTAGCAGAAATATATATGTTACAACAATATAGCAGAAAGAAATCATAACAGATTTGCATCACACAGGATACTGCAAATGACCAAAATGCATGCAATTGTGATTTTCTTCCTGTATGAACAAGGATATCTTGCTTTTACATTCTTTTTCTGTCTTTTTCCTCATTTTCACACAAACATAAACACAGATAGAATCTGAATAACAGTAAACAATCAAGGTAAAGCCTTAGGAGTGACATTGTGCACCCCTGGAGGAATAATCAATATACAGTATTAATAATATGTTAATTTATAAAATCGGTTGTTGCACCTATAGAGTTTATCTTCCAAGCTTTTCTTTACCTTTTTGGCCTCCGCAGTTTCTTTGCTGTACACCCCAGCCAACAGCTGCTCCCCAGCTCCTTCTTTTTCAGCTACAAAACATAAGGGTAGACATTTTAAAGGCAATGAATTTGCAATTCAGGCAAATGTGACCATCTTAATAACAAATTGTTTCAAAATGTTTACTTACCTCAAAATCACATATCCAAAAATGTAGTAACATGTCATCAGTCCACTTTAATAAATGCTTCGCCCATGCTGTGACCACACCCAATTGAACATGTGTGTTGATATCCTGTGCAATTAATTCTTTTGGCATTTTCCTTTCACTATAATTAAACTTGATTAATTTTTTACCTGCAAACTTTACTTACCCCTGGCAAGTTTCAATTCCAATGCTGCAACTTGTGCCTTGTACGGGCAGTTCTTGCAGCTACATTCTTCAACCTTCACAAAAAGGGAAAAAATTGTCATTGAAATACAAATTATGCAAGTACCTTTTCTTTAGAGAGGTATGGGGTAGTACTGTTTTAGTACAAGTTTTCCTCAACATTATTTTCCCCACTTTTTTTAAAAATAAAAAATCCCATTTTCCCCGAACCGCTGATCTGGAAAACTAGCAATTCTCTACACATGTTTGCAAGCTGCAATACAGTCTGGGGAAAATTCCATTTTCCTCCTACAAAGCACTGCTCAGAAAAATAAAAACCTATAATGATCAATTTGCAATTATACAGCACGCATGTATATGTTACATACAAATGAAGCCTTTGAAAAGTGTTAAAGTATCAGAATACAGGCCTATACAGCTGCGTATCCTGCTCTGAGTAGAATTTATTAAAATGTTAAAAATTAATATTAAGACTAGAAAAAATATCCTAAGATAATCACCCTCTTCTGTGTTTTTGTCTTCTTTGTTGCTGCTTGTGGCTCCTAAAAGTGTAAAAAAAAATAAACATGTTATACATGCGACAGTTATTCTATAGGTCATGTTTTCAAATGTGAATACAAACTATGTATACCACAAAATAATATATGTGTATGTTAAATCTGGCATTACTGAAATAAATAATTTTATTCTGAATACTTAAATAATAAACTTTGGCTACCCCTTTTTATTTTACAATAGTTAAATCATCAAAACTTATTCCTTTTGTTCCAATAAACATGGAAATGAACTTTGAATATTATATGCAATGACGCCCTACGTCAGACCTGTTAAATTTCAGTTACAAATATCAACCTAACCAAATTTAGTTTTCCAATTTTGACCACAAGGATTGTTTGACGAGATTAAAAGGTATTTTGCGGGAAATGGCACACCACTATCAGCGGGTCATCGACAGCCATATCAAAGCGTATAGACATGAAGAAAGTGAGGAAGTTTAAAAGAGTGATTTTGATCAAGTTTAGCTGTACTGTGCTGAAATATGCCTGTGTATAATTGCAAGGTACCAGTCTGCAGCGCTGATACGCAAAAATTATCGAATCTTGACAAATATCCATGGATGTGTGGGGTTATGTTCCACAGTTTCACAGTCAAGCCTCCCCTGTGGTCACGATGGCGTGTCCCTAGCGTGTCCCACTTGGAAATAGCAGACCATCGAAATTGTGATTTCAGTCATGTGCGCGACTGTCACGATCAGGTGACAAAAGGGACAATTAAGATTTTGTTAGGCTCCTATTGACATGGGTCCTTGCTTGAGACTCACAAGGCCGGTGTAACTACCAATTTGACAGATAAAACATTGCTTAAATATGTAAATTACCAGACATACATGTATCCTACAGGCCAACATTAGTCTCTCTATAGGTGAAACATATGACTTTAAACAAATGGCTAGGCTTATAGTACATGGTATAAGACACTGAGTCCAAATCACTGTATATTTACAGCAATCAAAAGTGTCAGCTTGAATTTTGTGCCCACAATATCATCATGATTCCTGCAGGTGTACAGCTGTAATCACACAAGGTTCTGTGAATAGAAAGGTTATACAGTAAAACCTCTTTTGAGAGACCACCCTGGGGCACATCCAAAAGTGGTCACAAAAATCAGGTGGTCTCCCAAAGGAGGATTGATGTTATGCCACCTGGCCAACAACTAACCTGTAGTTTGAATTTCCATCCATAATTTAGATTCATGCATGCATGTCTCTACATTTATTACACCCAATTCCATCTGGCGTCAGATGCTTATTTATCTATTGATATCATAAACATATTTAGATTTTGTAAACTCAGTTTATCAAAACAATTTTAGTAATCTTGCCAAAATTGGTAGATTCTACACATCTAAATGGTGTATTTGTGGCTGGAAAAGTGGTCTCTTGGGGCTATTTCGGGGGGTTACTGGTCAGGTATTGCAGGTGGTCTCCCAAAAGAGGTAAATTATCACTGGAATGTGTTTTGGCACGAGAAAAGTGGTCACAAAAGGCAGGTGGTCTCCCAAAGGAGGGGTCTCTCAAAACTGGTTTTTTACTGTACACATATATCTACATCAAAGTTGCCGCATTATTGACAGAGTAAGACTTCAAGATGGTTAGAGAACTGACATCTTCCAACAACACAAAACTCAGTCAAATCTTTACAAAATACAAATTGTTTTGTCATGAATAAATTACATATAACATATACTTATAGTGCACAAGTGACATTGTTGAAGTTAAACTTAGCTCTGTTAACTAAACAAGAGATTCTCTGTCTGTCTGATCCATTTGAGTCAGCATCACCCTTTTCTTTCCAATTTTCAGTTACCTTTGGGGCATCAGGCTGTGATTTATTCAGTTGCAGCTGATCAGAGCTGGTTGATTGTTGGTGAACTGATCAGAGCTGGTTGATTGTTGGTGAACATGATTATCAGGGTTGGGTGTAATGGGTTCAACTGGGCAAGGTGTCCTTGATGCAGGCTGAGTTTTCCTTGGCGCTGTCTGGATGTGTTTGAAAAAATGAATTATAATTTATAATTGAAGAGTTTTTTCAAACTTAATTTTCAAGATTCTTTGATTGCTCTTTTACTATTGTCTTGTGTGTTCTGTATACTGCAGTCTTTGGAAAGAGGAAAAATCTGGGTGAGAATTTTTTTTATGTTCTCTTGACCAGAACAAGTGCAACTTAGATGAAAAAGAGATGTTACTGATTGAAACTATGTTCTGGGATAATTGCTCTTATTTCCTGTTTTCGGGCATTGAGTGTGAAGGTTCAATATTAAGAACACATGCAATAAAGTTATTAGAGAGATCAGATACCATATAACAATACTCATCCCACAAAATTATCACCAATCTTTGGGGGGTAGTCATAATCATGTAAGTTAATAAATTGCGTTTACCATAATTGAATAACAAAGAAATTATAAATGCTCACCTCAAACTCACTGTCAGTACTCTGACCAGAATATTCATCACCTGTTGACACTGAAGGTCTTCTTTCAAGGACTCTATCAATCATATCAAGGTATTACTTGAGCTATATACAAATATTATTATGCAAATTATCTGTCAAGATGTAGTTCAGACTTTTTTTAAACTTCAATTTATCATCCATGGCCATGTTCGTGTATGAAAAAATCCTTTAACAAAATATCAAATTGCAATTAACACAATAATATATAAGAAATACTGAAGTAAAAAAACAAAGATATAAAATAAAGTTACCACTCTGCCCAATGTTCAATATTTTAATGAAGTTTGTGGATCACTAAATGTAGTAACTCAGAACTTTTATTCACATTAGAAACAATTCTCCAGGGTATTGTATTTCCACTTCATAGTAAAAGTGCATACAAAAGATCACATAACAATACATCTATTCATATCAAAATTCAAAAATTAGGTTATTTCCTGATCACTGTCATAATATGAGAGTGATGTAGTTTTAAGATAATGATAAACTTAACATACCGTTTAGTAAATTTCTTTGATTTCTTTGGCTGTAATCCAAGTCCTTCCAGGAATGTAATATTGTCCTGCCTCATGGCCTCAGTCTTCTCTTCATAGGACATCAACATGTACATGTAGGTGTACAAAGACTCAGATAAACATACATAAAAAAAAATTGAAAAATACATAGTGCCACTGAAATTTTACCTCTAGGTAGACAAAGCATTACAAAACCATACAGACTTTTCACACATATATCACTTTTTTTTCGGGGGGGGGGGGGGGGCTGTTAGGCTACATAACACCTGTACATATTCCTATTATACTTTTTGAAAAAAAGTGACAAGTTGTAGGTCTACAAGTCAATTTGGGGAAATCATCAGTTACACCAGTAAACATATAATCCATATACATAATCTATGACACTTACCATGCTGTTGTCAACATATAAATTTAATTATGCAATCAATACTTCATTCATAAGCATAGTCCAACTTCAGGATTGCCTGCCTGCCTTTTGGCCATCCATCACCTACATGTAGTTTGGCTGCCCCCCCCCCCAAAAAAAAAGCAAAAAAAAAAAAAAAAAAGTAGACCTTGAAGGTGAGTAGTGTGTGTACAAAAAAAATAACAATGTACATGATCTTTTTTGCCCATAATAAATATCCCAGGACCAATAGAATATTCAACCGAGCTATGTTAAAATTCCGGTGCTCTCAAAATTTTAGAAGATTAAGTTTGGCTAAGCAGGCAAACTTTAGGATAGAATTTGGAAAATGGACTGTCAATTTAACATGTTGAAACAACATAATTATCTGTCTAGTTACTCTCCATTTCTGTTCCCATCACTACCTATACCTACACTTAATTAATCAATACTGATATAATCATGTCCACAGACTTTTTAACATCACTTAAGTTTAAAAACATACATAAGTTCTTGATACGTTTCTAGACTTCTTAGTTGATCTTTGAGATCTTGAGTCACTCTCACTGTCACTTAAAGTAGGCAGCTGTAGAGAGAGAGAGAGAGAAAAAAACAGAAAATGTATAGGGGAGGAAACAGTTGACATGACAAAGTGAGACACATGTATGTGCAGTTATAAAAACATGACTTTTTTGTGGGAAAAAAAGGCAAAAGAACTGAATTTAGGTAAAATCCTGAAAAGTGGCATCTGTGATTTTTTTCTATCAAGGAAGCAACAATTTGACCTGAAATGAGAGTCAGGAAAAAAAAATCCTGAAGGAATAACTGATAAATGCATGCACACACAGGGTTTCCATTAAAAGATGTATAAGTGTGGATCCATTTTCAGGAATATTGCCGCTTCCAAACATAGATTTTCTAAAATATGTTTTGACTTTGACTGGATTTCGACATTGATTTTGACACATAACCACGTCTTGCAATTTGGGTGGTCTTGCCATTATCACTCAACTCATTCCACCTTGATAGAAGACCAAGTCAAAAGCTTTCCTTGGCATGCTTGCGGTGCATTGCACCCAGATTGCGCTAATGAAAGCTGTTGACCATGGGCATATAATTTGGAATGATCTTCCAAGCAAGTTTCATTCAAAATTTCGAAAACAAAAACAAAAACAAAAACAAAAAAAACCCTGAATTATTAAAATACAATTAGCAGACAACTTTCAGATATTAGCAAGAAAAAGTGTCATTAGGGTGGAATGAGTTAAAGAGCAAGAAAACTTAGGAATGAAAAGCCCATCACAGATAAATATGACCATGTCTTCCAAGGAAATTTATAAATAAATATTATTTGCGTCCTGTGGACATCGTACAGTAACATTTAATTCGTGCGTTTATCGCTGTCGAGCCATTTTGAAGAACCCGCCATAGTGGCAAGTTAATGTATTACGCGCATGCACACTACCAATGCGATGACGTGAAAAAGGCTACACTTGACCGATAAAAAACAAAGTGGTCACACGGATCGTCAGTGTTCGATTATTCAAGGAAGCAGTCAAGCGACGAAAAAAGTTTGTGTGGCGCGTATTTCGAGCTGGAGAAAGTTGAAAAGCGAAAATGCCCTACTGTTCAGCGGTGGGATGTCAAAATGCCACGGCAGGAAGGTACAAAAAGGAAGGGATATCAATGTACTCCTTCCCCACAGACCCGCAACTTCTGAGGAGATGGCTTCACAACATGGCCAGGAAAGATTTTCGGCCTGGCAAGTTTTCAAAACTGTGCTCAGAACATTTCACGACAGACATTTTTGTTGAGGACATGCAGCTGAAGCTGACTGGCGTACCTATGTACAAATTTCCACAGCTAAAGCCAGACGCGGTCCCGACCATCTTTTCACACCGCAAGACCAGTGTGAAAGACGCGGTTGCTGGGGGCGGGGCAGCATCCACAGGATCTGGGTCAAGAAGACGCAGCCACACGAAAAAAGACTGGCGAAGAAATCAAAATCCGAGGTAGGAAAGTTTTACGAACAGAATGTTGTGTGGTTTGTCGCTTTAATGAAAGTGTTTCTTGCTTCCAGCATGTTATAGGGCCTAATTGTGAACGAACGAATTGCAAGAAAAACTGCAACACGTGGGCATCTTTTCGAACTTGGTCTTTCTACGCTGAGCGATAATATATTGAAATAGAAATGCGCAATCGTGCCTCCTTGCGTTCCACATGTCCAGGCCTAGTGGTGGCAGTACAAAATTAATATTAATCGTTCCTGTTACGAAATTATAAATGTATACTTTAAAGAAATAGAAAGATTTTTGTTGTCCATTACTTTGATGTATTGGCAAGTTCATTTTCTCGGTGAGATACTGTGGGGGACCAACCGTAAGGACATGAAAAGTCCGAGGGCTAGGCTATATTGAGTATATACATATATCGGAAAAGGGCGGTCATCTCGCAACTTTGTGGCCAGACAGGCATGCATAAGCCCAATGCCATTGATGGAAACGAAAAATTCGTGCAGGTGTTAAATTGAGAAAGATACCGGTCAATCTGTATTTTTTTTGGGGGGGGGGGAATTTACTTTAAATAAAAGGCAGTGTTTCCATTAGGAACTTTTTCAGGGGGTCACAAGAAGGGACAAATCAGGGTAGAAGAGTGGGTTTTCACCAATTTTGCATGTAAGTTAAGAAAACTTGTGACCCTTAAGAATTTTCTCAGAGGGTACTTCAGGTTTTGAACACATTTAGGGGTTAACCGCTAACTGAAACACTGGCCATATCTAAGGGTACCATCAAAATGATCTAGTGAATATTGACTTTTTTTGTTTATCTTTTTTTTTGTTTTGTTTTAAAGGAAGTGATTGTGTGTACTGCATGTTAAAAGTGCAATGACAATCCTGAGTAAAGTCAGAAATGCGGGATGAAAAACCCATTTTATATTGAATACTGTGTACATTCCATTTCACCTTATTAATTTTAACCCAAAATTTGGAAAAATGTCATATTATGGCTGACTACAGAAAGGTATCTTCTTTTGTCTCATTGAAAAGCTTCGAACAAAGATCATGTAAATGCAACAATGCCTACCATTGAACATGGGTTATGTCCAGCAGAGTTTAACTTTGAAGTTTGCTTTTCCTCTCAACCCAGACTCCTTACATGTGGTCTTCATTTTTGTTTTTTCTTTTGTCCTGTGTTATCAAATAAAGTACAAATTAGCTGAGTGACACTCCCATCCAGTTAATTTATTCACCATGGGAAGTTGTAGGGATGCCAGTACCAAAGGATGTATTTGGGAGTGTATATTGTACCCAAATGTGTTAACATGATCCACTTTGACCAGAATGTGGTCCAATGAAATGCATATTATCAAAACAATCCAACTGTGTGCACATCTCATTGAAGCCTGTAATTCAGTACTATTGATGTAATTATATGTACAGCTACATGACACCTGTTATGTTAATGTAAATTAATTATCATGCAAGATAAAAGAGAAGAATTTAAAGATCAGTGGAGTTCCTAATCTTAGTTTATCAGCAGGAGCCCTAAACATGTGGTCTGTATTTTCGTTTTTTCTTTTGTTCTGTGTTATCAAATGAAATACAAATTAGATGAAAGACACTCAAATCCAGTTATTTTATTCACTATGGGAGGTTCTAAGGATGCCAGTACCAAAAGTTGTATTTGGGAGTTTTACCCATATCTGTTAACATGATAGACTTTGACCAGAATGTTGTCCAGTGAATGGCATATTATCAAAACAATCAACTATGTGCACATCTCATTGAAGCCTGTAATTCAGTACTTTTGATGTGATCATATGTACAGATACCTGTTATGTTAATGTTAATTAATTATCATACAAGATAAAATAGGAGAATTTAAAGATCAGTGGAATATCTAATCTTAGTTTATCAGCAAGACCCATATGAGATGATTTCATCATTGGGTTTAATTTACATGATAATCCCAAGATGCCAAAGATGAACACTTCTAAAAAAAAAGACACATGCCTCCATGGCGCTGATATGATAAAAATGCGGCTAGATACATATCAAGGTTTTTTAATTAGATCATTAGTATTGTAAGATAATATATCATGAATAAAGTTTTGGGTTAACTGTTTGCCAAAAAGTGTGACACATCATATAGAACAAGGTGGATGTAATTTAGTGGCAAGCTAAGTGCAAAATTGGCAAGTTTAGTGCAAAATTGTTAGTTCAAAATTGTGTATGCTTGCAGCTTGATGATATAAACATTGTTAAAGGTAAACAACTATCGTTGATTCATTTTATCTTGCAGATGTTGACAAAGATGTTAAGCGAGGATCCCGTAAGTGGAACTCAGGTGGTACCTTCCAAGAAGCCCAGGGTTAGGTCTGCAACACAGGTATGTTGTGAAAGACACTATATAATTTATTCTCAGGCTTTGTGGTCTGACATTAAGAAAATAACCAAATATAACATTTCAGGGAGTTGTTTTTAAGTTCAGCAGGCTTAATAGTCAACCTGAGCTTTTAGGAGGCAGAGTAGTCCGCCCATCCTTTCACAATTACATTTTCTACTTCTTCTCCAAAATAGTCTGTCAGATTTACTTCAAGGTTGGTTGCAATGTACTTTGGGTGGGTCTCTTCCACGTTTGTTCAAATGGTCATACTCCAGTGATTTTTGCTATTAATGAATTTTTGTTTCTTTTGGGGGGTAAATCTTAGAAAATCTTCTCCAAATTGCTTCTTGCTTATCCAATTGCTTTGATATCACACAGGAACACTCATATGGACTTGAGGTTCTGAATTTGTTCACCGGGTTGTGCTGCAATTTTTTCAATGATTTTTTTGCTTAATTTTTTAATGATTTTATTTTTGGTGTGGTTTTGCTATTTTCAACTCCTTCTCCAGAACCGTCACTCACATTAAGCTGAGACTGTGTGGATATGTTCCTTGTGAAAGGATTAAACAAACTTTTACACTAGATTGAACTGCTGTGGATTCCTGATTTTTAAGTTTTTTCAATTCGGGTACTTATTGTTAAATGCCATTTCATGTTGATTACTGTGCCAGTCAACGGGCATTTTAATGCGAATTCACATTTTCAACTTCTCCAAAACTGTCATCCAGATTGACTTTAAACTTGGTGGCAATATATTTTTTTTTTGGGGGGGGGGGGTCTCTGCCAAATTTGTTTAAATGGTCAGACTTCTGTGATTGTTGGATTTTTTGTTCTTTTTTTGGGGGGGGGGGGAATCGTACAAAATCTTCTTCTCCAAAACCGCTTACCCAAAATGCTTTGATATCACACAGGAACACTGCTAGGGTCTCCTAGTTCTCAATTTGTGGACAAGGTGTCACTGTAATTTTTAGCTCAGCAGGCTAGCAGGTCAGACTGTGCTTTTAGGAGGCTTTGCCATTTGTCTTGGTGATTACAGCCCTCAGTGAACCGGATGCCAATGGGCAATCTGACCATGGCAGCAGCAGTTCTCTTCACTGGCAGCACATATGCAAGATCCAGTGCAGTTATGAAAGCTGCTGGTGTGCAGTTTTTCTCAAAGGCCACTTTTAATAAAATCCAAAAGAAAAAGCTGTTTCCTGTTATTCAGGAAAAGTGGTGTGAAGAGCAGAAATTGGTCTTAGAGGAGTTGTCTAAGGACTCTGGTGTCACTCTATCAGGGAATTCACGATGTGACAGTCCAGGCCATAGCGCAAAGTATGGCACTTACAGCCTCATGGAGTCAAAGACCAGCGACAAATCAAGTGACAGGGTGGTGGATTTCGAGCTTGTACAATGCACCGAGGTAATAATTTACAGAAAGACTTCCAATGAAACAGTGTTGCTCATTGTCATATCTTTCCTCAAAACAAAAAAAAGGGGCCGACAAACACCATTTTCCCACCACAATGTTTTGTGAGATAATGTAAAAAAATATTTGTGGGATTGCAGGGATACACACCATTTCACCAATTTCCCCAAATAATTTTTGCTGACAACTTTGTGCAAGACTTATCAGGCCAGCACACCCCAGTTCTATGGCTGTCCTGAATCTGGGTTGGGAGAATTACACATTAATCAACCAAAAATTGCATCATTAAGTTCATTATTACAGCTACATGTATCACAGGCAGGCTTGTCACTTTATTATTTTTTTTACCTCATCTGAGGGCATAGTATGGTATTTCATCTGTCTGTCCACGGTTCGCTTCGTCTCTGAAACCAGTTGTTAGCCAGATCCACTTCATACTCTGTATGCAAGTACCTTGGGTGGGTTCCTACATTGTATCAAGTTTGTTGGAACAGTCATGCATGCTCCATTGATTTTTAGATTTTTTTACAAAAAGTTTGACGAAAATTATGTGCCAAATGTGTTTTAAGATATGAAATTCCATGTCTAGAAAAGTAATTGACTTGCCAAATTTATATGGTATATACTCCTTGTCCAGTGCCAGAAAGTTATGCAATATTAGCGACCTATTTTTTGTGAGGTCACCATGCCTAAAAAGTGAAAGAGGCGATTTTGTATCATTGGCAAATGCATGTCAGCAGAGCACCAGGCACGTGGGCATCTTGCTTGTTTTTTTTTTTTCGAATTTTGTGTGTTCTCCATTCAGACTTCTATAATACAATCACTCAAATTGTCTTCAAACTTGGGGAAATGTAGCTTGTGGCATGAATATTCACAATTGTTCACTCTAGAGGTGGTGATACTCTGGATCCTCGATTTGGATAAATTTTTCAAATTTGGATGTCTGTTGGTGTATGCACACATTCCTATTGATTCCCATGCAAGTCAATGGAGAAAGCAATGGAAACTGGCATTTCTCTCTTTTGTAAAAATTTAACTTGAAAAATGTTCATTTTCCATTAATATCAGTTTTCTTTGCTCAGGTCTATGCCATTTGAGTTGGACTACTTTCTTACAACAAAAAGCTGCTGTCTTTGTGTTTGGTTGCCGAGTTAACCTGGCATATGGATGTTTCTTATGTTGCATATCAGCAAATAAAACTTCCACTATAACTTCTTAAATTACACTTTGTTATATTTGTTATATTTCAGGTTAAAAGTTCTACTCATATGGAGCCTGAGTGTCTGAAGAAAGGGATTGAGAAGCTGTCAGAAGCAGGTATAGATATGAAGTGCATAGCAACTGATCAACATGTGCAATAGCAACTGATCAACATGTGCAAGTAAAGAAAATATTGGAAGAAACTGCATATATTGATCACCAATTTGATGTCTGGCATGTGGCCAAAAATTTGGTGAAAAAACTGACACAGGCAGCCAAGTTGAAGAGGAACACTGGTCTGGGACCTTGGATCCAAAGCATTTCAAATCATCTGTGGTGGAGCTGCAGAACTTGCAATGGCGATGCTCAACTTCTAAGGTACACCCAACAAGATCATTTTATATTTGCATGGCACTATTCAGCCACATGAAAAGTACATTATGAAGAGGACATCTTTGATAAATTACCTTTTTTCTGTGTCTATGAAATGAAGAATGGGTTGATTGATCAAAATCAAAATATAGAGCTAAAAACACAGCATCCAATTGCGATCAAATAATTAATTTTTATCTTGTTAGGTTGGTAGAAATACAGCACACAGTTATTCTTGGGTCGATAGCATTATTAAAGTTGATCAGGACATGTTAAACTGGTACAGTAGTCCCCTTTTTATAAGGTCACCCAAAATGCACCAGATATGTGGCCTTATGAGAGTCGTGGCCTCTCTTGGGGGGGGGGGTTATGTTATGGAAATTCATACTTGCTGCATGAAGAAGTAGCCTTTCTGGATGGGGTGGTCTCGATTCTATTATAAAAGTACATTTACCCTAGTTCCATGATCATTTACCTAATTCTAGCAGGGACAAAAACAAGGCAGTCATTTTTGGCATGAGAAATAAAAGACATTGGTCACTGCTATAAGATAATCTGAGATCTTTACTTAGTTACCTTTTGTTTGTAAGAGAAACATTTAACTGATCAGTCTGGAATATGCAATTTTGTGGTATTGACTTTGGAAAGGAGGGAGCTGTCCTGAGTGTCAGTAGCATGCAACTGTATTAAATGTTTTTGTTTTTTTTTAATTTACAACTTTTAATTTGTAGATTAAACTGCCATGATAACTTGATTGTACAAATATTTATACTTATGAAAATGTCTTTGTACATGATACAACAGGGAAAAATGGGTGTCCATTCTCAACCACATCACAAACCAACACGAGTGGACCACTGGTGTCCAGTTTCACAAATGCCAGCACAAGCCCTTGACAGCTCAAGAGGGAAGAGAAAAGCTGTGGTTAGATCCAAAGTCCCCTGCTTTCAAAGTGCTTCAAGAGGCTGTCATGAATAAAAGGCTACTTGCTGCCTTGCCACATATGACAAGATTTTGTCATACTGGACAGCTGGAGGTCTTCCATAGCATGATGGCCAAATATGTACCAAAGAAAACACATTTCCCATACGAAGGTAATTAATGTATTTGGTAGTTTTGACACTATCAGTTGAAAATAGCCAATAACAAAATGATGGCTTCTGTCTTGGTACGGGAAATTCATAAAGTTGTATTTTTTCTTGTTTTTTAGAATCAAATAGAAATGAAATATTCTGTCACACTGAACACCAACATGTTGCCAAAGTACAAATGTTAGCAAAGTTAATCTCTGAAATGTGAAAACATGAATAAGCAGAAATGAGCGTGATTCCACATGAAAAACTCAAACCAGAAAACTTGGAGACAATGCAAATAGTTTTACTTTTGTACTTTGAACACAAATCAGCCCAAACAATACCTCATTTGGCAGACATGTGACAGAGAGGTTCAAATCATCTTATAATTGATTGGCTTTTTATTCAGATTATCTTCAAATTGATTGGCATTCTCTTCGTTTTACTAAGCAAATGACTAAGAGAATCCAGTAAATTTGTCGACAAGTGGTTGAAAATTGATTCGCCATGCACTCAAGTTATCCTGAAATTGATCGTCAATCTGTTTAATTTTTTCGTTTTTAATTTTTTGAACCACATGGCTGTACATAGATGTATTGTATACAATCCTTTCAGTCTGATCATTATATTACAGGCATGAAGGCAAGAACGATGCTGGCAGTCCAGGACTGGAATAGTCGTGTGCGCAGTGGTGATGTACATTATGATGTGGTTGCATCTAAGCGAAGAAAGACCTGGGTTGTCCGTAGACGATCTACAGATGCAGGGGGACTACACATCAATCCCTTGATGGAAAGAACACTGCATGTTCACACAAGCAACATGGATCTACCTCTTATTGAACGCCCACCAAGCTTAGCACCATATATATGTCCAGTGGAAAAACCAGAAAAGGGAGAGCTGGTGGCAAAGCAGATTTGACTCCGATATTCAGTAAAGGGAAATTGGAAAAGAGGCAAATGAACATTTACATGGTTTTTAGCTCAACTGACTTGTGAGTCAGCTGAGCTTCTGTGAGGGTCCGTCGTCCACAATTCACATTTTATTCTCCAAAACCGTTGGCCAGATCCACTTCAAACTTGGTGGAGATGTCTACCAAGTTTATTCAAATGCTCATGGTCCAGTGATTTTTGGATTTTGAATGAACTATTTTGTTCATTTTTGGGGGGAAATCTTCTCTGAAACCGCGTTGCCAATTACTTTGAAATTAAATAGGGACACTTCCGGGGACCTTGTGGAAGGGTCACACAAGGTTCTACACCAGGTGGCATTGCTGTGGATCCCTGATTTTTAATGAAGATTTTCAATTTGGGTACTTGTTGGTCAATGCATACAGTCCTATTGTTAACTATGCAAGTCAATGGGAATTGCAATGATAGTGTACATTTTTAACCTCATTTGAAAACCGTTAACCAGATTCACTCCAAACTTGGTGGGGAAGTGTGTTGGGTGGGCTTCTACCAAGTTTATTCAAATGTTCACGGTTCAGTGATTTTTGAGTTTTTTGGAGTTTTTTATTGTTGATTTTACATGCCTATTGATTACCATGCAAGTCAATGGGAATTGCAAAGTCATTAGGGTTTTCAATGCTAATTGACAATTTTTGATTTCTTCTATGAAACCATCAGCTAGATTCACTTCAAACTTGGTCACAGTCCAGTGATTTTTGGATTTTTTTTGGCCAAATCTTTAAAAGTGCCTATCCTTGTATATACTCAGCCAATTGCTTTGAAATTGCATAGGGACACTTCTGGGTATGAGGGTGATATATGTACAGTAGGTGAGTGACCTTGACTTCATTTCCAAGGTCACAAGGCGAGGTGCATGAAATTCACTGTTTATAACGTAAGTTGAGAACTACAGTGAAACCTGTCCTTGTGGACACCTCTATAATGCGGTCACCTGTATAATGTGGACAGTTATGTGAAGGCCCGAGGAGTCAATTTTCTTGTTTAAAACACTTGTCCATTGTGGACACCTGCCAACTGTGCACACTTTTTGCTAGTCCAAGAGGTGTCCACAAAAGACAGATTTCACTGTATTAAGGTTAGGACATTAATATTGCACATGCTAGTTGTCCTTAATAAGGGCCAGACTTAGACAGTAGACAAGTGACCTTGACCAGGTCACTGGGACCCAGGCACTTACATGAATTTTACTTTTCATTTTATAACTTGAGAACTGTGGAAGTTAGGACCTTGATGTTGAACTTGTTGGTGGTCCTCTATTTAGGAAAGATTTAGACAACATTAGTGACCTTGACCTCATTCTCAAGGTCACAGCGCCACTATGATGGATTTTACTAATCGCGTGATAACCTGTGAAGTATTTGTACTGTGACTTTTGATCTTGCACATGGAGATGGCCCTCTATGAAAGTTAGGTTTAGATTAGGTTAGTGACCTTGACCTCGTTTCCAAGGTCATAGGGGAAGTTAGTCAGCTCAGCACAGGACTGTCACAGTCCTCTTGTAGCAGATTTCGCCCAGAAAGATCTGAGAAGACTTTCTTGTTACATACTTCACAATCACCAGGTTACTATTTATGGTGATTGATTGATTCAGGAGAGGATGATGGTATGAGGAAAAAAAACTATAAAGAATACTTTGCGTCACCAAATCCAAAAGTTCCTAAACAAACCAAATGTTTCTGATCAAGGACAAGTGAAAGGGACGACAGTTGCATGGATCATGAGGTGATGCAAGATGCGTGCCTAGAGCAAGGGTCAACATCAAGCACCTACGATAGACTTTTCTATGATCTTCATTCTTCACAAACTAATGAAGAGCCAACAGAGGATGACATTGACGTAAATATTGGTGAAGAATTAATGTATTTATTAGATGAAAAACTTGTGTGTTGTCAAGAGGACACAGAACTTGATTTTATTGACTTATTTGACAGTGATACTTTCTCAGATACAGATGGTTTAGCTTCTTCAGAAAACTTTGAATCTGCCAGTGAGCTGGATGGTAATGAGCCTCTATTTGAAGGTCCCAGACTGAAAGTGAAAGAAGTCATTCTTTTACTTTTGAAATTCACAAGCACATGTAATTTAACTGCATCTGGTCTGCGGTACCTGTTGAGGATAATTGAGCTTGTGTGCCCCCCCTGAGAACAACTGTCGCTCATCCATGAAAGAAATTTACATGTTTCTTAAGAGCCTAAAATTACCACTCATGTGCCATTATTTTTGTAACAAATGCACCATTTACTTGGGCAAGGACAAACCAAGTGAACCATGCAGCTGTGGAGAAAAGGAAGCGTCATACTTTTTGGAATTTTCTCTAACCTGGG
The DNA here is from genome assembly GCA_964020975.1 of Hermodice carunculata. Lineage (NCBI taxonomy): Eukaryota > Metazoa > Annelida > Polychaeta > Eunicida > Amphinomidae > Hermodice > Hermodice carunculata. The sequence goes on from OZ026623.1 coordinate 34,691,566, forward strand.
AATTAAAAAAGATTTTGGAGCGTAAGTACATATATAATGTCTTAAAGGTTTATCTCATATGGGACCACTCAGGCCTGCACGATTCAACTGATAGATAACGAAACAAGTAATTTTCATCTTTCAATGGCATGTATATGTATGTTTTTATATGAACCTTTAATGGGAAATTCAACTGAGATCTTTAACTAAACAATTAGATTGATATTCTGACAGGTGGTACCTGATTCCACTAATTCTCAAAATGCTTTGTTGTATAATGTCAAACTACTCAGTAAAGATAAAACTATTCATAAAAATCAAGTTTATAATGTGTATAATTTAACAATAATTTCACAAATGTGAAGACTAGTTTTACGGTCTACTCTAGCATTATGTCTCTATTCTAGAAGTAATTTGTTTTTTAACACAAACGTGCATGTATAATCCAACTGGAGTAACAATTTAATTTCTGTTTTCTCAGACAGCCACCTTATGTTTTCATTTCCAGGTGTATGGCGGCATGCAGACTACAGATATAAAAGAAAAAAGGAGACTGGTGTAATGTCTGATGTCATAGATGGCCAAATATACCATAGATGGCCAAATATACCAAAGACATTTCCAAGGTAATTTTTATTCGGACCAGATATCAGGTCCTTCTGCATCATATTTGAAGTACACACCCTCAGGGTTAGGGATTTGTTTTTAAAATTGTAACAAATAAACCTATTCTTTTCCTTGTGAAGTGCACAGTTATAAATTGCCCTTCCATGACAAGACTGATACCCATCTAAAAGTATTTCAAATTCAGTCAAAATGTTGACCGTACATTGCAAAAATAAATCTTTGTCCCTTTCTGATGAAATGCAAAACCTCTCTGACATTGATAATCTTGCTCTGATTCATTAATTAAATGAATATTAGCATAATGATCGTCACGGACGAGACAATTTTAACATGCAGTGCGTTTACAACTTGATATTTTTTTATGAAAGTAGAGCCATCAATTAAGAAAAAATATTGTTACAAATAAGTATTCTGCATGAATTAGCTGTGAAAAGCATTTCCAATTGCATTGATATTCCTGTGTATTCAGTACAGTGAACAAAGTGACATGTCCACAACACTACTAATCTGCATTTTTAAAAAAACACGTGAAGTTTTAAGATTCAAATTTCTGTGAAAGCAGCAGTGGACAATCAAATATAAAACAACTGCTAAAAGAGCAGAACTTAGGAAATAAATGCCTCTGTATCAAAACCCATGTCGGAAATTTGACCCCTCAGCAAAGCATAATTTTTCCATAATACATGGACAAAAAAAAAAATTAAAAACTTATTTTTTTTTTCACTTTGTGATCATTAACCCTTAAACGGTCAGACCGGTCATGAACAACCGGTAATCACATGATTTTACACTGGGCTAACACTAGCTCAACTTTACATGTGTAAACAACTCATAAATCATCACCAAACTTGACACAGACAGCTGTTGTATTTCCCCCAAGTAGCACATTGACCTTTTTATGTACGCTGCCCCCTCTAGCATCTCTGCTTGTCATTCTGAGGATTTCCCGGTGATTCCCTTGAGGTGCGTGACGTCACAAAGAGGGCAGCATCTAGCACCAGTTCAGCAGCAGATGTCCGTCCATTCTATACAAATGCCTAGGCTATTAACCTTATTCAGGAGTGGGCAGGGAGGGATTATGTAGAGGAGGGTGCAGTAAAGTCGATGTTGGGTGTGAGGAGATAAGTATTTTGTTTATAATGAGGCTGGAGCCCACAGAGGTTGAGCGTATCAACGGACCATGCATGGTCCATGTTGTTCCACAGTGGGTCTCACGCTGTTATTCAACTCTTTCAGTCATTGCAGCCTTGAGTCATTGCCTGTACTTCCCAAGTATCCCCTAGTCAGTGTCCCTGGCAAACCTGTTATTATTGATAAACTTTATGCACGTGACCTTTTGCCTAAGCCCAGTAATGGAACCGTGCATTTAAACCAAAACTGTTTCTCTGCTCTCAATTTATGTGGGGGGGGGGGGGGGGGGGGGAGGAGCAAGGTTGCACATGCATGATAAATATTGTTGTCTGTTTCAAAAGATTGTGATAGGCAGCCAATAACGAAGGTCTACTTTGCCTTTTGCACTGAAATGAATGACTATAATAGTATATACACTGTATGCATACATGTCATTCACATTTGTAAACTATATCAAGTAGCTGCCTCTTACTGCATTGTGTTCAGTGAAAATTGTTACTTCTATTTTCACTTGGACAAAAAATAACCTGACCCTTTAAGGGTTAATTGGGTCGTTATGCAAGATATTGTCAGGCCAAAATAGTGAAAAAAGGAAAACTGTACTAGTCTTGAATTCTGCAAAATGCCCCGTCTGCAAGAAAAAATACCACTGAATGCCCCATATTCTTATTGATCTCTCTTCTATGAAGCCAATAAGATGTCTGTATTTTATGAAATGCCCCATATTCTTATTGATCTCTCTTCTATGAAGCCGATAAGATGTCTGTATTTTATGAAATTGTTTTTTGCGCGTGGACATAATGCTTTGCACTGCTTTCTGTGTTTTCAGGAAGAGGCTTTCTGGCTGAAAAAACAGTGTCTCCTTGATTGGGTTTACCGATGGTGTTGCAATATTCAAGTGAAGTGGCTTTTTCTGTGTGGCCCATATACTTTGCAATCAATGAACTTCCTCCAAAACTCAGGTATTGCAAACTCTTTTTTATTTTTATGATAATTTCATCTCTAATGTGTCTGAAATCAAACATACCAGTATGTATGATTATGCCCCCTCCCCAAACGTAGAGACTTGTCTTACTCTTTTGCAGTATGTCTCTGTTCTTCAAATATTGCTTTGCTAATGTTGGTCAGTCTGTCTGTCGGTAGACTGAGGTTCCTGCATAATATCTCAAGAAGTTTTAAAGCTAGGAGTTTAATACTACATAAATTCCAGAACTTTCCTGGAATTTAACTCCAGGTCATGGAAAGTCATGAAATTTGGAAAATTTCGCAGATAATATTTTTGCGTGCAACTTTTCTGCTAGTAAACATAGCAAATTGATTCATTTGTGCAGATTCTACAGCGCGCAAGACAAATAATAAGTTTGTTGTAGGGTAGCACATATTCAAATAGACTGCTTTGGCCTTATATAGCGCTCTCAATATTTTTTCGGCGCGCTATTAGTAGTTATATAGAGGGCGCAACGTTCGGGCGCCCGTGTTGTAGAATATGTCGGCAAAACGTGCGTCGTCTGCATCATGCTGCTTGTGCTGGTGTTTGTTTCGCATGGTTGAATTTCACCCTTGCGGTGTACTGTGACAGTGTACACAAAATGCCCGGGAGCTGTTCATTTCAAGACATGTGGTTGAAGAACCCAGAGTACAAAGATTGGCTCCAGCGTGATGGCTGTGATAAGCATCGCGTCAGATGTATGTACTTGCTGTGAGAAAACATTTGACATTCGTAACATGGGCAAAGCAGCGTTAAAGAGCCACAACAAAGGAGAGAAGCATGTCAAGAATATGGAAAAGTTTAAAACCTGCACTCAAATAGATTCATTCTTCAAGAAAACTGCAAGTAGTACAGAAAAACGTCAAGCTGAGTCCACCTGTACTACCGGTACCAGTGGTGAGCGTGCGAGCAGAACCAGTGGCACTGGGAGTGTAACCTCGTTTGTTACCCGCAACGATACACTACGTGCCGAAGTCATATGGACATTGCAGGTAGTAAATTCACATTGGTCATATAATTCTTGTACAGACACTGACCGCCTTTTTCGTTGGATGTTTCCAGGCGATCCAATTGCCAACAGCTTTCAGTGTGGTGAGAGAAAGGCAGCATATCTTACAGTATTTGGGCTGGCTCCGCATTTCACCAGTTTATTAGCCCAAAAAGCAAAGAGTCATGAGTCTGGCTTTGTACTTTTGTTTGATGAGAGCCTAAATAACATGACCAAAAACAAACAGATGGACCTGCATATACGTTTCTGGGAACATGATGAGGTGACCACACGTTATCTGGATTCCCAATTTATGGGACATGGAACAGCTGATCATTTATTAGAAACATTTAACAAAAGCATGACAGAGTGAGGCTTGCCAAAAAAGTTACTACTTCAAGTGTCAATGGATGGCCCAAATGTAAACTGGAAATTTCACCGCCTATTACAGCAAGATCTGGAACGGAACTATAACATGAATATTCTGGACATTGGAAGCTGTGGACTTCACACTGTACATGGAGCTTTCAAAGATGGAGCCACTGCTTCAAACTGGCAAATTGACAGCTTCTTAAGAGCAGGACATTGGTTATTTAGAGACACGCCAGCACGGCGAGAGGACTATTCTCAAGTGATTGGAGAGAAAAATCCTAACTTCCCCTTGCACTTTTGTGCAACAAGGTATGCAAAAATGTTATTCAGTTTGTTCCTAACTTAAAACTTAAATGAGGGAGAAAAATATTATCATGGTGATAGCCTTAAATTATGCACTCAATTATATTTGAGTTTTCTGAATGAATTTGTGGGAACACTCATTCATAATTTAATATATTATAGTTTATAACAATTTGCATGTCTGCTACATGATAATATAAAGAAGGCTAGTGTCTTCCTTTTATATGTTTATTATATAAATATTCCATTCTATATGTTAACTTAAGTATGTAGCTCATGTATATTTTATGTTTCCTTATTATGCTTTCAGGTGGGTTGAAAATGTTCTAGTAGCGGAGCGAATGCTTTCCATCATACCTCAGCTGACAAAATACGTGGAGGCAGTAAAACAAGGCAAATGTGCAGATCCAAAGACAAAGAGTTTTGAAACTATAAAAGACAGCTGTAGTGATGTGCTTATGCGTGCCAAATTACATTGTTACATATCCATAGCTAATGAGGTAGCGCCGTTTTTGGAAAAATACCAATGTGACAAGCCAATGGTGCCCTTTCTCAGCTTTGACCTCTACCACTTGTTACAGGGACTGATGAGCCGAATTATTAAACCAGAATTACTGAAGGATATCAGTGTCCAGAAACTAGTTGAATTTGATGTCGCAGAGAAACAGAATCACTCCCACTTCAAAAAAATCAATGTTGGTTTCAGTGCTGAAAAAATGTTGACAGAATTATTGTCCCAGAAAAAATTCAGTGAGAAGCGTGAATTAGAATTTCGACTGGAATGTAGGGATTTTGTGCAAACCATTGTCTCCAAGCTTCAAAAAAAAAGTCCCATTCAGTATGCCACTGGCAGGACCGAGCCCGCACTAGACACCGATACGACAAAGAGCGTGGATGGAACCAAGAGCAGTTCCGTGAAAGGGACAGTGACAGCCCACGGTACTGGGGCAATTCAAAGGCAAAATATTGGAGCAGTAGAAGGGATGACTACGTGGACAGTGCCTCCTACTACTAATGGTTCGTATTATAATGACTCTCGTGCGTATAATCTATCATGTGAATCCTTTAACTGTAAAGGCTTTGCCCAGTCCTCACAATTCATTTTAGATAGACTTGCCAAATGTGACATTATGTGCCTAACCGAGACGTGGCTTAGGCCCGGAGAACTGAATATTATTAGCGATGTATTACATAACTCTCTTTCTGCTGACAATTATCTTTCCTTTTCTAAATCCGGTATGTGTGACACCGATGCTAATTACTCTGGTCGTCCTTACGGTGGGGTCACCATTATTTGTAAACAAACCCTGCCTCTCGATTTACATCGTGTTGAGTTACCTGTCGTGAGTGATCGCATTGTTGCAATCGCTATTCAGAATCATAATCATGACACTATTCAGATTATAATCAATGTTTATATGCCATATTTTGATAAGGCTAAGCGCTTGCAGACAGATGGGTACTTAGAGACATTAGACATTCTTCAGGCTTTTATTGAGGAGTATAATGGAGTTGCCCCGATAAAAATTTGCGGGGATTGGAATGTTGTGCTACCTCAATCAAGTGTACTTCATGACAGATGGTATAAGGGTAAAGGTTTCTCTACACACAGTCAATTGGTTTATGATTTTCTCGCTCATAATGGTATGGTTGTTTTAGATTTTCTATTTAAACAACCTGTTAATTTTACTTATTTTAATCATACATCTAATATTTACACGTGGATTGATCACTGTATGTCATCGCTTGCTGATATTGAGAACGTTATAGAATGCAAAATAACACCTTTGGATGCTGACAATGTTAGTGATCATTTAGTGTTACGTATGGAACTTCTTGTACGGTCCTCCTGCGTTACTAATGGTAAGCAATCTTATATGACTGGTGCTTTGAGTAACAGGTTTCCAAGGTGTAACTGGCGAGACTTAGGTAAACGAACGAAATATAAGAATATTTTAGTAGAAAAATTAACTCTCCTATCTGATTATTATAATACTGACTTGTTACTTGGTAGTACGGATCGTCAAAAAATAGTTGATGATTACTTTGAGAACATTACAAAGGCTATTCATGATTCTGCAATAGAAGCTGGTTGTGCCAGTACCAAACGGTTTAAACCGAAAAGTTATTGGTGTCCGCAGCTGGCTGAACTACGAGATAGAAAGCGGTTCTGGTGGCACCTTTGGGTATGCAATGGGCGCCCTCATGGTGGGCCAGTGTACGATGCATGAAAATACGTGAAAAAGATGTTCCGTAAGTCTATACGTAAATCTATTTATCAGATAGAAAACGGCAAAATCATGAGATTCAATACTTTATTTTCACAGAATAAAAACCCACAGTTCTGGAATCATTTAAACAGAAATCTTACTAGGAAGCCTAACTCTTCATTGAGCATACATGACTTTTATGAACATTTTAAGAAAATTATGTCAGTTGAAGAAGTAGGTAATTTTAATGAGGATCTAATTCGTGTAATTGAATCTGTATGTGAAAAAGTTTCCCTGTGTTCGTCTCTAGAATCTTCTATAGTTATAAGAGAGAGCACAATAGATAAGTTTATCAAAACTCTTAAAGGTAACTGTGCTCCAGGTAGTGATGGTGTTACCAGCGAACACATTAAATATGGGAAAAGTGATATATTAGGTCTGTTTATCTACACTATATCTACACTATATTCCTTTATGTGTTGTTCCCTCCACATTTGCTATTGGGGTAATTGTCCCGGCTCTTAAGAAGCCAAATCTGAATATTAACGATCCTGTAAACTATCGTCCAATTACCATAGGTAGTACTTTTGCTAAGATGATGGAAATGTATTTACTGCCCCCTGATAACTCATGTGATAGTCAGTTTGGGTTTAGGGAGAAACGAGGTACGGATTTTTGTTGCTCTGTTATTAATGATATTTCCACATATTTTAGAAAAGCGAACTCTCCATTATTTCTTTGTTCCCTCGATGCTGAAAAATGCTTTGATAAGATATGGCATACCGGCCTATTTCATAAACTGTGGGGATTAATTCCTGATAAAAATTGGTTATTTTTGTACAATTGGTATTCCAGTCTCCAAGGTATTATTAAAATGGGACAATGCTTTTAGCTCGGGATTCAAAATGACGAGAGGTACCAGGCAAGGAAGTATCATTTCGCCTCGGTTGTTTAATATCTTCATTAATGACCTCTTACTTGAACTACGCAATTCTGATCACGGTGTCCGCATTGGTAATGAGCTGATTAATAGTTTTGCCTATGCCGATGATATCAGTCTCATGGCTACTACCATTCCGGGGTTGCAGTGTCTAATTGATGTTTGTTACAATTATGCAACTCAATGGAAATTTAACTTTAGTAATGTTAAATCGAAATGTATGATAATCGGTAAACAAAACATATCCAGTAATGGTATGGAACAGAAATTATATCTTGGTGATAATAAACTGGAATTTGCTGACCATCTTGACATTTTAGGTGTCTGCTTTAGTACAAATGGGTCATTTGACACACATATTATGAACAGAACTGCCAGTTGTAGAAGGGGTATCTATAGATTAGCGAATTCCGGTATGTGTTATCCTGGTTTAAAGACAGATGTCAAAACTTATCTATGGAATCGAGTTGGTTTGCCTTGCCTTGGTTATGGCATGAAGTGTGTCAATTTGACTAAGCGTAATGTAGCTTCTCTTGAGACTGCCCAGGCTTCTACAATTAAGTGTGTCCTGGGCATAAGTAAACGGTCTCATCATTCTGCTTTACTCAAGGCACTCCAAGTTCCTAAGGCGCATGAAATTATTGTTTCTGATACGATTTCCTTTGCTTACAGGGCTTTTAAAACTGACTCCGCATACAGAAATCATTGCCTCGAATACTTTTCACGGTACATTATTTCTGGATTGGCCCCTAAAGCCTCTTTGATTGACCGCTTATGTAAATATGGTATTTCCCCTACTCGAGCTGCGTTGGGATTACTTATTGTGCGTAATCCACCCGAGCCTAGTGACGGGGTTTCTGACTCCCTTAGATATCTTCTCTATTCCGAAAATTATAGCAACCGTAATTCTCCTGAATATAGACTGGCCAGTCTCTTAGTCAAAGCCTTTTAGATCTGTTTTACATGTATATGCTTTTATTTCTCCAGTTTCCAGAGGTTGATTATTCATGCTGGGCAACCTGGGCTCTTTGTGTGAGAACCGGTTATGGACTGGTTGCTGTCAGTGCCCGTGGCTCGTCTCGGCGTCGCGGTGGGGCGGCTGGTGAGAGTGGCGCTCGGCTGAGCCGGGCTGTCCCAGTCGCCCCGCCGTGGTTGCGGCCTTGCCGCTTCGGGCGGCGGGCGCCCGATTGTGAGGTTACATTTTAGCTAGTTTAAATTAATCATATCTATATGTTGTTTTTGTTTTATTTGATTTGCTATGTACATATGTGTTTATCTCGATGTATCTTATGTTTGGTTTTCCTCGCTTGCGGGGGTTTTAATAAAATTATTATTATTATTATTATGCCTTGGTCAGAAACTTGTCATACATGGATCCTCGGAAAATGGCCAAAAGTAGATCCAACACTTGTGCTAAATTAAAGAAAGTACTGGCACTGTTGGTTGAGAACAGAATTGTCCACGAGGCTGACTGTGATGGCATATTACGTCAGTTTTCATTGTTCATTGATGAAGTAGTTTCTCAGTCAAAGTCCAAGTTTCAAAACTTTGATCCTGCTGGTGCTAATATGCGAGTTGATAGCTTTCTGTGTTAGAAAATGGGCAGCAGTAAATCATATGATAAAGTGTGGGCTGTTACTAAAATGTTGTTGCTTTGGTCTCATGGGCAAGCCTCTGTTGAAAGAGGCTTTTCTGTTAATAGACAAATTGAAATAGAAAACATGCAAGAACAGTCCTATGCAGCTCAGCGGGTGATACTTGATCACATAGTGGCTGTAGGAGGGCTGTTTAATGTGGATATCTCCAAGCCATTACTGTTGTCTGCTGCAGGGGCAAGGCAAAAGTATCTTGCCTATCTTGATCAACAAAAAACTGTTCGTGAGAGTGCAAAACGCAAGCGAGAAAAACAGGACCTGATGGAGGAAATAGATTGTCTGAAGAAGAGGAAAACTGCTATCATTAATGACATAGATGCTTTATTAAATCAGCAGAATCATTTGCAGATAAAGCTGAGAAAACAAGTAATCTAACTATGAAAGCCAAATCTAACAGCATGAGACGATCTGCAAAGGAAAAAACAAAATGCTTGAAAGACGTAGAAGAAAAACTTGATGAGAAACTTAAAATCCTCAAAAACACTTGAATTTAATTTAATGACTTCAATCTTGGATAGCTCCAGGAGTACTAAAGTTATATGTAAGGAAGAAGATGATCTGTTAATTATCAAACAATTTGTTTGATGATTGAAAGTTACAGTATGAGGAAGGAGATGATCAGTAAATAGAAACCAATTCAATTTTGAAATTTTGATATTATAGTTCAGACACTAGTTAAGTTATAAGGAAGGAGATGATCTGTTAATTATCAAACAATCTGTTTGATGATTGGAAGTTACAGTATGAGGAAGGAGATGATCAGTAAAGAGAAACGAATTCAATTTTGAATTTTTGATATTCAATTTGAAATTTTGATACTATAGTTCAGACACTAGTTAAGTTATAAGGAAGGAGATGATCTGTTAATTATCAAACAATCTGTTTGATGATTGAAGGTTACAGTATGAGGAAGGAGATGATCAGTGAGAAACCAGTTCAATTTTGAAATTTTTATATTATAGTTCAGACACTAGTTAAGTTATAAGGTTTGTGTGTTTCTTGCTACAGTTATATTCAGTCAAGGCCTTGATCATGGAACCAGTGAACTATAAACATTCAATGATATTATGGCAGGGGTCCAATACCACCAGCCTTTGAAATTATGTTTGCACCTCACTTGTCTGCTAATACAAGACTCATGAGTCTGCCCTTGCACCATAAGCATGCAAGTATCATAAGAGTCAAAACAAAGAAACTTGCGCATGCAAAAGAGTTAAATTTAATTTTCAACCATGGTGAGCCAGGGTTACATAATTTCTTAAAGGACACTCTTACTCATGTTTCAAAATATGGTGCACTTTGATATATATATATATACATGAGCTGTTGTCTTACACTATTTCACAGTTATGTCAAGTTTTCACATATTTCAAATTCATTAATTCAAGAATTAAAACAGTTGAAAACAATGTGATGTGTTTGTTGTTTTATTGTTATTGACCAATGTAACAAAATTCAGCGATCTCAATACTACAATGTGATAGACATGTCATGTGTAAGAGCTCGAATTTTACATTTCTCAAACCTGTAAATAAGTCCTGGAAAACTCTATGAATGGTCCTGGAAAGTCATGGAAAAGTCATGGAATTTTGGTTGAAGATAAGTGTATCAACCCTGACTCTTACAGTCTGTGCATGGTACTGGGGATGTTACAAAACAGTGTTTATTATGCATGAAAGAAATTCAACTCCAAGTTGACTGGTCAGACATAAATAGTATTTCAGATGTAGCTGCTCGTTCATACCGGAACCAAGTCAAAAAGCGAGGCAAAACTTGGTCAACAAGCAAAAAAAACCCATCAAAATGTGTCTGTTGCAGGGGTCTAAAACCATTGGTAGATTTGTCACCAGAAGATTTGGAAATTATACTGCACGAGACAAACTGCCCAGACAGACAAATTCTCAAGAAAGCCTGAAGAATAAAACTTCATGAACAAAAACTATACTCTGAAGAGTACACACTTATGAAGAAGCGTGTTTGCTTTATTGTGAGATGCTCATGTAACAAATGTATTATCTAAAAGAAAATGAATTGCATCTATAAGTTGGCCTATAGTGTAAGATTTCCAATTATTTTCCTTCTTCATTTTTTCAGACCAAACTGATGTTTCATTAAAAACATTGATATTTATATATTTGTGAGCCGAATGTTTGAACATTTTTCGACAAATAAATGGAATCACGATGGGTAGTAATTGCTCCCCTTTACTTCTGATCTCTATTTAACATGGGTTGAATTTGAATTCATGCAAAATCTAATGAAAACAGATTTTCACCTGGCTACAAAATTTTTCTTCATTTCAAGATATAATGATGATAATGCTTGCCCAAACGTTGAAAATTACTTTGAAATTGCAAATAAAATTTACCTTAAAGAAATTCCTTTTAAGAGCAATGATGTCGATCCTTGTCATGATGTATTTCTTGATTTAGATATTAAGATAATTGATAATAGTTTTGTGACTAAAATGTATCACAAAATAGATGATTTCAATTTTGAAGTTGTGAATTATCCTTTTCCAGATAGTAATGTCTCGGTGAAATAGGGTTATAATACTTTTTTATCTCAAATATTACGTTTCAGTCATGTTTCGGATGAATTTATAGATTTTGCATTTAGAGTTAAATTTACTTCCAATAAACTCATATCAAGAGGTTATGAAAGAAAGCTTTTGAAAAAATATTTTAACACTTTTTGTTGCAGACGTCCAGAATTTGTTTTGAAATATGGCTTCTCCAGTTTTAATACGTTCTGGCTCTCTATTACATCATAATTTAAATGTCAAAAGTTTCTTACATTCTACATAGTTATATTTATCCTATGTGTTTCTTATGCGCAAGATAGGCCTACATGACTTACAGTAAGGTTTTTAAAATAATAAATTTTATGGTGTAATATCTACATACTACATAGTTATATTTATCCTATGTGTTTCTTATGCGCAAGATAGGCCTACATGACTTACGGTAAGGTTTTTAAAACAATAAATTTTATGGTGTAATATCTACATACTACATAGTTATATTTATTCTATGTGTTTCTTATGCGCAAGATAGGCCTACATGACTTACAGTAAGGTTTTTAAAATAATAAATTTTATGGTGTAATATCTACATGCCTGGTTCCCTCTGTGTGGAGTAGAAACTACCGATGGGTAAATAAATCATTTCATGATTATGTTACTGTCAACCTTATTAAGGATACGTATGGCAGAACTGATGGCCTTCATCTTTTACGCTCTCTACACTATTCTATACCTCTTAATCTTCTCTCTAAATTATAGTCTGATATTTCAGCTTTATTCATTAGAAAGGAGATTATAAAACCTATTTTTCGCATTGTGACTGATATATCTAATCATCGACTTTTTAAGCCAGTTTCCACTACTAATGATAGTAAGAAACGAACTTTCATTAAAATGCTATACAAAGACAGAGGAATTGACTTGATTAATCTTTCTAATATTCTTCACAACAAAAAGGTTCAATCACTTATCCCACCCTATTTGGACACAAGTGTTCCCACTATATCTTATAAATACACAAAAACAATCTCTTCTTCTATTTTTAATCACGTGAAGACAGTGTCAGAATTTGAGGTTGATAGGTTTTGTCATAATGAATATCCCTGTGAATGTGGTCAGTCCCCATTTTTATCAACTCATCATGGTCATGTCATTACAGGCAATCTTTCCATTATTTCCAATGAAACACTTAGAGATTTAATTTCAAAAGGTCCTAAATTTAGAGAGCAGAACAAAATATCATGGAAAAGGGATAAACAAATAGTAATGGAAGCTATAGAGAATTATGCTAAAACATGGGCTAAAAAAGAAAATTGTGATGTTTCAGTTTTATCTGAGTGGATTAACGAGATTGGTAGTATAGTGGATAGAAAAATTGATAAACTGAAGAAAAAAACCAAACAACCACATGATCCTGTCCTTCATAAACCTGATGTTAAAGCATGTCTACATGATTTACATGAAAAGTATGTTTTTGCTCCAGCTGACAAGGCTGCCAATAATATTATTATCATTTGTAAACGGTTACATTTTGATGTAATTGTCAAAGAATTATGGTTACTCAACTCTACAGTTAACTCTACTACCTATCAAAAGGTTAACTTTTCTGTTGAACATTTAGTGGATGGTCACTTTAAATATTTAGAAAAGTACAACTTAACTTTCAGTAATAAATTCCGTAACTTACCAAGGATTTTTGCAATTCCAAAATTACATAAAAACCCATATAAATTTCGTTTTATTGCTGGATCTAAGTTCTGTTCTACTAAAGAATTGTCAGTTCTACGAGCTAAAGGATTAGAAAAGATACAGGAATTTTGGTTTAATTACTGTAAAAGAATTGAATCAACGTCAGGAGTTAATACGTTTTGGATATTAAAGAATTCTGTAAGTTTACTTGACGCTTTACAAACAGATAATGTTTCACCTTACAGGCACATATCATCTTGGGATTTTTCTACTCTCTATACTACAATACCTCATGCAGATTTGAAACGTAGCATTCAAACATTAGTTTTTAAAGTTTTTGAGAAAAATAAATTTCAGAAAATTATAATTGGTCATAAACATGCTTTCTTTGGTGATTCTGCTAAGAATGGTCAACATGCATTTGACTATGATGAGTTTATAAAACTGTTTGAATATTTGATAGATAATATTTACATTCGTTTTGGTGATAGTGTCTTTAGACAGGTCATAGGAATTCCCATGGGTACAAATTGTGCGCCACTTTTGGCTAATCTTTATTTATTTTATCACGAGTATAATTTTCTAATGAAAATGGCAAAAGATAAAAATTACCATGCTAGATCATTTTATTTAACTTTCAGATATATAGATGATTTATTAAGGGTCAACAACAAACATTTAAAAGATTACATTACATCAATTTATCCTAGTGACCTGGAACTAAAAGAAACCACTGAATCGAACATAACATGCTCATTTTTAAATCTACTCCTATTCAATGATGGTGGTATATTAAAATCAAAAGTGTATGATAAAAGAGATGATTTCAATTTGATATAGTAAATTATCCATATATAAGTAGTAATATTCCTATCAATCCTGCTTATGGTGTCTATGTCTCAAGACTAACTGCTTTCGCAAGAAACTGTACTGATTTTAAAGATTTTGCTGATAGACATAAATAACTTTTTGGAAGACTTATTAAACAGGAGTTTTCCAAAATAAGATTGAAAAAGGTTTTTCTTAACTTTAAAGGTAAATATCAATATGTTCCACAGAAATACCATGTTGATTTATATGAACATATCAATAAGGTATTTTCTGAGTGTCAGTAAAACACATAGAAATATGTTTATGTATTTTAATGTTGTAGCTGAGATTGTTTTACCATGAACTTGATCGAACTTTCAATATTGGAACATAAAATTTATTATAATTACAACAAATATAAAATGAAATAAGGACCATTTAAGTTCTCAGGCATCATGTTGAACAATACAGGCCTTCTATTTTCTCATCCTTTTGAATATAGTGACAAAATGTAAGGAATATTTACTCAGCTGATGTGAGTAATATTTGTGTAACGAATTTTAGGCCTATTGTGCTGTTTTTTCTAGTGAGAATTGAACATGGAAGAACTTAACCATGTTTCATAATAAATATAATATTAGTATCAAATTTAGTTATCCTGTGTTCACGTGGAAACTTTTTTTGGTGTTTAAATTCAAATTTTGACATGTTGCGCAATTCTAATGTAAATATAGTAGTCTGACTTAAAATTCTTAATTTTCCTGTCATTGTTTGGATGATGTCTGTGAACTATGATCAGGTTATTACCTTTTATAACTGTACATTAACATTAAGGGCTAAATTTGTTTTAGGCCTAATTTAAATGAATGTGAGTGTTTTCCAAAGTGGGAGGATTGGGATCCTGTAAAACTGGTTTAACCCACTACCAATATGTTGGTAACCTGTTCCAAGTCAGGTAGAAGATACTCTCATTCGTTTAAATCTCATACTGTTGGTCATGGATCCTTCTGACGACGAACACTAGCATGTATTACTATTTCGTAAATGATACTGGATCTGACAAGGTTAAACTGATATTCGGTTTGGTCTCATCACTATCATTGAAAACTGTTATCCACTTCTCTTTTCATGGAACCCGTATATGTTTGGTTACAATTTGAACATTCAGGCATTTTCTGCACATATTGCAGTGCAGTAAGTGTTCCAAGTGTAGTGAAACTGATGTTGTTTTTTATAATCGTCTGATGAAAATAGTTTGTTATTGTGAAAGTCATGTCAGGTTGGCTCAAAGTGTTTAATGTACTCTTTCTCTGTCTCTCTCTTGTATAAATAATTAGCATCTAAATCAACTGACTGACAAGTTGAATCACGTCTGATTATAAAAAAAACTCTTGCAGGAAAACAGTTATACTTACAGTTACCTTTAGGAATTTCAAATGATCTCTCTCTCTCTCTCTGTCTCTCTCTCTCTCTCTCTCTCTCTCTCTCTCTCTCTCTCTCTCTCTCTCTCTCTCTCTCTCAACCGAATTCTTTCTCTGATAAAGGTAGTAGAATTTTACAATAATTAGGACTGTTTTACAATTTGACCTTTTGAACTTGATAGAACCACGAGTTAGATGTACATTATGCTTGGCTGACTCACAGATGACTTACAATGGCATACTACATTTTTGGAATTCTAAATTGTTACCCTAATAATTGACTTATTAGATGATTTGTGGGATTATATGCTTTCTTGAACATTTAAATGTCCTTTCAAAAATACTTCTGGAAACCAACTTGAAATGTGACTGCTATCCTTACAAATTTTGACTTTAGTAATGCATTTTTGACTACGTCTTAATGATTTGAGGCCTAATGTCACTTGCTTCTGGCTGATGTTTAACATTTGAACCAATGTACTTACTATATTTGAAAATTCAAACACTTTCTTTTTGAAATACTCTTAGTTTATCTCCTTTAAAACAACATCATGTCTTTAACTACATGCCTAAAACACATCAAATTATATAATCATGTTGTTTAGATTCTTACTGATGGTCATTTTAGGCCTAGAGGGCTTTTCTGATGGATTGATGTTGGTGTTGGTGTCGCTTTGTTGACTTATATGGATGATGATCATTGTTGAGATGGTGGTTGCAAGTAGTACCTTTTTAAATACTGAATTTTATTGACATTTTCAACAAGTTAAGAACCTCTGCTTTCAAATTCTCTGATGTGCTGCAAATTTTTGTCCCTTTTCATAAATTGTATGGTCCTGTATGTGCATGAATGATGCAACTGTTCAAGCTAATTTACTGAAATAGGTCTATAATTTCAAACAAAACTTTTTGCATTCTGTCATGTGAAAACTAGATAAGGTTTTTTCCCCCTATGGACCTTTGCACTTACGTTTTGGTCTCTTTTGGGTAAATATGAACTATAAATTTATATGTTTCAGCTATGCATACCAAGGAACATTGCCTTTGGTCGGAATTGACTTGGATTTGTTTCGTTAGGACTACGGTTTGGATATGGTAATGATACTGTCTAAGTTGGGAGAATGCCTCGAGCTGGGTCCCAGCCGCAGAGGGTATCAGACATGTGTATTCTATTATTATTATTATTATTATTATTATTATTATTATTATTATTGTTATTATTATTATTATCTAGCTTTACTTAGCAATTTACATATCTGCATAGAACTGAACATTTGTTTAGATTTCAGATATAATTAGTAAGGTTTAAGTTATAATATGAAAGAAAAAGGTATATGAATACATGAATAGTTCCTCCAAAAGGTACAGTACCCCCCACCGCCCAACCCAACCCCACCCCTAACCCGTTACGCATCTTAGACGATTCGAAATTGAGAGTCAACATGCCTCATGATGGAAATTTCAGTTGAAGGTTTCCCACTAATGACCCGTTTGTTGATTCATTTGGCTCTTTAAACCTAGAATTTTCAAAACATTTACATTAAATGTGATGTAATTGATGTGTTATTAATACAGAAATACCCATTAGTAGTGACTGCATCGGCTGTGAAATGCAGCGAGTTTATAATAAATAGGCCTATTTTATTGCTGAAACGGAACAACGTAGATCTGACCAGTTTTCAGGTGTGACGCAATTAATAGCGTGACTCTTTTACGTCACGTCATTACATTTGGCGATTTGAGTTTTACTTGAAGTTAAAGAGCTGGTTTGATCTGATCAGTCTGTCAGGCGCTGTAGGTAAGTGTGGGATGGTTTATTATTCAATTTTTGTAGGCCTAATCATGAGTATTAGGTGTAGTTTCTTTATATTTATGTCATGTGGGCTACGTTTTTAAGTAGGCCTATTAACAAAGGAACATCATATTCGCTTTATTCCATAATACATCAGCTCGGGATGCTTGTATTGGAAATGCAAACATGGTGCCGCCAGTAAGCAGAATGACTTGTCCGGGGATTAATGGCACCAAAACAAGTTTTGCGCTGGTTCCCTGCTGATGACCCGATTTTTTAAAGGCTAATAATGCCTAAAACTTTCTTCTAAATTTCAAATTTTATGAATATGATTTGTTTCTTTTATAAATTAATTTGCTATTATGATTTAGAACAATACAGTTTTTCAGTGAATGATACAGAATAAGACTTTGCTCTTAGAATAATGGACTTGATAGTGTTCACACGGTACATGGGCTTACAGAATTAGGTTTGTTAAGTTTCTCTTTGTATTAATTATGAAAATTCTGTTTTTTGTTGTGAATAAGACAACCAAATGTATTTTTGCCCTTGCCAAAAAATTTACTCTCCACGAGCATAGTTTCAATCATGAGAGTGGTCCACGTCATATCATTAGAGTTGAAGAATGTAACACAAAACACATTGTCACAGTTGATGATATTGTTGAAAAGGTTTTTTACATGTGTATTGATGGTGTAACATATATTGCATGCCTGCCAAATATGGTGGGTCATAGTGTCTTCAAATAGAAAACTGACTAGTGGCGTAAATTACATTGTGATTTATTGTTGAATCAGTACAATCTGCCTGGTTGAACAGATTTTATTGGTTTAAACTTTAAACAAGTTTTGATAGAAAATATCTGTCACTTGGTAAAAGTGCATGAAGATTTTTCTTCTGAAGCCTAATTTGCTTGGCACAGGGCACCTAGGTATGTCCTAATGATTTCAATAATACAATCTGTTGAACATAAACACATCCTTGAAAGTTGAAGAATGACATGTCCAAATAATAATGTTTACTGTGAAAATTTTAAGTGTATACACATGCACTTGTCCAAGATGAGTGAAATTTGGGTGGACAGGACAAGCCAAGAGTTTTGCATGCAAAATATGCATAAAACAATAAAAATTGACTTTTCAAACTTTTTCACAGGTGTCAATTAAAACAAAAAAATTCTTGCCTTTACAATTGAAGTTAGAATGTCAATATTTCAGTGTATATGTTGTTTATGTTCATGATTTCTACAGTATGTAAATAAGTCAAAATTAACCTGTTTCTCTGGTCAATAAAATTGCGTGCTTATTTATTTAATATCTGAGGTGGAAAGCCAGACCATGGTCAACCATGGATGGACACTTTAAGAGGCAGGAAGAATGTTCATGGTTGACCATGGTTAGACCAAGGGGCAGAAAGACTGACCATGATCAACCATGGTATGAAGCACCTGACCGTGGTTAACCATAGTCTGACCATGGTTTACCATGGTGTCACCATGGTTGATTGTTATCAGAAACAAGGTATTACATTGCCGACCATGGTATTTCATGGTTTTCCGTGTAATACCATGCTGAGCATGGTTGATCAGGGGTTCCCATTTCTCTGGGTAGGACACATTTTGCCATTGCTGTTGACCTTGGTCATCATTTAATAATAACACATAAATATTGGAAACAAGTGAAGTGATACATGCATATCGCAAGTATACCTGAATGAAATGTCTCTGTATGAAGAATAATTTAGATTTGGAGTAATCAGATCGACTTTCATCATCACAAGTAGGCCTAAAGTGATCATGTTGCTCTTTGTGTTCATTGCATCTGTGTTTATTTCTTTCAAATCATAGTGTTTACCTGTAAATAACACAAAAGTGTTGTCCTCAAAAGCCCTTGTACAGGGAGGGCATTCTACCAGGTAGAACAGACTTGTTTCAACTAATTGCACTGAATTAAGTCTGGAGTATATTGCTGAAAAAGCTTCCAAGTTTATACCATTGCTGGCTACTGCATGGCTGGGACAGAACCATACAGCACCCAAACAATTAGTTGTAACAACAGTCTGTCCTACTTGTTAGAATGCCCTCCCTGTACAAGGTCCTTAAAGCAAGGCTCTTGTTAAAACTGCTACTCAGTTACCAAATGTAATGGAGAAGATAATTGTCCTGACTCCTTTTCATTCAAATCAAAGCTTTGTTATCGATACTGTGACGCCGGAGGTGTAAATTCTATTACATTGTATCACGTGTTGGCAGGTTCTCAGTGGGATTAACTTAAAGGTAAAAACTCATAATCCCACATCAAGGGGCCATTGTTCTGGTGGCCCAGCATTGTCTTACAGGTGCCGATCACATACAGAATAACAAATGGTCATTGTACATTATGAGATAAAAATATGTGATACATCTACATCTCCTTCCATCCATCCACAAACCATGACACTGTTATGATAGGGTATTTTTTTTCTTTCGGTGTAAAAAAAACAATGGATGCAAATTAAGGCTCCTCATAGGTCAAATAAAATCATGACATAGTCAATAATTGGTTACAGAAATATTTTCCTTCTCACAAATGTCTTTGGTTTACTCAAAAGTTGTGTAAGGGTCATGTAACAAAACATTGCATCTCTTATTGGAAAACTCATTCAGACCAGTAAGAATTAGTTATACCTCTAGTTGATACATTTTTAAGCTAATGGTCATGGGTGGTTGGTCAGACAAACACTGGAATAGAAACCGACTTCCAATTTGGCAACAGTCATCTATGGTTTTTTCATAGTCACCTATTGACAACAGATCTCTGTAAGACATGGGACCTAAAAAAGGGTACCCAAGCCTCCAGATTACCCCTGCAAATGATGTGGGATAGAATGTGGAGAGGATGACGTCATTGAATGCACACTTTGTAACTTTTGGGTTCACCGCGAATGTGTTCTCATGTCAAAAAAGCTCTTCAAAGAATGGACTTCCCAGCACCTTGAATTTGCTTGCGCCAAGTGTATCTATCCGAATGGGAAGTTTGACTACACAAAGGACCTTCCATGGTGAGTAAAGTTAGATTGTGTATTAACTTACAAAGGTTATTAAACTCATTAGTGTTGTTGAAGTTTAACCACAGTTGAACTGAGCTGGTAAAATCTGAGTAGAAGGTTCTATACTTGTGCTGCATCAACTGGCATCCACTACATCATGTACATAGAGCCCTACAATTTAGATAGACCAGGTACATTCCCAAGAAGGGTACATTCAATATTTTCATACTTTTGTAGGTGCACACAAAGTACTTAGTATATGATTATAGTCGTGGCTACTATCCATGATGTGCATAGTCTTTCAAGTGGAGTGTCGCCTCCTGCTCCAGGGCAGGTCTGCAGTATATGATTATAGTCGAGGCTACTATCCATGATGTGCATAGTCTTTCAAGTGGAGTGTCGCCTCCTGCTCCTGGGCAGGTCTGCAGTGTCATGAAATACTTGTTTTACCTTCATCTTCACATTTTCAATTTTCATGAATTCTACCTGAGACCAAGACAATAGATAGTCTGTGAATCTATAGGTTAAAACTGAGAAAAAGTGTCCATCAGAGGGATAAGTCAAATTTTTGATAGCCAAGGCAGGAAAGCAAATGTATTTTCTAAGTTAAATACACACAAAATAGGTGGACATAGGTCAAATTTTTGGCGTGTTGTCAAAATATTTCCAATTTGGGAGGATAATAATCACTAATTATAATCTACACTGGAGTTCTACATATCTCTGCTGTGCAAATTTTGGTGTCCTGAATGTTACATCTGACAATCATTGAACACTTGAAAGAATCTGATCATATGTTAATATCAAACTGTCATTATGAACACACTGTACCATTGAATGATTGTTTCATTCCGCAGCCAAGAGGAGATAAAAACTTTGGTGCTTGAAAAAGCCAGTGGCCCAGTGGCCAAACGCCACCTAAAACCAGGTTGCTTTAAAGCAAATTTTTTCTAATTATATCACTATCACACAGACAGTTTTGCTTATGTTGCAGGTTGGATAGGGCAACACAAAACACAGACACAAATCTCCTGTGCCTTAAGCATCAGTAAACTCCTTTGCACATACAGCACTGCATTCAGTCATACACAAACATCAAATGCTGCAATACCAGGAACAGAGTGCAAAGAGGCAGCAAAGATATTGCAGCAATTTCTAGGTGCAATCTGGGAGTTGTATTCACCCCATTCCATAGAATCAGATGGAAACTGCTTGTTCAGAACAGTCTCTTTATCCCTGTATGGCATCCAAGCACACCATCAATACGTCCGCTAAATAACAGCCATTGAGATGATCACATATCCAAAATTTTACAACACAAAACATACAGGACGCATCGACTTGATTAAAGATGACAGGGTTCCTATTAAGGACTACCAGACACTTCTACAGGATGCATGCAAGGATGGAAATTATTTACCCCTGTCCCACCTATATAGACTGAGTGCTGCTGTTGGAGTTCCCATCCACCTAACATATCCACAAACAAGAGTGACACAACACCATATACCATACAACAGAATAGTTGTAGGACGTGACATCTGCAGAACAAAACAAACAGATACATTCATCCTGTGGTCTTCAGCTTCAGAGCCTATAAATGCAAAGGACTTCAAGACCAACCACTTTGTTGCACTATTCGAGAGATCAAATAAGGAAGAAGAGAGGGTCGACCTGTGCTCCCCTGAAAGGAACAGCTGTGGGAACTTTAGCTTGGGCTTCACAGAAGGCAGTTTTTCCACTAGCACACCAGGAATGGAAAGAGGGGATACATCAAACTCTAAACAGAAGAAGGACCAATCGAAACAAAACTTGGCAAGCCCAGAGAGTTCCAGAAGCTCAAGTACACATGAGATCTCATTTGGCTGCAGTGAGTACGAAAAGGAAAATTTGGAAACTGAAAGGGTCAAATTTGTAGATACACTGGAGGACAGCGAGAGAGAATGTCATCAGAAAACAAGGGAACAAGAACAATCTATATCTGATAATGTGCCTACACAATCTCATTTTCCAATCAGTACAGCTTTGAAAGATTTACACACACACAGAGACAAAATGACACCACAGAAACTTTGACAGTGACTATTGCTGGGGGCACTTAAATTCTGGCAATTTTTTAGAGACGGATGATGTCATAAGCCTCCTCGGTCAAAGTGTCACACCCAATGACACACTTGCAAGTGTCCCAAATGGAAAGAAAGAAAATGTATATGTGATACTTGACAACAACAAAAATTTGTTGAAATGAACCAATGGATGGAAAAGTGACTTTAGTGATGACTGTGGAGCATTGCAGGGATCTGCAGGGATCCCAAGACAACCTATGTTGTAAATGGAAACAAATGTGTACGCAAAGTGGGTCATAGGGATGGAAAATACTGTGTTGAAAAGCAGATAAACAAGAGAAGACAGTACATACCTTTGGAACCACAGCTTGATGATACAATTCTTGAGATCCATCGTTACTATGTAACACTTAAGGTGTCTCCCCAATACAAAAAACGTGTAACATTGTTTGGGAAAAGAACCAAAAGTATTATGTGAAACCCCTTCATCCGTTGAATTAGCAGAATATATTGGAAAATACCCTGGCAAGTTACCTCATGGAAATTCTGTCAAAACAACTCAGTTGTACATACGAACCCCAGGAACTGTGATGGAAATGGTTAGTGAAGCATGTAAAAATACCCAATCCAGGAAAGCTTATAACGAACTGCTTTGTGACAATAGTATTTCTGAAGCTCCAAGATATCCCCAGCAAATCAGAAACAAAAAACATTATGACAACAGGAAAGAAAGAAAGGTCGAAAGATATACTAAAAACTTTGCTGACCAAATGCAGCAAGTTTTGAACATGGTCCAAGTGCATCCCATGGTACAGCAGGTTACATACAGCAAAGACCAAGTCCCGTCGGTTATCCTCTACACAGCAGACCAAATAACAGAAATAGAAACTGTCTGTGTCTCTGGAAGAAATCCCCTTGGTTTTTGGTAAAACTTGGGAGATGTATTTGTTACTGCCAGTGTCTTCAAGCACACTCAGTTGATATAAAGAGGCAAAGTACAACACACAACTCCCCAACCAAGTACCAGCAGTCGTGAACAACAAATTGAAAGTGACCATCCCCTTATGATGGGACCAGTGTTCCTACATGGCACATCCACGGCCGACAGTTACAATTTTTTGGTGCTTTGGCCTCACAACTCTCAGGAACCAACACAGACAAGATGGTGATAGGGACTGATGATGAGAAGGCATTACGCAATGCAATCAAAAAGACCTTCCCCTCATTCACAAATATTGTATGCACAAGGCACCTGAAAAATGTGGAGGCATACAGGAAAGATACAGTAGGTCTGGACAGTAAAAGGCGGAATAAAATAAAGGAAGAGATATTTGGTACAAATGGACTTTTAGCTGAGGATGACAACATATTATATGGTGAAAAAGTGAACAGGATGAAGGAAGAGCTGAAAGAAGACGCACCCAAATTTGTAGAGTACATGGAAAAATGCTTACTCCCATTGGTAGAAGAGGCCATCACAATGCCAAAGAAATCAGGCTTCATCATAGCTGACACATGGACAAACAACAACTGCGAATCAATGAACCATGTATTGAAGTAAATCACTGACTAAAAACCGCACACCATATCCGATTTAATACACAAAATGTACCAACGTGTCTGCCAAACATAAAGATGTTGAGATAGGCACCATATCAATTATCAGACATCCACAAGCGTTATGGTGTACCCCAGGATGATTGGCTCAGCATGACCAAGGACTTCAGATATAAAAAAAAAGTTTTCCAGTTTCGGCGTGATAATAAGCCACAGCCAAACAATAAACATGTCACTTCCACAGATGGTCGCTTGACAGTCAAGAAAACACCATCTGGAGAAAAGAAACCAAACCAACTAAAAGGAAAAAAGGGTGAGAGAACTACAACACGAAAAACAGGAAAACTGAATATGGAATAAATCAACAAGACCTGCTAGTGCATGGCAAACATGCAAGTACTGTATTGAAGCATGATTAAAAAACACAACTGATGCCTTTATTGTGGCTCATTGAGTGATGATGCTATGCATGAGTCACTCAACCCACCTGAAAGGCATTTATACAGACACAGAACTTCATAAATATTATTTTCAACACTACAGCACATCAAGCACACACGTACCATTACAGTAGTGCTAGTTCACTTTGTGAAGATAGTGTGATCACTCAATAAAGATGCTCTACCCAAGTGAAACCAGGATTCAATTTCATCATATTGAGGACTTGACACAGCTGGACACACTGTGCCCGAATAGTGGCTCATCGAGTGGCAATGCTATGCATGGGTCACTCAACCCACATAATAGGAACTCAAAATCAGTCAACACCTCATACACTGTGAATATTTTGGTTTGTAAATCATTGTCATAGTGAATCCTCATTGTGAGGGGAGGTACAGTGCCTATATGCTTATGACATATATGTGCTCTTGACCCAGTTGTAAATACTTGGTTTCATTGTCATAGTGAATCCTCATTGTGAGAATCATAGCAGTGTTTACGTAATGGCGTAGGGGGTGTCAACTGTCATACCCAGGGTTTAGATTCTCACAGTAAGGAGAGGTACAGTAACTTTGCTTTGATCAAGTACATATATCTGTTTTAGCATATAAACCAGCACGAGCTGTAAGCCCATTTTCAAATTGCTACCAAGTTGCATGGCAAGCACTATGCATTAAGCATGTGAAAATGTTGGTCATAACATAATATGACAATTACTATGCAAACAAATAAATGTAATGACCGGTACGCAAGTCTTAAAGCAACTGTGATCATGAAAAGGCGTGAATAAAGGCCATGAAATCTGGCCAGAACTGAAACCCTGCTACATATACATGTTGCATAACAACAGTTTGACATGGACATGTTGTTTATTCATCTTGTGGTGTGATAAAATAGGATAGCCTTAACTTTAGGTGGCAGTATGGATTAGCCCTTAACTAAGGTGGCAAAGTGGAATATCCCTCACCTATGGTGGCAGTGTGGAATAGCCCTCACATAAGGTGGTAGTGTGGATTAGCCTTAAACTAAGGTGGCAGAGTGAAATATCCCTCACCCTTTAAACAAGGTATTCAGAGCATCAAACTATGACATGAACTTACCTGTGGAGATAAGAAGTGGCTTGATGACCATATAAAACTAACTGGATACACATTGCAGGCTCTATGGACTATGGCTCAACTTTAAGAAGTGGATGATAAACAAATAGTACAAACTGTCAACATGTTGCAAATAGTGTGGACTATTGCTCACCTCATGCCCCTTAATTGCAATATGATCTACATGATGCAGCTACAGTAGCAGTGTACATTTTTAAAGAAGTATACCCTGATTTATATGTCAGTAGAAGGTGACAGTGTGGACTAACTCTCAACTTTTTATCTGCATTGAAAAGCAGGATGTCCAATGGAACTTGTTCATAATGACTAATGATTAAAATTCAATCAAAACTAATTTGGCTGTGACTATTATTTACATGTATACTGGAATGGGACAGTAAACATGGTATATCACTGAAAATTTACAAATTACTCCATTTGAAATAAATCCGGGAAGTGAGTGCTTAGTCTCGCCAACAGCTTATGCTGGCAAGACAATAAAAATAGACATGTTGCTCAATCCAGACTTGGGGCAGTGTACAGCTGGCCCCAAATTCTTATTTTGAAATATGTAGATCTACATTTTTCTCTTCTTTTGATGGGTGGGGGGATAGGTACTGTTATTTAATTATCATTTTCAGCTTCATATAATAAAGACAGCATAATTAATAAAAAAAACTAGAAATGTGTCCAAAGGACATGGATGCCACCACCTGTCACTGACCCAATCAGTATTGGAAAGAATATGGCTTGTAACTGGTGTAAGACCTAAAATACTTTTTGAGATACACGAGACAGAAATGTGACAAGTCTAACGTTGAATCAACATTTTCCCTAAATTAATTTATGATTAATTAACACAAGATAATTATTCCATGAGAGAAACAAAACTCCAGGTGCACACCTTCATATATTGATAGATGTTTCCATAAAGTTGCATGGTTGAAGCTCCAGTGCCTTTTATGTCCATGCAACACACATGTGACAAGTCTAACCATCGAATCAACATTTTTCGTACGTTAATTAATGATTAATTTACTCAAGATAATTAATTCAAGGGAGAAACGAAACCCCAGGTGCACGCCTTCATATATTGATAGATGTTTCCACACATATATTGATAGATGCTTCCACAAAGATTTTGTGGTTGTACCTCAAATCCTTTTAGAGATATGCACGACACTAATGTGACCATTTTAATGTCGGACGGCAGGACGGACCTCTCTGGTACTATAGTTCGAGAATTGTTTGCATGTGGTTGTTTTCGTGCAAACTTGCTTTTCTGTAAATTAGAAAATATTTGCGTATTTTAATTCCGCACGTCAGGGCTTGTCTATATTATTTTGGCACATCTTATTTTTGCACATCAGAGGTGCACGGTTGGTTGAGCAGTAAGATGCTCACCTGTCACCTCTGCAACCCGGGTTCGATTTTCATCCTGGGCAGCATGTGGAAAACGTTCCTAGCACTTGAACTGTGCATGGTGGTTTTCAATGAGTCCTTTGGTTTCCTCCACCACAGATAAGGTAGGAAGTATACATCAACATCTGTGCCATGGAGCGTGATGCAATAAGTCAATGTTTCACAATCCATGTAAAACAAAAGTGTGTCTATACTTCATACTAGCGTGAAAAGCTCAAAATTAAGTCGAGCACAAAAATTTCTAGAACTACAGTATGTTACACTTATGTAATAACGATGATCCTGAAGTGAGTGTTTAAGGTAATTGACAAAAGTCACCTCTTCACCCAAGTGATGACATACATGGAGCAAACAATGAATGATGGTTTCTGACTGTGGACAGACGAGAGAAAATCTCTAAGTGGGTTTAAGTTAACTTTACGGTATACCAACTATCACCCTACCACCACTTCAATGTTAGCCCCACTTAAGTATATAGATGAATATAATCTATAAGTGTCTTGGAATGAGTGTTGTATTTTGTCAGTATTGCTCCATATCTATGGGAACACTTTAACAGAATTTTATATAGCTTTTTGCTGTTATAGTTCGCATCTAGCTCATTCTGAACATAAAAAATATATATTTTTGGCATTTCCCTAATGCTCGTGGATTTAAGTTCCCGATTCTGGAAATAAATGCAGACTCAGCACTTTACTGCATCACCATGTTGATATGGCACTCGCACGTAACTACCTCCATTGAACTATTAGATGTGACAAATCTAAAGCTCAACATGCAAATGAATTCAACCAACTTTTAAATTATATAAGTTTTGCTTTACTTTAAAAGTTTTCACTGACGCCATTTTACCCTCCCATTAAAACACAACTTTTCCCATCTCTTCGTGACTGTTCTGGCACACAGTTTCCCTATATAGTATATCAATCGAAGAAAAGAAAGTTGTAGCATCAAACTGAAAGTGGCATTAACAAGCGCAAGGTTGAGTACAGCACTGAGTGATGGGTCATTCAAAACATGAACTGAGAATGTCGACAGTATCAGCATGGCAATGTTAACAAACATCCACTTCTCCTTCGGATCCATGACCTAGATCTCGATTCATCTCAGAATCCCACAATCAATTGAACGCAATCAATAAACCAGACCAAGTGACATACAATAACAACTCAGTATAAGACTTCAAAATACACATTCAGTTTAATTTGTGAGCAATGCACCAATATTCAAAAGCATCTGCTCGTGATGAACGACATAGCCATAATGTTTATGTGATGGTCAACATGGCAATGACCGCGTGAATACCACATTGATGCGATGACACTGCAAGTGGCAGAGAACCTGTTAAACTTTATACAAACACATCTTCGCCTGTGGAATATACACAATGTAAACAACGAAATATGAAAAACACACACTTACTTGTGAAACTACCGAGTAATCCTCAGGTCTTCTTCTAGTTCCATCTCTTCGCAGTAGCTTCAGCAACAGGTCTTTTCATACGTCACTGTAGCTGCCTTACATATGTCGTAACACATTACGTGTGCGCATAAACGATCTCCAAAATATGCTCGCTCCCACCCTAGTTTGATTATGTCAAAAGTAGATGACAAAAGATAAAAAAAATCTTGATCGCTGTCAAGACTCGACACGCGAAGTTATTGGTGTTAATCAATTAAATCTTATCATTGTAACTTAGGTAAAATGTGCAAATGGAACAAATTTGCAACAAAGAACAAGATAGGAGTGAAATGAATGACAGACGGCAGAAAAAAATACGCTTACATTACAGTAAACCATGGCTGGGATCATGCATGTGTAGACACGCTCTGTTCGATGACCAGTGTGTTGATGGGAAGAAATGTAACCGCAATAAGATACAGACACTTTACATGTCCAAGGGTATCTTAAGTTTCTGGTAAATTGACCTAGAAACTGCACAGAAATATAAATCGCGTAATTTCTGACAAGACCTGTGTTGACCACTTTTAGTGAATCGCAAAAATAAAAAAGTCCAGACATGTTCGATCCTACATGTCGCGTGATGGACAGTGAGTAAAAAAAGAAATTGCCAGTGGCACACGGTGTTTGGTCACTATCAGCTACTGGCCGAGCGCTAGGAGTTAAACAACATACATCAAAGTGAAAGTTCGTGTTATTCACAAACAGTAAAATCAGTGCATTGTGCTTCTTTCCTATAACCCGAACAGTAATAAAATCTAATAACATTGCACTTGCGCAGCATTATTTATTTACCTACATTATGCTAATGACATTCAAGCCGATGAACAAAATGATGGTCTTTTTGGACAAATGCAGGACTTAAACCCTATGCAAAAGACACAGAATGCCACTCATGCCGTCGGACTATTGATTCTTGGCATTTACTATCTTTGAAACGTCTTGATATATTTCCATCGCAGTTCAAAAACAACTGCTTGAACCTGGCAAAATATAAAATACGCATTGCATAGTGGGACCCCACAAATGTACCAATCACATATACACATCGTAAAATCTGCACTTGAAACGGCAATATTTCGTTCCATCTCCAAACTGAATTCAGTACTTTCTATTCACCCACTTTAAATCACTTTACATATTGCGCCAAAACAGCGTACTTGCACAAGACTCATGAGGGGAAGTGATAACTTGATTAAAGTGATCTAAAAAGTCTACAGGATTTTCCGTCTGATGCATATTTGAACGTGTTCAGACTGGAAACTGTCCAGATATACAAAAATTCGTGTTGGAGAGCCTCATTGAGCTGACAAAAGTTCAAAGTTCAAAGATTTGAGGTCACCTTCACGTACGAATACAAGCAAGATACTGAACTTCTTTAAACATAAAGGTCCTGATAATGAACATAGATCAATAAAGAATATCTACATTTTACATCAGGAATGAGCAGTAATACCAGTGTTACCATTAAGAGCACAAATGAAAGAAAATAACCTACACCTTTTTTAAATGTTTCTTGTTTGCACCAGAATACATAATGTTCGCCATATGTGCGTCGTTGACACACTCTAACAGTTAGGCATTTTCAGCAATTCTGACCAGTGGTGACAGAGTATTTTCTCTTAATAAACCCTTCAGGTATCAGTCTTGTTTATTTTGCCAAAATCAAATGTTCAAAATAAAGTCTTGTCATTAATCAGGACTATTAATACGACGGGAATAGTTCCTGGTTTCCTAATATTGAACTTTTTAGGTCTACTATGTACTATGTACGTGAGAGGTGGTCTCCTTATGGAGCCCCACCTAAAAAGGGGAAAGATACAATCACAACCTCAGGAAGTGCTCATTTTAGAAATTCTTGTCACCAAGATTATATATTTCAGGAAAAAATTTTGTTGTGGTGGTCATATATCTTTCCATGTAAGTATATCAACAGCTATACTTACAATAAACATCTTGCCCACTGAAACTAATCCCAAATGGCAAAGGGCCATACATTCCACCTTAATTGACAAACAAGATAGACTTTTGTGTGACCAGAAATTTGGTTACACAAACAAGTTAATATACCATGGCAAATGTCTGATTCATTGTGATATTCATGGCGTCTTGCACACATTTTCTGTCTCGCGTCTTTTCATTTACTTTTGCTTTTCTCCATCTTGCAGATTGATGATACGCCACCAGAAATGACAACAATATATGCAACCATACAGGGATACCGAATACACAACTCCATGTTTGTACTAGAGATCTAAAACCGTGAGAGTAACATTGCTGCAGAGACTGTAGACACTGATATACTTCCAAACTCCCCACTGGCCAAAGACCTGATGAACGCAAATCCAGATGACTTATGGAAACTCAAGAGAAAAAACAAGGTGGTTATTGATGCCACCTTGGCTTAATTAGCACTGTGTACAGTTGCCATGACCGATGCATTAATATAGCAACCACTTACCAAGGACAAAAAGAAACAAAAAACAAAACAATTGTATATGTTTACCTTTCTACAAATGGAACACTTGTAGTGAATTTTATGTATATAGATTATGTTGTGATACAGTGGTATCTGTCATGAAAGACCTCTCTCGTGAGGTACCACCAACCATTTAAGACCACCTCTGAACCAACTTTAGTTTATGTTGATATTGGTTCCTCTCACGAGAGCATCTGTCTCATAAGACCCCATTTTGATTCTTCCTGGGGGTACTTGTGCTAACATGAATGAAAATTTTTGGTTTGGAAACTTCATTCAATATTAAGAACACCTTTGGTAATTTCAATTCAAAACAGAGAATAACATAGAACCTCAAAGGCTGTGTTAAAAATTTTGATATAGATCTTAAGATCTTTTTGCCAGTGTTTTTTTTTTACAATCAGTTTTGGCGGCCATCTTTGTTTACATGTTGCTTAGTAATGCCAAAAAAATTTGGGGATATCCAAGTTTCTGAACGGGAATTTGAGGTTTAAGGCCCAATTCTTGAGGTTGCAGGTGTGAAGAGCTTGAAAAGAATCATTTGTAAGTCCTCAATTAAGTCAATTTAGTTGAAAACTTGATGCGAAGTTGATATATGGGTCAAGGGCCGCTCTCAGAAGTCTGAAAATATCCACTTGTTGCTCATTAGGGCATCGTTTCACCCGACAAAACGCGCCTCAGTGTCGTGAAGAAAATTTGGCTGCAGGTCGTTTGTTAATTTTGGGGGGGACATCTTTTAATAATAGGCTTTACATTCTTTGTGTATACACAAGTGTGTTCTAATAGAAGTGCATAATTATCCAATCTACATGCGAGTACAACTCTGCCACCGGAGGCAATGGAACTTTCCACAAGACCAAGCCATCACCTGTGGCGTATGCAGTCAGAATTATATGCGTGCGCACATCGCCACATAAATAATGCGCAACGAAATCGCATTTTAGCATTACGGCAAGGCCTTTGCGTAGCAATACTTGCTGGTATGTGAAAAAAAAAGAATATAACTTTACTATTTCCTAATTTAACAGTTTGAAGGCGGATTTGTTCCAAAACTTCAGCATATGTAATCGTGAAACAGTTGGTCATTCCCTACCCTGGGTGAAGGCTCAATAAATTACCCAGTTTGGCTCATCTGGGTAGCTTCCGCCTCACGCTGCATGTAACATGGTGAAACATACGCAAAGGCCGTGAATGCCGAAAATATAGTTCGTGTTTATACACGTGGTGATAAGGAGAAAAATTTACTGTCATCAATCTGGAAGAACGTCATAAGGTGTAAGTAAAGTTTATCAAATACTATAGATACATTTGTCCACGTGTTGGTCAACATTACGCTTGTGTTTACATCGGCCTGCCCTGGATGAAGGCTCAATAAATTAACCCAGTGTGGCTCATCTGGGTAACTTCCGCCTCACACTGCATGTAACACGGTGAAACATACGCAAGGGCCGTGAATGCCAAAAATATAGTTCGTGTTATAATCCCCTAGGTAAAATTGTAGATTTTGCATACCGGCATACACATGGCCTCTACTTTACAGAAAATGCCCCAAACATTTATGAAAATTCTCTTGACGAAATATGTACATTTGTTGACAGATATATAACATGCTCCAAAGAACACCCTTACGTCCATTTGCAAGTACACAAATGTACCAAAACTTGTAGCAAACAACATACCACATGCAGATTTGGCTATCCATTGCCTCCAATGACACAAACAACAATTTTGCTCCCACTGAAAGATGAATCTCAGTACAATTTGCAAGATATTAAAGCATATCGTGAAAAATACATGAATATGCAGGTTATCTTAAATGAAATAGATACTGATACCTGTATATCACATGATGATTTTTTAAACCAGATAAACCTTACCCAAGGTACATATATCCTGTCCATCCATGCTACATTGAAAGCTCAGACCATCTTCCTCAAGAGGCTGCCTGCAGAAAACAGAGTTAATGCTTATAATCCAATAATCCTATCCACTTGGCAAGCTAACATAGATGTACAGTTCTGTTTGGACCCTTGGTCTGTCATCATGTATATTGTTAAGTACATGCCAAAAGGGCAAAGGGGCATGAGTAATTTGATGGAAAGGGCTTGCCAAGAAATTAGAAAAGGGAATGCAACTGTCAAAGAACAAATTAGAGCAGCAGGCAACATTTGGACCAAAAAAAAAACTGAAATACCTGTACAGGAAGCCGTTGCCTATCTCTTAAAACTTCCATTGAGGCTTTTGTCTCGATCTATATTGCTTGTCAATACTGCTCCGCCAGATGAAAGAACTGGGTTGCTGAAAGATTCTGTCACACTAGATACTTTACCTGACGATTCAACCGATATTTGCAGACCAAATGCTATTCAAAGATATGCTACCAGACCTCAAATACTGGAAAACATGTGTCTTGCTGATTACCTGTCTGTGTACAATTACAAACCCAAATTAAAACATCGCCAAACTCAAAAAGTCAAATCAAAGAATGATTGGCTACCAGAACAAGACACAAAATCAAACAGTGATGATAATTGTACAGATGATTTGTCACATAAATTGTTTAGAATTGAGTTGGAGGATGGATCTTTCCTAGTACCTTGTAAAAAACAGAAGATACTCCCGTTTATTAGATATGATAGTGAAAAGGATAGAGAGAGGCATTACAGGGAAATATTATTCCTGTACCAGCCATGGTGCCAAGAAACTGTTGATCTCCTGCAAGGATTTGATACTTTTGAAGACAGTTACCAAGCAAACAAAGACAGTATGATACCAACCATGGACAAATACAATAAACTCTCTGAAATACTAAATGCTGCAATATCTGTTGCAGAAAAAGATGAAGAAAGTGATGAGGATGAAACAACCAGCACAAATGATCATGTAGATGATAATTCCGTGGAATATGCTTGTTATGAGCCTGGTGAAAATCCAAATCACAAAGAATATGACATCGGCAAAGATCTGGCCATTGGTGATGGTGCTGATTTCACTATTACTAATCTCAACATAGCACAAGCTATACCAAACTCTGAATACTACAATTTGATGCTGTCTCTGAATAGTGAACAAAGAACCTTTCATGACCATATTGTCCATTGGTTCAAAAGAAAATCCAATCCACTTTATCATTTTTGTACTTCTGGCGCAGGCTGTGGAAAGACGTTCCTATTAAAATCTCTCTACCAGTCTCTAATCCGTCTTTTACACAAAAAACCTTGAGCTGACCCTGAATCTCCTACTGCACTTCTTACTTCATACACAGGAAAGGCCAGTTACAATATTGCTGGAAACACAATTCATGCAACATTTGCAATACCAGCAAACCAGTCGTTAAGGGTTTATAAACCCCTGAACCCCAGTCAATACAATACCTTGATGTCAAAATATGTGAACGTCCAAGTAATCATCATTGATGAATGCAGCATGATATCTAATACTTTATTGCATTACATAAATGAAAGGCTACAAGAAATTTTCTGCAACACAAGTCCCTTCGGTGGCAAAAGCATCCTATGTTTTGGGGACTTGTATCAACTTCCACCAATTCATTATGGCCCTGTGTTTGCTGATTTAAATAAACTACCAGCAGGAGAGCCTATTACAGAAAATACATGGCAGGATTTATTTACAATGTATGAACTGAAAACAATAATGCGCCAGAAAAATGACATTTCATTTGCTGAACTTCTCAACAGGCTAAGAGAGGGCATACACACTGAACATGACATAAAAACATTACTTGGTAGACAACTTCCACATGACACAACCCTACAGTCTGTTGACTATCCAGCACATATGCCACATTTATTCCACACCAACAAAATGATAGATCATTTTAATAGTACATGTATAATATATAACAAAATCCAAACGCCAAAAACAGAAATAACAGCATGTAACAAGGTCATGAGGAAACCCTGTGAAACTCTGAGACAAAAAAATACTTTCTCACATTTCAGAAAATTCACAGAAAACCAAAGGTTTACTGGCCAAATTACCTGCTGCTGAGGAACTGAGATATGAACTAACAATGAATCTTGATTGCTCTGATGGCTTAGCAAATGGTGCAGGATGTATTTTGAAAAAAAAATTGATTACAGAGTTTATAATTCACCACACCCTAGCATATTATGGGTACAGTTTGATGCCAATAATATTGGAAAGTCATTAAAGAGGAAATACGCACATATTTATACAAATGATGTACTGAAATCATGGGTTCCAATCTTTGAAGCCACTACAACTTTCCAAGTATGTAAATGGCAAAATAACCATGTCCTCCGGAGACAATTCCCTTTAAGAAATTCTGCTGCAAAATCCATTCACAGAGCTCAAGGAGAAACAATCCCATCATATGCCATAAATCTCGCTACAACCAGAAAAATAGCAGCTTTGCATTATGTTGGCCTAAGCAAGGCAACAAGCTTACAGAACATAGTAATTAGACAGCTCCAATCAGACAAAATACACACAGATCCACGCGTTGCAGCAGAAATGACTCGCATGCGCAACAATTCAAGAGTTCGTTCTTGTATACCATATGTACCAACATGTACCACCTGAGTATTTTACACGTATTTTCCATAATGCTCAATCCCTGCATAAGTATTCCAAACAAATAACTTCTGAACACAGTAACATTAAGGTCACACTATTTGCTGCAGTGCAAACTCGTTTAAAAACAACCGATAACAATATAGAATTCCAAATTCCTGGTAAGATACTGTACAGGAATGATTACAACAATACCAACACCGAAAATGCAGGATCCCCCCCCCCCCCCCACACGGCACAGCAATATACAGTTCTGCAGGCCTTACAAATGTGAAATATTGCACCCAGCTTGGAATGCAAATCACAAGCTTTACACTGGCACACCAGAGTTCTCCTCTACAAATCATTTCAGTTTATCGTTCACCAGACTATCAAAATAAAGTACAAATACTTTGCTCATTAATTGAATTACATTTACAAGAATTTGAAAATGCCAATCCAATCATAATTATGGGTGACTTTAATGTAAACGCCCTCTGCACCCAGACTACCGACTATCAGCTTATGTCCAAATTTTTCCAATCATACAAATGTCAACAAATTATTGACATGACCACTACTGATCACTCAACGATAATAGACCATATATGGACAAATGTTCGTGAAGACATGTTCATTGCAAACACACTAGAAACTTATTACAGTGATCATAAACCACTGTTTTTTTTTTTTGCCTTCCCTCGTTACCTGCTTTGCTTAGAAAGTAGATGACTTAAACTATGACACTCTTGATATATTTAGATATCTATACACATAGTATCTATTTTGGGCATAACTTGTAAAATTCACAGCAAGTGCTATTCTTAATTCATTATCATGGTCGTCATTATGTGCTTTAATTGTGTTTGTGCATATCATATTTCCTCCTGAGTTTATATGGTACATCTGCATATCTAAAAATATGTATCTTGTCATGTAAACTCATACATTGCCAAATTACACAATATATTTTCTGGAAAGTATTCTCATATCTAAATATGCTTGTCTTAGTTTATGTACAACTTATAAGATGTGTGCTGTTCTCTTGTACTGTTACTTTGTATCATAATTGTGCATAATGTAACATTGTGAAAATACAAAATTTACTTGGGAAATTTTGAGTGGCCAAACTTGTAAGAATCCTGTTCCTTGTACTTTCAGAAGATGGATATTGAGCAATTAAAAGAGCAGCCAGATGGAGTGGTTGACACAGCCATCAAAGCTCAGATCTGTGGGGCAACACCTATTATACAATACAAGAAGCATGAGAAGATGGAGAAAATGATGAAAGTTGCTTTAGGTGACAGCTCAGGTATATCATGGCCATGATATACAATGAAAGTACTTTTGACTTCTTGCAACAAGCAGCCACAGCAGAGAAAACAATCAAAATGAAAAGGCTTCGAAAGAGTGGAGAAACGTTTTACTTTGGAAGCCAAAGCGTCCTTACTGTCTTGAAGAGATCAGAGATTGTATTGCCAACCGATCAACAGGAGCTGGCCCGCCTTAATATGTATGCGCCTGTTTCTCCTATCAAAGAGGCCTTGAGGTAAAACATGAGGAAGCATGTCTCCATGTCAGGTACCGTCAAACAGGTAAGAGTTTTTTTCCTCCTTTAATTATGTTCAATGGTCCCCCCCCCTTTTATTTTGTTCAATGGGCACCAACTTCAACTTGCAAGAATATGCCAGGCTGGGGCATGGGGTCATGATTTCACAACCTCAGGAAGTGCTCATTTTAGAAACTTTTGTCATCAAGATTATATATTTCAGGAAAAAATTTTGTTGTTGTGGTCATACATCTTTCCATGTAAATATATCAACAGCTATACCTACAATAAACATCTTGCCCACTGAAACTAATCCCAAATGGCCATATATTCCACGGTAATTTACAAACAAGATATACTTTTGGTGGCCAGTAATGTGGTTACACAAACAAGCTAATCTACCATGGCAAATCATTGTGATATCAGGGATACGGAATACACAACTCCATGTTTGTACTGGAGATCCAGAACCCTGAGAGTAACATTGCTGAAGAGACTGTAGACACTGACATACTGCCAAACTCACCACTGGCCAAAGACCTGATGAATGATAATCCAGATGACTTGTGGAAACTCAAAATGAAAAACAAGGTGGTTATTGACGCCACCTTGGCTTAGTATACCACTGTGAACAGTTTGCCAAGACTGCTGCATTAATACAACAACACTAACCAAGGACAAAAAGAAACAAAATACAAAACAAGTGTATATGTTAACCTTTCCACAAATGAAACACTTGTAATGAGCATCTGTCTCATAAGCCCATATTTCGATTCTCCCTGAGGGTACTCATGTTTACATGAATGAAAATTTTTGGTTTGAAAACCTAGTTCAATATTAAGAACACTTTTGGGTAATTTAACTACAAAACAGAAAATAAGGCAGAACCTCAAAGCCTGTGTTAGAAATATTTACATTTATATTAAGATCTCTTTTCCAGATTGATTTGAAATAGGCACTTTTCACCTATTGGTATGTACTTAAAAACACAAAGGACTATACAAGCTGGTTACTTTATTTATTCAGTTTGGATATATAAGACAAGTGTGCCAAAACTGCAAAAACTAGGTAGTTGTTATATACATTTTATATAGTAAATAGTATTATTACATTGTTCTTTGTACTTTTCAGTGTTTGCATAAGTCATCTCAGGTGGCACATTTTTCCATGCACATTGGTTATATTGTGATGTCATTCCAAGTGACGCTAAACTTGCCACCCCATTTGGTGCACAGACTTCAATGCATATGGAAACTTATATTAGTTATTCATTTTAATACTTTGAACATTAGAGAAAACTGCCAAAACTAGGTAGCTGTATTTCTTTATTATAAAAATAACTATTGGTAGGTTGTATGTAGTATTTTTGATTGTGTTTAGATTTTCTGCTTATGAATTGTCACAAATATGTATTACTTGTATGTGGTCATGGCTACCTCAGGAAAAGTGCCAAAACTACAAAAGCAGGTAGCTGTAATTTCTTTATTGTACCAATAAGTATTGGTAGGTTGCATGTAGTATTTTTGTTATGACTTTATATTTTCTACATATAAATTATCACAAATATGTATTACATCTGTGATATTATCGTCATGGCTATCTCAGGGAAAGTACCAAAAGTAAAAAAAAAAAAAAATGGGTGGCTGTAGTTTCTTTATTGTAAAAATAAGTATTGGTAGGTTGTATGTAAAGTTTATATTTTCTATTCATAAATGATCACATATATGTATTACATATATGATAGATATGCTCATGGCTACCTCAGGGAAAGTGCCAAAACTACAAAACTAGGCACCTGCATTTTCTTCATTATTTAGATTTGTTGCTAGGTCATATAGTAATTTGTGTAAGTTTATATTCTCCACTTACAAATCATGACAAATATGTATAACATATATTATAGATGTGGTCATGGATCACAAATGTGTATTACATATATGATGGATATGCTCATGGCTACCTCCGGGAAAGTGCCAAATCTACAAAACTAGGTACCTGCATTTTCTTTATTAGATTTATTATTTAGATTACATTATTTAAATTTGTAACTAGGTCATATACAGTAGTCCCTCTTTTGAAAGACCACTCCTTTGGGAGACCAGCTCCTTTGGGAAACCACAGTTGTCAGGTCTTTCTGTAATACTTTTCATGTTATTTATACATCCTTTGAGGGACCACCTGCTTTATGTGACCACTATTTGGGTGGCATTAGGGATGGTCTCTCAAAGGAGGGACAACTGTAGTAATTTTGTATAAGTATATATTCTCTACTAATGAATCATCACAAATATGTATAACATATATGATAGATATGGTCACGGCTACCTCACGCATAACTACCAATTGCTACAAGTCTACACTAGACGTAGGGGTCTGTTGTTGCAACAATTGAAAAACTTGTGTGATCAACAGCTGTCCTATTATCACAGTGGTAAAAAAAAAAAATCTAGCAGCCAGCACTTTCTGGTCCTGACATTTTTGTACAGTGTGCAAAAGAAATTTATTAACCCAAATATTTACTCCATGTATTATTTCATGCCAGCACTTTCTGGTTCTGACATATTTCTAAAGTGTGCAAAAGAAATTTATTAACCCAAATATTTACTCCATGTATTATTTCATGCCATCTAAATCCATAAAAGTCAACAAACCTATTTCCTTAACTTCCTTACAAATACAGTCAGGCCGCCTTTAACCGTCACTTGATAATTCAGCACGCTTGAAATTTGGCAGCAATGAGCTGTGAACGGATTTCCCCCATTGATTTACTACATGATAATCCGGCACCCTTGAATTTCGTCAGCTGCATGTTAATTGCAGAACAAAAGGGCTTTTTTGAATGTAATTTGCCTCTTTAATCCGTCACTTGATATTCAATGGAGGAAATACCTTGCAATAACATACCTGATTCCGCTGTACCGCAAAATCAATAATCACCTGACGTGTTCCAAACAAGTTCTGAGTTGATTAGACGTTTAATTGTTCCCGCCTTAAATGGTTAAATTTCATTGCAATGGCGACCCCAAGAATGATGGCTTTTTTCTATAATTTGCACGTTTTGTTATTAAAATTTCATGATTGGTAATACGTGTATGTTATTATGTTTTTATTTACTCATTGTAAGGTGCAAATTCGGTGTCTTCTTCTCTATATATCCTGGTGAATTATACTGTGATTTGTTAATCTGGCAGCTTTGCTAATCCGGCAAAATGACCAAAACAGACGGTGCCAGATAAACGCGGCCTGACTGTAAATTAATTATTTTTGTAAACACAACATGTATGTACTGCTTTGGCATGTCATCTCAGGCTTACCATTTGTATAG
This sequence comes from Hermodice carunculata, assembly GCA_964020975.1. Classification (NCBI taxonomy): domain Eukaryota; kingdom Metazoa; phylum Annelida; class Polychaeta; order Eunicida; family Amphinomidae; genus Hermodice; species Hermodice carunculata. The sequence continues at coordinate 34,731,955 of OZ026623.1, forward strand.
TTGCCGATACTGCCATATTATTGCTTACATATCACCAATGCTTGTAACAAAACTGAAATACTTGATGGTGCTGTCTTGTCATATTCTTTAAGGCGAATGTATACCAAATTGTGAAGGCCAGTATTTATGTGTTTTTAGGATAAACCAGGTGCATAATTACAAAACTTTTTACAAATGTCAGATGAATGTGTTACAATTTACATGTATTATAAACACAATATATTTCTCCAGCAGAATATTGATACATTAAGGGTAACTTATTTCATGAGCATAACCTGATAAACACTACTTTTCTCCCACAGAGCCTTAAAAAACATTTCATGAAGTATATTCTATTGCAAAGCATCAACATGTATTTTACAGTGAATCCTGGAAATGTCTTGAATAAAGTTCCTCTATATTCGTAAAGTAGTATGTTTCTTGTCGTTGATTACCTAACCTCTCAAGAATCCCACAATCTTGGTTTTAACAACTACGGCAACCATTTATGAAAAACAATGCACAAAAACCTACCAATATTGCGGGATCCTATATAGGAACATTTCTTTCATGTTTCACTACAGCACAAAGTATTCCCCTCCAAAAATTAATACCATGAAACTTGTTCATGATCTCATAGAAGGTACAAACTAACAAAAAAATAAATTTACACCAAATGTATATGACGAATGGCCTAGGTAGTCACTATGCACTTCACAAAGGAGAGTAATTTCAATAACTTGTGAAAGAATAGGGCCATTACAAATCTAGGGTCTGCTGACCTGTGATCGCAGAGTTTACAAGATCACTCGTATCTTTTTATCTGTCTCTTCCTATCATCTGTCGGCAGAGCATTAGGCCCATGGACCTCTGGTTAAGAAAAATATCTTGATATGTTGGTCCTAAAAACTAATCTCAATTTGGCCTGGTCTCTCAAGCCAGCTTTCACTGTATTCCCTTGTTTGGCAACAAATTATGAAAGTTACAACACCAAAAACTTTAGAAAATGGAGAATATTCTGGAAGCACATCATATGCACACACAATTATGTGTCGACAAAAAATAACAATCGACCATCAGGCCAGTTTGCTGCCACAGATTACAGTTGAGGCCCATGGCCTTGTTTTTGTTTTGTTTTTTTAATAAGCCCTTTTCACCTATTGGTATGTACTTTCAAACTGAAAGGACAAAACAAGCTGGTTACTTTATATATTCGTTTTGGATATATAAGAAAGGTGTGCCAAAACTACAAAATTAGGCAGTTGTGTTATCTGTTTTATATCCCAAATAGTATTATTACATTGTTCTTAGTACTTTTTAATGTTTACATAAGTCAGTTTTTTCTTACTTATCCATCATCTCATATCTGTATTACATGTAATTTGTATCTCAGGTGGCACATTATTGCATGCACATTGGTTATATTGTGATATCATTCCAAGTGATGCTGAACTTGGCACCCCATTTGGCGCACAAATTAAAATGGGCATGGAAAATTTTATAAGATATTCATTTTAATACTTTGAACATTACAGAAAGCTGCCAAAACTAAAAAACTAGGTAGCTGTATGTTTTTTTTATTATATAAATAAGTATTGGTAGGCCGTGTGTAGTTTTTTTGTATGTGTTTATATTTTCTGCTTATAAATCATCACAAATATGTATTACATATTTGTGGTCATGGCTACCTTAGGGAAAGTGCCAAAACTGCAAAAGCTGGTAGCTGTACTTTCATTATTGTATCAATAAGTATTGGTAGGTTGCATGTAGTATTTTTGTTATGCGTTTATATTTTCTACTTATAAATTATCACAAATATGTGTGATATTATGGTCATGGCTACCTCAGGGAAAGTGCAAAAACTAATAAATTGGGTATCTGTATTTTCTTTACTATATAAATGAGTATTGGTAGGCTGTTTGTAGTATTTTTGTTATGAGTTTATATTTTTTACTGCTAAATCATCACAAATATGTTTTTCATATATGAGAGATAGGTCCATGGCTACCTCAGGGAAAATGCCAAAACTACAAAATTGGGTAACTGTATTTTCTTGCATATATATAAATATATATATATATATATATATATATATATATATATATATATATATATATATATATATATATATATATATATTGGTAGGTTGTATATAGTATTTTTGCACGGGTTTATATTTTCTGATTGTAAATGATCACAACTGTGTATTACATATATGACAGATATGCTCATGGCTACTTCAGGAAAGTGCCAAAACTAGGTGCCTACATTTTCTTCATTATTATATGTTGATGTTTTGGAATGGGGATTTGGTCGAGTGGATATGTGCGTTTCCCATTTTAGCTAGGCGACTGTTGCCAAAGGTTGCAGGTTCGAGTCCCACTCGTTCCGAACATGAAAAAAAAATAAAAATTATTAAAATTTGTTACTTGGTCGTATAGTAATTTTGTTGATTTAGTTTATATTCTCTAGTTATAAATCACAAATATGTATAACATATATAATAGATATGGCCATGGCTTCCTCATGCATAACTACCAATTGCTACAAGTCTACACTAGACGTACGGGTCTGTTGATGCAACAATTGAATGACTTGTGTGATCAACAGCTTTCCTATTATCACAGTCGTAAAAAAATAATTCTAGCAATTATCGCATTTTGGTCCTGACACTTTTGTTCACGTTTGCTAAAGAAATTTATTATTTGATGCCATCTATATCCATACAAGTCAACAACTCTATTTCCTTAACTTCCTTAAAAATAGATTTATTATTTTTGTAAACAAAACATGTATGTTCTGCTTTGGGTAAGTGGCATGTTATCTCAAGGACTCTATTAGTTGGGGGATCCTATACAGAAACATTTCTTTCAAGTTTCATTATAACACATAAAGTATTCCCAATTCTGATTTTACAATTTTTTAAATTTTTACTGAAATTTTGGTGAAAGATTTTTTTTCCCCATTTTTACTCTACTTTAATCGTAGTGAACGACGGACATAACTGAACAATAATGTATAGGTGGAAAAAGCAAAACCTGGCCAAACAGCCGTTTCTGTAACTGAATTTTGACACAAATAGAGTGCTCATCCTTTATGTATATTCGGCACAAAAAGTGATTTTCTGGCGTTTTCCCATCAAAGTCTGAAAGTGACTGGTTTCAGATTTCTTTTCTTTTTTTTGGGGGGGGGGGGTGTTTTTGCTGTTGTTTTTTTTTGTTTTTTTTTTTTGCTGCCACTTGACGTAGCTCTCACCCATGAGCGACCTTTGTGATTGGTTATTAGGAACATGGTCAACAACAACAGCCCCCTTTGGAGAATTGTATACATGGATTAATCTGCAAATAAACAGTTTGGGACCTTTTAGTAACCAGGACTAATCGTTTATCTATGCTGGATTAGCAGAGTTCATTGAGAGTTCTTTGTTCTGGGATTGGGTAAGGAGCAGATTCCCGCCAGTTACCATGGCAGCTAATAAGGAACAGGATGGTGTGTAGGTCCCATCTCCAGTAGAGTTGAGGAAAGCGAGAGTGTCTGCCAAACAAAGTGTGACAATAATAGTAACAACTCTAAATAAGATCATGCCACAAGAAAACACTGACACTATCCTTATCAAAGAAAAGATAGCTGAATTAAAGGAAGCTGCAAAAAGATTTGAAGCTGCGTGTGAAGCATATCTTCCCCACTTGGGTGGAGAAGAAGACCTGTCAAATTATCTGATTGACGTAAGAGACCTAGTTACCATGTGCCTTCAGAAAGCAGGCAAATATGTAAATGATGGACTGACACAGCCTGCCCCCCATGGCTCTGTGCGGTCAACTGCCAGTCAACGTGAACTAACAGCAGCCAAAAGGGCAAATATTGAAATGAAGGCAGAACTTCTAAAATATAAACAGGAGCTGGAGACAGCACAATTAAAGCTGAAACAAGAGACTGAGAAGTCTCAGTTAGAAGTTAAGTCTGCCAAAAATGAAGGCATAGTGTGGGAGCATATGGAGTCCCGTGGGATTTTGATGAAGATTTTGTAAAATCTACTCAGAAATGTTAAATACATCTGAAATAACAGAAAAGAACATGTTGGCACTTTGCCAACCTGTTAGATTCAAAATGGCTGCCAAATTTCCAATTTTTGTCCAATTACAGGTCCCTTGAAGGTCCTTGCAGTATAAAGCACCTTATTTTTGGGTATTTATTTTCATAACTCCTGGCTATAAAGTTGGATTTTTATCTTCAAATTGAATCTTAGTCACTTTAGGCTCATATTTGTCTTAAAAGTATCAAATCTTTGGATCAAAAGAATGTAAACCGAACCGAGATAAATGACTTTTTTTTAAACAGTATTATGACACCAGTATATTGCTACAATAAAGGGCATCATCACCTGCCTTACCAAGTTCATACCTGTGTGACTGGGGGACCTATTTTAAATTATTATCATTCACACCTTCGTCTTGTCACTCTTATATTGCAAGTTTCCATTGGAAAAGTATAATGAAACAAGTGTACTGCCCAGAATTGATATTTTTCTAGTGGTTACCTGGGTGTTTAAACCACTCTGGCTGAGAAAAGGTAATAGAGTTGGTATGTTTTTACATTTGGGACATAAAGTGCTGGCGGGTATTGTCATCCCCTACATCGTCAGTCCATCTGTTCATCCGTCTTGTCAATGTTACCTTGATATTTCAAAAAAAATATTCACCATAGTTGTACCAAATTTTTATCGGAGATGCAACTTGCAATGGACCAGTTTGCTATTGAAAACTAGCATCCTCTTATTATTTTTAACCTTTTAATCAAACTTTTTAAGAATTTATTTCAAGGCTGTCTGAGTGGCGCAAAAGGGGGTGATGTTACCATATTATCTCCAAAAATATTTACCATAGCTCTCCTAAACATTTGTCACAGAAGAGCCTTATGATGGACCAGGTTACTATCGAAAACAGGCTTCCTCTGATTATTTCTTAACTTTTTATGAAACTTTTAAAGTATTTATTTGAAGGCCGTCTGAGTGGCGTCAACCCTGACAATGCTACCGCGATATCTCAAACAATTTTGATCGCACGTTTGCCAAATTTTGTCAGAGATGCATCTTCTGAGGGACCAGGTTCCTATAAAAAACGCATCCTGTTGGTATCTGTAAACTTTGTATGAAATTTTAAAGTATCTATTTCAAGGTCTTCTGAGTGGCGCACACGGAGACAATGTTACTATAATATATCAACAAGGATCTAAAGCAGCTTCATCAAATCTTCATCAGAGATTGCTAAAAATAATGATAAATTGAATTTTCACAGAAAAAATTGATGATGATAGGTTTGGGGAAGAAGAAAATTAATGTATGTTTAGTTCCAAGGTTGAATTTTTAATCATTGACCTTAGAGCGTGAAATGAATCAAGGCAGATTCAGATAATGTACAACAGCTGAGTATTTATGAACATTATAATTTTCTGCTGTCAATGAAAAAAATTATAAAAAAAGAAGCAAATTTCTCTAGAGATGCTCAATATAAAGGACTACGTTCTTATTGAAAACCAGCTTCCTCTCATTATTTTGAAACTCGTTATAAAACTTTTGAAGTATTTATTTGATGCTCTCTGATCATGATTCAGATTCAGATTCTTTTATTCGACAATAAATTCAATATATTTCAGTTGTTAGGTAATAATGACGGAAATATATGAACAAATGCAAAACAAAATATAGAGAGAGAGAGAGAGAGAGAGAGAGAGAGAGAGAGAGAGAGAGAGAGAGAGAGAGAGGGAGGGAGGGAGAGAGAGAGAGAGAGAGGGAGGGAGGGAGGGAGGGAGGGAGAGAGAGAGAGAGAGAGAGAGAGAGAGAGAGAGAGAGAGAGAGAGAGAGAGAGAGAGAGAAAGAGAGAGTTACCATAATAACTCAAGAAGGATTCATCACAGCTTCATCAAATTTTTGGTGCAGTTACACCGTATTATGACACCTGCAAAACAAATTTTAAAAAATGCAGAATTGGGGAAAAAACGTTGTGGGCGCCGAGGGTAATTCTTATCTGAACGCTAATTTCTTATTATGAGGTGGGCACTAAACACCTACTTCCATGCTTTGAAAAGCTGTAAATTCATGGGGCATGTTATCTCTGTTTAGCTCTCATCTATAATTGTTATTCAAAATGTTTTCTGTGGATAAAAGTGAATTTAAGACCTGAAAGGAGATGACTTTCTATATAGTTGGCCACTTTTAGGACAATTAGAGGACTAAACCCAAGAACTAATGGAGTTAATCAAGAATATCTAGAGGCCTTGCTACAGTCATTGTGCAAAAAAGTCTTTGCTAATAAATGTACTTGGATTATGGCAAGAATGTGTTCGGTCTTTCAATATAAATGAAGACTCAGCAAGTAATCTAAAAGCACTTGGGACACTATTTCTCCAAGCAGTTAGCTAATCAGATCCACCCATCAGCATGCCAGCACCATGCATTAGTCCACCACTTTAGTTACTATACAGGGAATCCTTCTGTCAACACACCAATACTACCATACAGACCTACAAAATACATTCAAACAAAGGGTAAGTTATAATAGGGAACAATGATTTGAACTGATGATCTTGGATCAGATGAGGAAAAAGTATTGATCTAGACTAAAAGGGTAATGAGAGATATAGTTATATATCAACAAGTTTTAATGCATAGATTATATTCATGCATTTTTTTAGCATATCAGCCATCTTGAAATTTGGTTGGTCACAACTGGTGTTAAGTTTCAAGATTGAAAATCATGACACAATGTTGTTACATGGTTGGAGTATGATATATAACTCTTAGATAATTTTAGTTGGAGAATATTGATTCTTTATGTAAAATGACATAGCGGCTTGTGGGGGGGGGGGGGGGAGTGGCGGTGGGGCAGCCATTTTGAGGAAATTCTGGCTATCTTGAATTGTGATAACTACAGTGCTATACATACCCTCATTGATGCCAGTAACAACCAAAATAAAGGCCAAATTTAAATCAACTATTCTAACACTAAATATTTATAAGAAACATGGAAAGTATAGATAAAATTTTTCAGATATTTTAAATTTTGGTGTCTAATAATATTCAAGTTTAGGGTAAAAGATATAAATAATGTTCCTGGATGACAAAAGGTTAAAGTTTGATTCTTAGATCTATTAAATCGAACATTTCGGACACATTATGTAACATAAAATATCATTATGTTTGGAGTTTCCGACCATTTTGGAAAATGGCGGCCATTTTGAATCTAACAGGTTGGCAAAGTGCCAACATGGTTTTTTATGTTCCTTAGGGTATAAATCACATTTCTGAATAGGTGGCATAAAATCATCAAAATCCCACGGGACTTAAAATCATGACATATGCTCCCACACTAGCAGGGTGGAGGTACTTGAGGAGATAGAACAGGAGGAACCTGACGACATGAGCATTAATGAAGCATCGGTGAATGGTCGCCATGACGATGGAGACATTTTGTTAACTTCCACATTGCAGCCCCAAGCCCGGGTGCCAGCATGGCTGAATGATAAGCGTAATGAACATGTTGATATTCCCAGTATGAACCAGGCCATGCTGTCAGTGATTAGAGACAGCCGAAATCAACCAAAACAATTTATCTCCATGATGCAACTTGCCAAGCCAGAACTTTGCAAGTTTTGATGGAGACCCCTTGAAGTTTTGGACATTTATTCGCTCCTTTCATAACCTTTACACAGAGGAGGTGAGTGCCAGGTGCAAACTTGTGTATTTATTGTCGTCATGTTCAGGCAAGGCTCGTAGCCTAATTGAATGCTGTATGGCGATGGAGCCTATTAGAGGCGATCATCAGGCAAGAGAATTGCTTAATGAGAGGTTTGGTAATGATTTGGATCCAGTACAGAACTGGGTGCAGGCCATAACAGATGGGCAGGCAATAAAAGCGAATGATAGCCGAGCATTGCAAAGTTTTGCTGATCAAATAGTAAAATGTCGAAAAATTCTGAATTCTGTCAATAAAATACATGCAATCAGTAATATGTCCAACCTGGTAAAAATCATGAACAAATTGCCATTTTATCTTCAACACAAATGGAGATCGAGTGTAAGAAAGATCAAAAATGCAGCTCAGAGGTGTCCTGATTTCTATGATATGGTGCAGTTTATAGTGCATTCAACACAAGAAGCTTGTGACCCTGTATTTGGCCTAACTAATGACAAAATGACCAGCAGCAGTAATCAAGCAACTGGGCAAGGATCAAAGACTAGGAGTAGAGTGTTTGCGACAAATACAGAAAGTGTAGAGCCCTCTAACAGTGTGTCAAAGCATAAATCTCAAAAACAAAAGTGTGTTCTCTGCTCAGCAGAGCATTGGTTGTACAGATGTCAACAATTCAAAGATATGAGTCCTAATGACAGATTTAAATTTGTAAGGAACAACAAGCTCTGTGATAATTGCCTGCGCGCAGGCCATAGAGCTAACAAGTGTGGACTGTCGTTTACATGCAGTGCAAGTGGTTGTGGCAAGAAACACAATTGACTGTTACATATTGAACAGGTAAATGAACCACAAGGGAACACGGTACCAAAAGCAGTTGATTCAGGAGATACAGAATGCAACACTCATGTGACAGGGGTTGGTGTTCAAAGGGTTGCATTGCCCATTGTTCCAGTTGAGGTCATGACCCTAGGTGGACGTCGATCTATTACTACATATGCCCCGTTAGACAGTGATCAGATAGCAACTTCTGTTCTGCTTCATTAGCAGAACAACTTTGGGTCAAAGGTAAGAAGCAAAAGGTATCCATGAGCACAATGAGCTGTACACCCAATATCATGGAAATAGAAACAGTGCAGATAAAGATCAGTGATGCTGACAGCAAAAGGAGCTAGATTGTACTGCCAAGGGTGTATGTAAAAACCCCAGATGTGTATCAGTGAAGCGTGTATAGCTCACGAGGTAGTTATAGTAAAATGGCCTCATCTTGATGGAATTCAGCTGGCTGAGGTACAAGCAAGAGAGGCAAATTTGCTTATTAGACAGGACGTCCCACATGTAATGATACCAGAGCAAGTTATTTCAGGCCCAGATAATGCCCCATAAGCATATAAGTTGGCACTAGGCTGGACGCTCAATGGCCCACTGACCTCTCATTCAGGCGTCATCAGAAATTAATTCCAATTATCTGCAAGCTGAGAACCTAGATGCTCATTTACATAGGTTTTGGCATGTAGAAGATGCAGAAAGCGCATATAGCAGAGATAAGAGGGGATGGTCGATGGAAGACCATAAAGCTATTTCTGTGTATGATACATCCATCAAGGAAGTTGATGGACATTTTGAGCTAGCTATACCATTCAGATTGGAAGCACCTCAACTTCTAAATACCATAGAAGTAGCCATGAATAAGCTTAGGTCTCTAAAGAAAAGATTCCTCAAAGATGAGTCCTTTTTTCAAAAATATAAAGTTGAAATGCAAAAGCTTTTGGATGAGGGCCATGCAGAAGAGGTGCCTGATCATGAGATAAACAGGCAAGACAAGAAGCTTTGGTATCTTGCTCATCATGCTGTGGAGCACAGTCGTAAACCTGACAAATTAAGGGTCGTGTTCGATTGTGGTGCTGAGTACAAGGGTGTTTTACAGGGGCCTAATCTCACAAATAATCTTGTTGGTGTATTATTGTGGTCCAAAGAGTGTGATATAGCAATAATGAGTGACATTTCTAGCATGTTTTTAAAGGTGAAAATAGCACCTGATGACAGGGATGTAGTTAGATTTTTGTGGTGGCCTGATGGTGATATCAACCATGACCCCAGAGTGTATAGAATGACAAAACACCTTTTCGGATCAATATGGTCACCTGCCCGTGCAAATTATGCTCTGAGGAGGCCAGCAGAAGGTTGTCCCACTGCTGTCACAGAGGCTATATGTAAGAGTTTCTATGTGGATGATTTTGTGAAGAGTGTTGATAATGAAAGTACAGCCATACAATTGGTTCATGGTGTATCAGAAGTATTATCCCAGTGGGGTTTCCATTTAACAAAATGGGTTAGTAACTCCAGGGAAGTGTTAGAAGGTATCCATGCTTCTGAACGTGCAGGTAAGTTGAAAGAAATTGATTTACATGGCAACCATACTCTTGCTATTGAGTCTGCCCTAGGGGTCCACAGAAAAAAAAATCGCTGATGGCTCTAAAACATGTTTCTTGGGGATAAAGAATATTCCTATGTCAAAGAAAACCCCAAAGACGCTGTAGTCTTATAATTCCTGCAGCTTGCAAGCCAGGCCTATACCACTTGGGCGGTATACATGCAGAAGAAGTTGGCATTTGTCGGTGAGACCCTACAAGCTCTGTCTGCTGTTGATCCAGTTGTAAGGGGTCATTCCATTTCCGTCAGAGGGTTGAAGACATTGGCAGGTCTCATGTCTCATCTGTTGCACACAGACAACCAGGTGATGACAGAAATCCAAAAATTTTCAGTGGATTCAAACCTCCCACCATTTGTCCAGGATAGTGTGACATAGTGGTTTGGTGGGCTGAAGTCATGGAGTCAGGCATGTATCCTTCATTGAGTGTGGTGGTAAGTGTGGCTCTGTCCTGTTTCCAGGGGCCAAGGGTGGAGTCCCCGTTCAATGTGATGGGAGATGTGCTGGATCCCAAGTCTGGGAAGATGAGAACCGATAGTGCCTTTCAAACAGTGAAATATGCCCTGAAATGTAGCAGAAAGATTGCTATTGAATATTTCAAATTTGAAGATCAAAAATATGGACCAGTAGATAAAAGGTTATGCAGAGACCTCAGGGGAGCAGCAAGGCAGACAAAGAGAGAAAACTGAAGGCAAAAATTCAGCGACAGAATATACATGCAAACCAACTCTGAGCGCCCAGGTTGCAAAAAAAGAAAAAACAAAAAACAAACAAAAGAGGACACAGAACATGCAGCCAGATTAGCTCATGCTGAAAAAGAAAGGAAGCAAGCGAGAAAAAGGGCACTGGAAGTTTTGGCAGAAGTGAGACAAAGAAGAGAAAGTTGTGAAGAAAAAGACAGAGTGACCACTTTTTGACAATGACAGTCTTATTGTTATAGCTTTGTTTTAATGTACAGGGGATTAACATTCATTTGATTAGTATTCTCTTGAATACCATGTATAAGAATGCAATCTCTGGACCCTGGATACATTTACATCTGTATGTGCCATCTAGAACATACATATCATTAGACTGTACAGGAACAATCTGATTTGTGTTCTATTGAATACTTCACCAGTATAGGAATGGAATATCTAGAGCTTGGATACATGTGCATCAGTTTATGCCATCTGGTCTTGGAACATGTTATTTTAGTAATACATTATCAAACTGATTTGTGTTTTATTGAATACATGGAATGTGAATGGAACTATTGCATTTCTTGTAAGTGCACATAAATATCAGCAGCAATGTGAGTATTCTTGTCTTGGCTTCAGATTTAATGCATTTACAGGTCTTTTCATGTATGGAAAACAGATGACCAGATGGGTATTACAGTTTTATGTTTTATTCAAGATATACTTGTGCTCCAAATTTCCTTTGTGAGTTCTGGTCTGTGACTTCTAAACATTGTCCACTATGTCCAGAAAAAGGCACTTTGTGTCTTGAAAATGCTGAAAACCGGGCTTTGCCCCCTGGACCCCCACCTAGTCGGCCACCAAACCCCCGGCCATGTTTCCTCTTTTTTCATCCTTCATTCTCATCCCTGATTTATTGTTTTTTGTTTTTATTTATTTTAAAGGACAACAGCTACACAGACACAGACTTTTGCACAACGGACTCTGACACAGGCAGCACAGTTTCAACAAGTGAGACACATGATGATGCCCTTGTTACAGATGTGGAAAAGGCCATCTTGATTGCTGTGCATGACAGCTATGTTTGTGAGGATGAGAATAAGGAGTTGGACAAGCTAAGGCATTCACATGCAAGCGCAAACATAATGACAGGGCTCCGTGTTCCACCAGATACACCCCAGAGGCTCTTGTTGGCAGAAAGATGAAAGTTCATGAAATGACTCCAGGGAATTAATTATTGTGCAGTACCAAGTGACATGTCCCAATTCAAAGGACAAGTATAATTTAAATAAAGTTTCAAAAGAAAAAAAGTTTGCCATGAGTACAACCAAAAATTGTTGAAAGTATAGCTGCAAGCTATGGCTAGAGCCCTTGGTATTATTTATCACAAAGTTACAGGTCCATTCTGGGCAATGTTACATGGTGATGTACAATGTGTAGATCAATACATCTATACTCAGGAGATGCTTCAGTGTTTCAAGGACTGGGCAGATGACAGTTCAAGTTTATTGAATCCTGGTCCAGGGATATTTGGTCAGTTCCAAATACCTGAAAGTGATTTGTCGTGTACACTATTTGCACCCAATCTGCCTGGTGAGGATATAACCAAAATGACTTTGCAATCACTTATGAAAGGTTTCATTACAGTAACTGAAAGACAGTTGGCTGATTTCTTGCCTGGTGGCACATTTGGTCAACAACCAACAGAGGAGCTGCGACAATCAATGCAACATTGCAAACTAACAAATTTGATCTCAGAATAAGAGTTTGGAGACCTAGATTTCTTGCAGTTCAGACATCGCCATGCCTCTATGCATTATCATTCGTGGGGGCAGATGGTGAAGCGCACTAAGACAATCTCAAAGTGGCTTGCGTCAAAATCTCAAACAGAACAAAAAAACTCTGTTAAAGATGGATGGCTCATGGTAAAAGTGTAGCACTTTGACAAAAACACAATAAAGCAGAACAGAAAGTTCTATGTGATACAAAAAAAAAGGCTAGATGAAACCCACCGTAAGAAGTGTGAAAAAGAAGCCAAACAACTGGCCACCCAAAAACTGATAGTAGAAAGGGTGATGAAACATGGTGGGCCATGTTCTTCTACTGGCGATGTCAACACTGTTCTTCGAAAAAGTAAGACATATTCCTAGAAAATAAACATCCTGTAAAATCCTGAAGTATTTTTAAGATAAAATAATAAAAGTAAATTATAAAAGTACCTGATGAGAGGTGAGGTCCGCCAGCAGGCAAGCAGAGATGGGAGGTTAGTCAGTACACAAGCAGTACTGCTGACTGGCAGATGCATTGCCTGAGGGTACGCATACAAGTTAATAGAGTTTGGTCGGAGAAAAACAAATTAGAAAAACAAATTATGTAATATTGATAACTGTGCGTGAAGATTTGCTGTACAAGCTGGAATCAAAGTAAATTGTTCCTCTTGTACAACAAAGGTTTTTGGTTTTGTAACTTTGAGTTATGCAACGTGACAACAAGAAATGTACAAATTGCTGACCACGACTTCTTTCAAGTACCAATAAAGTTAGGATCCCATTGTGACCTGATGAGGATTCGATGTGTCCTGACACATCGCCTCAAGGCAGTAAACTCATTGCCTGAGCAGGTGACAGGCATTTGAGCGTCAATAAGAAACCTGGACTTGCTTAAGGTATTGTGTTTACTGCGTAAATTCTCTTCAGGAATGTAATTAATTCAGCAGAAGTGTGAGAACACCGCTTCTCTTCCGCACTGATAGTTTTATGTTGTCAATCTTAAAAGGAACTGATGTACTGTTGCGTAAATATACAAGCTGATTTGGCAGGAACTAATAAGCATCTTTTGTAAGAAGTCGTTTGTTCACGTTGTTTATTCACGTCACGCTGCAAGAGGATTAAGTAATAGAATATGGCCTTGAGCAGGTGACGCTTTCTATATAAACTGTACCTGGATGAGAATAAAGTGTCTTTTGGTTTCGGACTCTTGCTGAGACCACTGATGTTGACCAGTCAAGCCTGGCGTTGTGTTGTCATTCAGTAGCCATGAACAGTGATCCTTCTGACGTGGGTCAAGCCGCGACCTTGCGCAGCCCAACTGCTCATTAAGAAGTTATCATAAAACAAAAGTCAAGTCATTGCACGACTTTTTCATTGGCGAGCTTGCCAGGATATTTTTGTAAGAGTGGAAATGTCAACACCTAACGAAAATAAACCGAAAATTGACTGGGACAGCATCCGCAAGAATTGGAAGCCTTTGCAAAGCTACGAGGCTGCGTTCTCTACACCAGCAGGGGCCGAGACAGACGTGCCAGCCGAGGAACTGCCAGAAGAAACAGGTACAACTAACAACAGGGACGATTTGAAAACCCTGGAGGACGAGGTGGATGACCACCATTTTAATCGTCTTTAAGGCAATAGTAAGTACGAACTGGTCGCGTTAATGGAAAACGGCAACTTTTGTGAGAGTTGTAATGTAAGAAACATTGCCTCAGTAGAGAGCCTGTTAGAGCACGTTAGACAAGAGCACTGTGGCAGTCACTACGTGTATGTATTGAAGTGTGCCGCTTGCCCTCTCCGATTGGCAGAAGCCACGGCAACGAAAGACTTCGGTAGGGTAACCTACCTCATGAGGCAACACTTAGCCTGGGCTAACCACGGAGTGGCTAAACAATATTCAGTAACCAGAGTTAAAGAAGTGGTAAAGAGGACTAGGGCACCCCCGTCCTACTTAAAAGATTACTACCTTCACTAAGGTGACACGCGATGGATCCAGCGCAGTTGGAAGGCCTTCAGGCCAACATTGCGGGACTGATGGAGCGTCTGGCCATACTCCAGGACCAGTTCCAAAATGACCAGCGAGAGCAATGGCGTCTCCAAAGGAGAAAAGACATTATTAATTCGCTGTGTGCGGGCATGACCCACTGTGACGGGGAGGTCAGCGCTCAAACAAGAAATTATGTGTACGATATAGATCTGCTAATTCCCGCCATGGGGAATGACCATGCGGCCATAGTACAGGTAGTCTTGAAGACCACGACGGGTCCCCTCCGCAGGGAACTCAGGCGATATCTAGAAAGACAGCCGGAGGGCCGAGACCAGGTCCCGTGGGGCCGTATAAAAGCCCACATTGAGAGAACCTTCCTCTCTGCCGACGAAGACGAAAGGCTACAGGTTGACCTGGAGCAAATTGGACAAGGGGGAGGCGAGACACTAGCGTCGTACAACCGCCGGTTTAGGGAAGCCGCCCAGCGAGCCTACCCGGGGAACAGGTCAGCTGACGCTGAGCGAGTAGTCCTCCGGCAGTACTTGAAAGGGCTGGAGTCGGCAGAGCTGGCCAAGAAGGTAAGCCTAGAGTTGACGAACCAGACCTTAGAGGCAGCCTTCACTTTCATAGAACAAGTGGAGGCAGGTCTGGAACGTTACGCCGGGCTTTGCAGACGGGAAGAACCAGAACCCATGGACACCGCGGCATTGCAGCCGGCACATGCAGCCACCCCTACTCCCCTGGAAGAGATACGGGCAGCGCTGAAGAAAATGCAGAAGGGACAAGATAGGTTAGTCAGCCGGGTAGCCACCGTGGAGACTTCCCTACGAGTACTTCAGCCACGCCCGCCGCGAGCTGCCACGACCGAGCGCCAGGGATCTCAGCGACCGGCAACCAACGTGGCCTGCTTCATCTGTGGTGGCCCACACTTTAGGGCAGGCTGTCCGCAACGCCCTCCGCCTCGCCGCCAGGCCCAGGGAACCCCAGCGGCACCAGCGGAAAACTAGAGGAGGCAGGAGTGACGAGCTCGAGCTCTAGACTGGGTTTGTCAATCAAGGCGCAAAATGTAAGTATTAAGTGCTTGATTGATACTGGAGCTTGTGTTTCACTCTTGCATTTCCAGGTTTTTAGGCATATCTGTAAAGTAACTGGGAGACCGAGGCTGTTACAGCCAGCTCCCCCCATCTTGAATGTTTCGGGAAAACCAATTCGGGTCTTTGGCCAAACGGAAATTCAGTTTGGGGAGCTAGGTACTCTCAGTATGGTAGTTGTAGATAGTATATTGCATGAATGTATATTAGGGAACGATGCCTTGGCTGCGGGCCAAGCCATCGTTGACTATGGGGCCAAGGTCTTGAGATGGGGTACTAAAGTTTTTAAGGTCTACCCCTACAAGGCCCCTAAGTGTTTGGACATGGCCGGTGTAGTGGCCGAAGGTATTGTACCCTCAGAGTACACTGAGGTCATACAGAAATATAAGGATGTGTTCTATACAGAAGGGAAACCATTCGGGCAGTGCCCCCTGACTGAGGTAACTATTAATACCGGGGATCATCCCCCCATCAGGCAGAGGCCTTACCGCACCCCTCTAGCTAAACGTAAGGTGGTAGATGAATGCATCGACCAGATGCTTAAGGATGGTGTCATTTACCCCAGTAATTCCCCCTGGGCATCACCGGTGTGTCTTGTCCCTAAAAAGGACGGGACCACTAGGTTTTGCGTGGATTATCGGGCCTTGAATGACATCACGGTCAAGGACCGTTACCCCTTACCCTTGATTCAAGACATCTTCGACCAGCTGGGGGGAAAGAAGGTTTATAGTGTCTGTGATTTAAAGAGCGCTTACAACCAGCTTCCTGTGGCCCTGGGCGACCAGGATAAAACTGCCTTTGTATGCCATCGTGGTTTGTTTAATTTTAGAGTTGGGTCTTTCGGCTTGGCAAATATGCCGAGTGTTTTCCAAAGAACAATGGAATTGGCCTTGAATGACTTGCTGGGCAAATGCGTGTGGGTGTTCCTCGATGACTTGGTTATCGCCTCCTCCTCGGTGGAAGAGCATAAGCGGGACTTGGAGGCAGTATTCATGCGCTTGCGTACAGCAAAATTGCATTTAAAGCCCTCCAAATGCTTCTTTGGAAAAACCAAAATTAAACTATTGGGATACGTCATCACCCCAGAGGGCATACAGAGCGATCCTGAGAAGGTGCGCGCGATAGCAGAAATGCCACCCCCGACGACCGTAAAGCAGGTGCGCTCCTTTGTGGGAATGGTCAATTACTATTCTAAGACCATTCCGAATTACGCGAACACCGCGGAGCCCCTAATCAGATTAACTAGAAAAACCCAACCTTTCGTGTGGGGGCCAGAGCAACAGGGTGCCTTTGAAGAATTAAAGCGGTTGTTAATGTCGGAAGCCATTATGGCTTACCCCCAAACGGACAAAGAGTATAAGCTCTACACAGATGCAAGCGACACTTGCATAGGTGGCGTCTTGGTGCAGGACGACCACCTAGGAGTGGAGAGAGTAATCCAATATATCTCACACCAGCTCTCCACTACCCAGCGCAAGTGGTCCACGATAGAGAAGGAGGCCTACGCAGTGGTTTACTGTATAGATAAATTGAGGGCCTATCTTTACGGGGCCGATTTTGTAGTCTACACAGATCACCGTCCGTTACGCTCCTTGTTCACTAAGGAGATGCGCAATACGAAAATCCAGCGTTGGGGGGTATTTTTGGCAGAGTTTGGCGCCAAGATCAGATATGTGGAGGGGCGGCGTAATTTGAAAGCTGACCTCTTATCCCGCCTACCACCCCCCACAGTAGGAGTAATTGACATGACCGAGTGGATAGACCCTGAGGCAATGCCGAGTGGGGAAGCCATCACCAGAATACCACTGGAGGCTGACCTGCTGCAGGCTGAGGCGATCCGGGAAGCGCAAGTTAAAGAATTTTCTTCCTTGTTTTCAGAAGCACAGGGCCCCGACTCTAATTATGAAGTGTTCGATGGGCTTCTATACTCCATAAAACGACCCACTAACATGTCCCCATGGTACCCAAGGCTAGTTCTGCCTGAGGCATTTCGTAGCCAGGTGATCGATAGGTGCCACAAGGATGTGGGTCACATGGCGGTTATGAAGACCCTTAACCGAGTACGGGAGGCTTATGTTTGGCCTGGTATGCGGCAGACTATAACTGACCGGCTTAAGCTCTGCCCCCTGTGCACAATCAATCAGCGTAGGACAGAGAGGCCGACCATGAGTGAGATGCCCCTGCCCGCCTACTGTATGCAGGTAGTGGGAGTGGATCTCATTGGCCCCTTTGTCCCTAGCGAACAAGGTAATAAATATGCGCTAGTCATTGTGGACCATCTATCCGGATGGGCAGAGGCATTTCCAATACCCAGCAAAAGTGCCAATGCCGTAGAAACAGCCCTGGCAGAGGAATTCTTTCCCCGCCACGGGATTCCCGAAGTTGCTATTTCGGACAGGGGACTGGAATTCTCGGCTGGACACTTTCGCCAGTACTTGCGAAGTTCTGGAATAGAGCACCGCCAGTCCACACCTTACCACCCCGAAACTAATGGTAAGGTGGAAAGGGTGAATAGAACCCTGAAAGAGATGGTGACCAAGCTAGTTAACAATAATGCCCGTGGGTGGCAAAGCCAATTAGCCAATGCCCTCTATGCCTATCGCAACAGTGTCAACGATGCTACAGGATTTACCCCATTTTACCTTATGTACGGAAGGCGGGGTAGACTTCCCTTGACCAAGTGCTTGGCTGCAGGCTCAGGACTCGATAACCTGGGTGGACGGTTAAGTGACCTCTCAGAGGCACTCGCTCAGGCCAGGGAGAACCTAGCTGCATCCCGGCACTACAATAGGGAAAGGATCAACAGACGGGCCAATGCAGGCGACTTGAAGCCTGGTAATACAGTCATATTTAAGGCCCACGAAAATATGACATTCACTTCCGGTTGGGACCCGCAGTATGAGGTCACCCGGGTTCGTGGCCCCGTCTGTTGGATTAAGCACCAGCAGAGTGGTAAGACCCGTGTGGTGAACAGGGGCAAGCTGTTGTTAGTGGATCCCAATATAGCCTGGGATGAGTTGCGGCCTCGGCCCCAACGAAACCCTAGGCGCGGTGTCCACTATTCACTGACAGCGGTGGCCCCTGCCACTACGACTACTCAACCTGGTGGAGCAGCCATTGCGGGCCCTTCGGGTGCCGCCGTGGCTGAGGACAGTGATGATCCAGATACTGGATCCGTGTCAGGAGATTCGGTATCGAATCAACAAGAAGCCGATGTTCCAACCGAAACTGGTGAACAAAGCCCTAACGAGACCCCTGTGGTTCGGGCCCCACCAGTTCAACATAAGTATGGAACTAGGTTGAATACTGGTAGATCTACTTTACCGGTAGGTGACACTAGTGCTCCCGATCTCGTGCGCAGTAGGACACGGTGGGAGCGGATTGATTGTGGTCCTTACAACAGAGCCCACAGGCCAAGTCGTGTAACTAGGTCATCTGTAATGGCACGTGACAACCCGGAATCTAGCCTCGCTTTGAACGCAAGGCAGGGAACGTCACATGGGGTGGTTGCGCAAGGCACTGAGCGAGTCAGTCCTTTAAATGAGACCTCACGTGAGACCCATGGTTATCTCACACGGTCAAGAGGACGAGTGCCTACCCCTCCACCACCGCCAGTTGGAGTAAAGAGACCTTCAAGCACGACCTCAGAATGTCCTCTAGATTCGGGCGAACTGAAAAGGCAGCGCATAGCCGCTGTGGAACTTGTCTGTGCCTTCTGTTGTACGCCCTCTGTTTCGGAAAGCTCGATGCTTCATTAGACCCCCTTGAGGATGGCCTTCTGCTGACTAAAGCAGACCAACTGAGAGTTCAATCGGCAGAATGGACTGTGCTGGTGGTTATAGAGACTCCAAGGGTCGACCCTACCCTCCTGAGGAACATAGACATTGTTTTGAACCAGATAACTAGGGCGCATAGTAGAAGTATAATTTCCAATGTGCAAAGCACCTCGTGGATCGGCCGCTTGAACTTCCTCAAAACCTATTTAGGACACGCCAAAGATAACCTGTATGAAACGGGGCCCCCACGTCGGGTACGCCGCGGTTGGTTCAACTTCCTGGGACAAGTAGGACATACCTTGTTCGGATTAGCAACTGACGACAGTGTAGCGGAATGCAAGCGTGCCATCCGGAATACCCGGCAATATCAACAGGAAATTGTCCATCAACTAAATAAACAAACTACAGTTCTCAACCGGACTCAACAGGCCACAGCCTGGAATCACCATCAAATTGCACAAGTAACTGACTTTATTTCTAATCGTTTGATACCAAAAATTAATAAAGCCCTAGCCAAATTAAACTATACTAATAATAGAGTGTATCGCCTAGAACGGGCATTTTATTTCGAAAGAATAGTGGCGACCTTGGAGCAAGTAACAGTCTCGTATGTGCGCTTGTTGCGTACCCATGCCCGACAGAAGGCATCCCTAGAAATGGGAAGATTGACAGAGGATATTCTGAGTGTACCGCAGCTCCAAGATATATTAAGCCGCGCTACGTCTACAACTACATACCCAGTTGACCCACTTCAATGGTACTACGAACATGCCCATATCTACCCCGTGTGGGGGAGGGATACTCTGATCTACCGTGTCAAATTACCACTGGTGGACGGCCACTTATACAATCGGTATAGCATGGCCACATGGCCCGTGCCCTATCGGGGGCAGGGCTACTCTATACAGATAGTAATAGACCATCATGACGTAGGGATGAGTACCCTGAATGGCGATATATTCCATCCAACTGGTTGCATGGGCTGGAAACCCATGGTTTGTAGAACTGGTCCGTGCTTTAACGCCCATAGGTGGAGCTGTCCCAAGGCCTTAATAGCTGGGAACCGTAAAAGGAGTAAGCATTGCCGGGCCCAACTGAGGCAGGCAGGAAACGTGACGCAAGTTACGGAAATAAGTTATGGCGAATACGTAGTAGTCACTTGGGGCGAGACGTTTGAGACCCGTTGTGAAGGTCAGGTCAGCTCTAGGCAAACCGTGACTGCGGGTACGTATCTCATAACCGTTTCCCCCAGGTGTACTGTCATGGGAGATGGAGTAACACTTACAGGACTTATCGAGCGCGTGGGTCATGTATCAATTAAGGCCCTGCGTGTTCCTACGCCCAATATGTTGAACGTTACTGATATCATTCCGCAAGAACAAGCTGTTTCTCTTTTACAACAACCGCATTTCGATCAAAGGTATCCGGAGGCTCAGTTTCAACTGGCCCCAATTCCCGTTCCGCCCCAGGCCTTTAATTGGATGGATCATAGTGGTACTGTTTCGGTGGGCTTGGCGCTTGCAATAACCTTGGTCTTTATTATAGTCGCAATAGGCGTATGCATTGCATATAGGAAGCGCGAACATATTAAAAGACATGTTCAGTCTTGTTTAGCTGAGGAGGTCGATGAAAAGGGTGCCCCGGGGAATAAAATCATCGAAATGGAAACTATGGAGGTTTTCCCTGATGATTGCCTGTCAGAAAAGGATAAATTGCTCCCGGACCAGGTAGTACCAACCCAGGACTCCCCGAAGCCCCTCCCAGACCCTAAAGACTGCGTTCCTAAGCCACAACCAACCTTTCACTTTTCGGCCTCACCCGCAACAAAAACTGGTATTGCCAAACCATAATAATGAGCTTCTTATTGTCTCATGCATCTCCCTGGTGGTGCGCCATCACATGGAGTTGAGGGTGTGCCGTAGGTGGTGGTGATTCATGCGGCCGCATGACACCTTGGATGTATGCTTCAATATGGGTGTACCTATTCCTAAGTTTGTAAACCCCTTTCTAATAAATTTTAGCTTGTTTGCCTTTCTGTGGACAAGGTGCACTGCCCGCAGGTTTCCCTGGGATGATTTATGTTCAGTAATGATGGGCTCACTTACAATGTTATATAAGTACAATACCTGTTAATTATGTTCTCCACCCCGCAAGGTGAATGACTGTATGTCATGTTTTTGTAGAGCCCTGATCAAGCTCGTAACGATCCAGCCTCTTATTAGTGGCTGTGAAGTGACCCGGGCAGAGGTGTATAGTGCGCTCCCTGCACCTGCCTGTGGGGTGTCAAGACATGGTGGCACGTTTTCTTATTTTGATAAGTATTTGATGTGATTAAATAACCTATATTATAATGGGATGTATACCTTCAGCCGCTATGCTATTTACTGACCTGGAACACACTGTGAAACCCACACAGTGGTGAAGGTGATGTACTAGTAGATCGCTGATCAGTATACAAACGTTCATTCTTATCATTTAATTGTTTTGTGTAACCAAGTACCAACAGCAGTGCCGATAAGAACAAAAGAGGCACCCTATTGTGGTTTATTTTCTTTGTATGTAATCTTCTATCCTATCATTCGAATGGTCAAATGGCACTGGAGTGGGAGATGAGAGTGTTAAATTCCGGTACCGGCTAGTTTGGATCCATCCGATCCACTTAGTTCATGGGAGTTGCGTCCCTGCCCGCGGGAAGCTACCATAGCTCTTGTCTTCCTCTCCTTTGTCTCTCTTCTGTATGCATAACTGTGATATGTCACAACATTTATTGATAAAAAGCATGGTGGTTTTATTTACAGAATGGTAATTGCAATTCGATTATGGCAGCCTGCCTAATCAAGTGCTAGGTTTGGCAAGGGCAAGTGCTGAATGACTTGTCCCATCGGTGGGCTATGTTCTGGAACCTCTGGGCCCAGTTAGGCAGCTGCCACACAGTTAATGTAGTTTGTATATTCTATTTGTATAAAAATATACTGGCGAGCTTTGTCTGTGTAGTCAGTAGACTTGTTGTACCCAGTTGGATGTTTCCAACTGCAAACAAGGGTACGAGCAAGGTTAAGGTTGTTCTAGGTTAACGTTGTTCTTAATGTTGTTCTCAGACTCTAAGAAGGAGCTGAGGTATGTCAATCCAGCAAGACATGTTTTTTTTTCTCTCCACATCTGTGGATAGGCATCTGGACGTCTTGCACAAGGGATTGTGTTTTGGTCAACAAAAGATAATATATCATACTTGATAAGAACTATGGATATGGTATTGGTAATAACTCTTCACTTTGTGTTCTCTCTTTGAATTTCTCCAGGGGTACCTTTCTTATTTTAATGCATAACAAGTAGTGCATTAAAAGAAAACAAGGGTACGAGTGTAAAATCCTGAAGTATTTTTAAGATAAAATAATAAAAGTAAATTATAAAAGTACCTGATGAGAGGTGAGGTCCGCCAGCAGGCAAGCAGAGATGGGAGGTTAGTCAGTACACAAGCAGTACTGCTGACTGGCAGATGCATTGCCTGAGGGTACGCATACAAGTTAATAGAGTTTGGTCGGAGAAAAACAAATTAGAAAAATAAATTATGTAATATTGATAACTGTGCGTGAAGATTTGCTGTACAAGCTGGAATCAAAGTAAATTGTTCCTCTTGTACAACAAAGGTTTTTGGTTTTGTAACTTTGAGTTATGCAACGTGACAACAAGAAATGTACAAATTGCTGACCACGACTTCTTTCAAGTACCAATAAAGTTAGGATCCCATTGTGACCTGATGAGGATTCGATGTGTCCTGACACATCGCCTCAAGGCAGTAAACTCATTGCCTGAGCAGGTGACAGGCATTCGAGCGTCAATAAGAAACCTGGACTTGCTTAAGGTATTGTGTTTACTGCGTAAATTCTCTTCAGGAATGTAATTAATTCAGCATAAGTGTGAGAACACCGCTTCTCTTCCGCACTGATAGTTTTATGTTGTCAATCTTAAAAGGAACTGATGTACTGTTGCGTAAATATACAAGCTGATTTGGCAGGAACTAATAAGCATCTTTTGTAAGAAGTCGTTTGTTCACGTTGTTTATTCACGTCACGCTGCAAGAGGATTAAGTAATAGAATATGGCCTTGAGCAGGTGACGCTTTCTATATAAACTGTACCTGGATGAGAATAAAGTGTCTTTTGGTTTCGGACTCTTGCTGAGACCACTGATGTTGACCAGTCAAGCCTGGCGTTGTGTTGTCATTCAGTAGCCATGAACAGTGATCCTTCTGACGTGGGTCAAGCCGCGACCTTGCGCAGCCCAACTGCTCATTAAGAAGTTATCATAAAACAAAAGTCAAGTCATTGCACGACTTTTTCAATCCGTTACAGGAAAACTGTTCTGGGCATTGGAGATATGAGCTTTTGTCAAGATTTCTCGGTACTTTTCATGTTGTCCTAAATTTTCACTTCTTTTGAAATCTTCCTCTCAATAAACTTGATGATGTGAAACAGCGAGTCCGTTTGTTCATGTTTACTCTCGGCTTCATGAATATGATCAACCCACATGATGTAATGATCTCCTAGCGTGCCAGGATTACTATGCAGCAGGCAGGCCCATATTATACATAATTGTAGTACACATGTTTCAGGCCATTTCCTATTTGTCACGCTATTTGTTCCCGGCTGTAATCTTGCAAGACCTGCAGGGATACCAAACAACATGGCTTTAGGTGGCACATGGGCCATATTTTTTTCTGATAAAACAATTTTTTGTGGTCAAGTAAAATGATCCGCTGGTGATTGAGAAGAGGAGGCAGAGCCCCCCAAAACCAAACAACAGGCTTACCGGGCATATGATGCCTCAGAAAGGAAGTGTGAATTTGGGCAAGCATGGCTCATTAATGACAACAAAGAGCGATGCACTTGGCTTACCTTTGAACAAGATGGAGAGCCCAGCATGTCTTGTAAAGCATGCAGGGCATTTCCCCAACATGCTGATCGTACTTCTAGTTTCTTCAAGGAAAATGGTTGTACAAACTTTCAACTTGCGACCATAAAGATACATGAGGGTACGCATAAACATTGGTTCTGCATGAGGGTGTGGGAAACCAAGAATACCCCAAGTATGCCTACAGATGCTGGTCGTGCCATACGTCAGTTAATGCAGCTTTATTGAAAAAAATCTCACTGATGTTCAGTCAATAGTGCTGAAAGGTCATCCCTTCACAGACTTGAAATGGCAGTGTGAACTAGATGTTTCCAAAGGATTAGATTTGGGGAATACATATAGGAATGACAAGGGGGCCATGGTGTTTACTCACTTTATTGATGAGATGGAACTGCAAAAGATGCAACAGGAAGTCAGGAAAGCCAGATTTGTTTCTTTAATGATTGATGGGGCAACTGATTCGGCAGTCTTGGAGCAGGAACTCCTGTATGTACGATACTGCATTGAGGGTAAAATTAAAATGCAGTTTGTTGGCATTAAGAGCACAGAGAAACCTGATGCCCCAGTCAGTTTAATGGACAAAATGTGTTCTGCTTATCTACATATGCCACAAGGTGGCAGTGTACTGTATAAGTCTCTCCAGTGGCTCCTGATTTAAGGCAAGTTTTATGCCTATTTTTGTGAGTGACTCAATGTCAAAAGTGCACAAAACATCTATGAATGTGCAAGGACACTACTGATTCACTTTTTACTGTGCAAAACTGTGGGGATTTGCCACAAAGTGATGTTTACATGGGAGGCTGGCTGAAACAAAGGATTCCAAGATGGAGGGAAACACACGAGGACCTGCTACATCACAGTAAATGCTGATGACCGAGGCATATCCAAAGTGAGCATATGTATCAATTTGTTTTGTTCAAATTCTAACTATAGAGGACTGAGCCATGAATGTAACATTTGTCAAGGATATGGCAAGAAATGCAACTTTTGTCAAGAAATCTACGGACTTAATGGACTCAATAGGGTCATCAATATTTCATGGTTTATCTAGGAGAAACATGGATCTTGAGGTGTCTAACCAAGAGGAATCTTTCTCAGGATACAGTAAACCAAGTGCACCTCCCCCAAGATGGCCCACTTATGCTGCTGATGTCAGTGAAGTGAGCACCAGAGACATTGAGTTATCAGCTATGGATAGTATCACTGAAATTTCTAGGGAGGCTGACCCAGTTACAGAGCCACCAAAAGCTGAGGTAAAGCCTAAGGTAACTAAAAAAGGAAGTCCAGCATGACCTAAGGCGGAGCCATGTTGAGGATACGATCACACCTCTAGAGAGTGACACCAGCTCATTCAGTAGCATGAAAAGGTTTTGGAAATTTATAAAACATCAGCAAACCGACAATTGTGGGGTGGCCCCACTAAAGGCCAACGGCAAACTAATCACAGATGCTAAAGAAAAGGCAACAGCATTGAATGAGCAATTTAAATCTGTCTTCACCATAGATGATGGCGACAATATTCCATCAACGACTTGCTCTGCACCACCAAAAGCATCGATCCATATTCATACCCCAGGGGTATTGGAGCTCTTGAAAAACCTAAGCCCAAATAAGGCCATGGGCCCGAACAACATTGCTCCCTGTATACTAAAAGAACTGGCTGATGTTATCGCAGAGCCATTATCGCTAATCTTTAAGAAATCACTTAAAGAGGGAAGAGTACCTGCGGACTGGAAGCATGCAAACGTTTCACCTATATTTTAACAAGAGGGCTGTGTGAACAGCCCGTGCCTCAGCTGATCTTGACATTCATCACACTTGCAGCTCTATGAACTTGGGAAAGGATCAAGGACACCATGTTCTGAGTAAGTCTGAACTTTATAGAAGAACACTTACATGTGCAACATCAAAGTTCAAGTAGTTCTCAACTTATACTGAAGAGTAAAATTCATGTATGTTGCACTGTGACCCAACAAACGAGGTCAAGGTCATTCATGTAATGTCTCAGCATGACCTTCATACAGAATAATTAACATGTGTAGCTAACTCAAAACAGATTTCAACAAACAGTAAATTTCGTGTCAGTTGTCCCGTGAATTAGCATTAGAATGCCAATTGACTTACAAGATTTTTTCAGATTTGTCAAAAAAAAAGAACAAAAAAATTCATTAAAAATAAAAAAATCACTGGAGCACGAACATTTGAACAAAATTGGTAGAAAACCACCCAACGTACATTGCCACCAAGTTTGAAGTTAATCTGGATGACGGTTTTGGAGAAGGAGTCGAAAATGTGAATTAGCATTAGAATGCCCATTGACTTCCATAGTAATCTATAGGAAAGCTGCATTGTCCAACAAGTACCAGAATTGAAAAAATCGTTAGAAATCAGGAATCCGCAGCATTCCCACATAGTGAACAACTTTGTTTGACCCTTCTACAAGGAACACATCCACCATGTTTCAGCTTAATCTGAGTGACGGTTCTGGAGTAGAAGTCGAAAATAGCTGCAACACACAAAAATTCATAAAAAATTAGACAAATTAAGAACTAGGAGTCCCAGGGAGTGTTCCTGTGTGATATCAAAGCAATTGGGTGAGCGGTTTTGGAGAAGAAGATTTTTTAAGATTTACCCAAAAAAAGAACCAAAAAATTCATTAAAAATCTAAAAATCACTGGACCGTGACCATTTGAACAAACTTGGTAGAGACCCACCCAAGGCACATCTCCACCAAGTTTGAAGTGAATCTGGCTGACGGTTTTTGAGAAGAAGTCGAAAATGTGAATTGTGGAGGACGGATGGACGACGGACGGACGAACGACAGACCCTCAAAAAACCTCAGCTGACTGACAAGTCAGCTGAGGTAAAAAGGACAGAAGTACGAAACCATCAACTACAGACCAATAAGTTTAACCTGTGTTTGTTCCAAGATCATGGAACATAATTATTGTCTGTAGTAGCCTAATGAACCATGCAAACTAATAACCTCCTGTATCCACTGCAACACCGATTTAGAGAGATGCGATCTTGCGAGACAACTTTTACAGTTTGTACATGATGTGGCTAATAACATGAGCAGAGGTCTCCAGACAGAAGTTTGTGTGTTGGACTCTTCTAAGGCCTTTGACAAGGTCAGCCACAAGAGACTTATCATCAAACTCAAATGTTATGGCATTACTGGAGAGACTAACAACTGGATTGGTAGCTTTTTGAGTGACAGATCTCAAGTAGTTGTAGTGGATGGCGCCACTTCCAGCAGTATACCCATTACTTTAGGCCTGCCCCAGGGCTCGGTACTGGGGCCCTGTTTATTCCTATTTTATATTAATGACATCGCAGATGGCTTAAACTCAACAGTGCGTTTATTCACCGACGATACCATGATTTACTTAACCATCAAAAATGACAACAACGCCAAACTGCTCCAAAAAGACCTAGACTTATTAACTTCTTGGGAAAAGACTTGGATGATTGAATTCCATCCTGCTGAGTGCGAAGTAGTCTCCATCACCCGAAAGCAGTCTCCAGTCATGTATAACTACACACTACATGGCCAACCCCTTAAACATGTGGATCATATTTAGTATTTAGGCTTAACTATATCCAAGGACAGTCGCTGAAACCAACATATTGACAATACAACAGCAAAAGTGAGTAACACCCTGAACTTCCTGCGCCATAACATCAATGTGAGTAGCCCTAAAATCAAGGAGTGTGCATACAAAACTCTTGTACACCCTATACTGGAATATGGACAAGCTGTTTGGGACCCATACATGGATAATCTAAGTAACCAACTGGAAGCAATTCAACATCGTGCCGCTAGGTTGACTCTTCACAGACACAGGCGCACCTCAAGTGTTGGCCAAATGCTCTGTGATCTAGAATGGCAACTGTTATCTGAACAACGTAGGATTGCCAGATTAACCTTGTTTTACAAAATTCATTACCATCTTGTGGCTATTCCAATGCCCTATGTACTCCAGCAACATCCGGTACCCACCATGAAAGAAAACACTCTTGCCTACTATGTACCATTTAGTAAACAAAATTATCTTTCGTATTCATTCTTTCCTGGTACTACCAGTAACTGGAATACTAAATAACCAGACATTTCAGAGTAGCACTCCAGTTTGTTTCAAGAGTGCCCTCAGTTTGTAAGACTCCCTCTGACCATGTTTTAAACCTTACAAATTAACTCTTTAAACCTAACCTCCGATGATGATGGACTGCACTAACCCGATGTACATCGACATGGCAGTTATTACGGAGATGTCTTTGATGGGGTTGCATTCTATATACAGGAGTGTAAGGAATGCCATGGTCTTCGTGTGGAAGCAACGACACATGTTGATTCAGGCATGACAATAGGATGCTGGTGGCAATTCTATTTATGTGATACCTGTCTCTATGAAGGTAAAATTCCATAGCCATCCTGTCTTTGCTGAGGTGTTCGGCATTATCCACATATTGACATTTCATGGTTGTTTCCTTGGCAAGACTCTGCAGTACACTGTTGAATTGGACCACCTTTGCAGCATATTTATCTGCCAGCGAACATATGCCATATATATATATATATATATATATATATATATATATATATATATATATATATATATATATATACATATATATATATATATATATATATATATATACATATATATATATATACATATATATATATATACATATATATATATATATATATATATATATTTATTTATTCAGGTGACTCGGTTACCTTGATACATAATCCTACCAAGTTTCATCAAATTCCATCAAGTTCTTCAAGACTTATTGCACGGAAACCAATTTCACATAAGTGACCCTGTGACCTTGAGAATTTGCTCAAGGTCATCCAAATACAATCCTGACCTAGGTCTTGCCAAGATACATAATCCTACCAAGTGTCATCAAATTCCATCCTGTTCTTCATGACTTATCGAACGGAAACCAATTTCACATAAGTGACCCTGTGACCTTGAGAATTTGCTCGAGGTCATCCAAATACAATACCAACCTAGGTCTTGCCAAGATACATAATCCTACCAAGTGTCATCAAATTCCATCCTGTTCTTCATGACTTATCGAACGGAAACCAATTTCACATAAGTGACCCTGTGACCTTGAGAATTTGCTCGAGGTCATCCAAATACAATACCAACCTAGGTCTTGCCAAGATACATAATCCTACCAAGTGTCATCAAATTCCATCAAGTTCTTCATAACTTATCAAACGGAAACCAATTTCACATAAGTGACCCTGTGGCCTTGAAAATTCGCTCAAGGTCATCCAAATACAATCCCAACCTAGGTCTTGCCTAGATACATAATCCTACCAAGTTTCATAAAATTCTGTCAAGTCCTTCAAGACTTATCGCACGGAAACCAAGTGTTGAAGGACCCGAACAACAACAACAACAACAAGATTAAAGAGAAGCGGAAGAAACAGGCACTAAAACAATATGTCTCTCCCCCCTTCCACCAGGAGACATAATCCAATGAGAAACTATACTTGTAATCACAGTTGGGTATGGTAATCAGTTTAGTCGAACTTGAAGTAATAAAGAAAAAAGATGACTGTGACAGTCCTGTGCTCAGCTGACATGTACACATACCCTTGCAATTTTTAAGATGTTCCCGAAAAAAAAAGGACAAAAAATTGATGAAAAAAAAAAAAAAAATGGAGCGTGAGCATTTCAACAATCTGTTAGAGACCCACCCAAGGTACATTACCACCAACTTTGAAGTCAATCTGACTGACGGTTTCATACAGGAAGTCAAAAATGTGAATTTGCATTAAAATGCCCATTGATATACAAGGTAATCAATAGGAAAGGTGCAAAAACAAAATAAAGGTTTTCCAAAAATAAACTTTGCAGTGATCAGGTATCTGTGTTACATCAACATGATGAATATTGATCTCATTTTAGCCAGAGTAACCCAAGATGGTGGCTTCATCTTGGAAGAACCTGAAGAACAGAAAACCTCCTCATCCATTGGGATTCAGTATGATTCCACTGATTTTGTATCTGAACAATGCCAATTGCAGCATTCTGTTGATTCTGGGAAGTGTTTGAGACCATGTCTCCACCTTAGGCTATGTTTGATGGGTACATATGCATCAGATTGGATGATGAGACTGACCTGTGTTATACAGGTAAGTGAAGCATCATGTTTGTCTGAAAAGCACTTTGAAATGTATAGAGGTTCATTTGTATGTGTTCATGGTATATTTGAAGTTCCCATACTTCTTTATACTTTTTGTTTGTGCCTAGAATGTACCTGTCCTGGAGAAGTTGACAACTACAACTCAATGTCAAGCGATGTATCTTCATTATCAAACAAGAGGACAAAAAATTGATTT
The DNA here is from genome assembly GCA_964020975.1 of Hermodice carunculata. Classification (NCBI taxonomy): domain Eukaryota; kingdom Metazoa; phylum Annelida; class Polychaeta; order Eunicida; family Amphinomidae; genus Hermodice; species Hermodice carunculata. The sequence continues at coordinate 34,762,636 of OZ026623.1, forward strand.
ATCTCCAACTTCCATAATGATAATCATAAAAAATGATGAGACAATATCATTAATTCACGTTGCTTTTCATTCAGGACTCCTGATTTTTAGTACAGTAGTCCCCGTCGGAAGAGGCTACCCCAAAAGCAGGCTCAAAAATGGCCTCTCCAGATAGGTGACCTCTCATTAGAGGCACAGTAACATGGAAAAGATAGCTCAGGGACTTGAGAAAAGTGGCCTTTCAAGCCAAGGACCACTGTACATGTCTCACATAAATTTGTTTGATTTATTCTTAAGTGAAGTTTTTTTTTTTTTTTTTTTTTTTTGAAGATGACATGAAAAATATTTATACGTTGAAAGATGATGTCAAGTGTGACCTTACCTATATACCACCAAATGAGGAAGAGGAAGAAGAAGATGTGTATGAGGGCATTCCGGAAGAGACATCTAACCAGCATGAAGGTGAAGAAAAATTTATTGTCTTCAGCTCAAATTGAATGAGTCTGTTCCAGTGTTGTCCCAGTTGTAATGAATTAGATTAACCCAACAAGGAAAACAATATTATTGGTACATTGGTCATAGCCAAACAGGTATATGATATTGAGAAATGTCTGTTACCATTTGTTGAAACATACCATAAAATTACATTCTAATATGTGTCCACATTACTAGGAAGTTTTGCTGGGGGGGGCGGGGGGCGGGGCCGGGCCGGGGGGCTCCCATTGTTAGCTCTGACAAAGGCAGCTATTTCGTTACCCCTCTTGAGAAGTTCGGACTTTTCCCTTTGAGCATCCATGTACAGTAGTATATTCACGCTAAATGCGTTTGAACTTGCAATCTATAGAAATGAAACAAAAGAAAACCCCCATAAGGAAAGAAACTGTTTTCAAAAGACTGTTTCTGTTCATTTGAAATTGGTTCCTGTATTCTAGGAAGATTTTTTTTCTTTTTTTAAATTTTGATATTAAATGGTATTTAATATCAATTTTAAGTTCTTATTTTGTGACCCCCCGAAAAGGTGGTGAAGTTTTGTAACCTGCCTCACACAGTTGACAGATTTTTATAACACCCCACCCCCTTGCCAAATAATTGGAACCCCTTTCAGGATCATTGAGAAGGATTTAGCCTTTTTTGATTCTTGGATGCTTGGTTTATGTAAATATATTGCATGTCATGTTGCATTAGAACTTGTAGGAAGCTAAAAGATCAACATTGACCAGCACTTTGAAACAATGTCTGGTGGGTACCAGCAGGATTAATGTGTATAGGGTTTACAATTTGTCATTGGAGAATTTGATGCATATATATATATATATATATATATATATATATATATATATATACATATATATGTATATATATACAAATATATGTATATATATACATATATATACATATATATACATATATATATATATGTGTGTGTATTGTATCTTTCCTATTTTAACAGAACTGTGACTCGTGTGGCTACAACAATGAATGGATGAGCCAACCCAGTATAAATAACATGGCCATGGGCAACTTGATGATGTCGGCATCAATTTCGTTTTTTGGATCCATGATTGAGCAGGCCCTGCGACTGTTTGACATCTTCGGTGTAGCCCACATTTCCCGTTCTACATACTTTAAATATCAAAGTACCTGGAACCAGTAATTATCAACACATGGACTGCTGAATGGGAAAAGATTCTAAACAATATCAAGCAAAAGGGGGGCAAGTTCTTTCTAGCTGGTGACTCAAGAGCTGACTCTCCAGGTATATTATTCAACAGACTTTCAGTCAGCTAAGCTGATGCCACCACTCTTTATTAATCACCCATTCAAATTCTTCTCCAAAATCCTGTAAATTATTTAATTAATGGGTATGTAATAAGAATTGACAGTTTGACTTCTTTAAAAGCCGTTTGCCAGAAGTCATTGTCTATATTTTTCTCTAGGAAGTCTTTACAGATTTGTTCATTTGTTCATTCAGTTAATTTGTGTAACATTTGGGTCCCCCAACACTCTTTATTTCTTTTAATATGACTTCATAATGTTTCACTTCTCTATATTAAGTCACCAGTCAGATCATGCTCAAACTCTGCACTTTTCTGGCAAGACTTCAATTAAGCAACCGTGGGCTGTTCACACAGCACTCTTCAAAAATCAAATATGATCCCTTTCAAATTTTATGATGTACAGAGATAAAGCTGTTGATGCGGATATGAATCTAGAATATAATTCTGGATGAAAAGCCTTAGCTATCTATCTGCAGCTATAAGTGATGAGTCATATTTGCAGTTTGTTATGAAAATGGACATACAGAATCATCACCTTTCTCCTTCGATCCCTACTTGCACAGGCTGCCCCCAAAACTATGTACATGCATGTCACGAGTGATTCTTGCAGGACACTGTGCCAAATATGGGGCATATTCAATGCTTGAACAAAAGGAGAAGAAAGTTGTTGACATTAAACTTGTTCAGGTGGGCCCAATTGGTTTTCATAATGATTTCCAATGTACATTTTGGCTAGAAGTACGAAAGAAGTCTCAATGGGACAAATATTCCATATTTAAAGGCTCCTGGCATATGTCATTGGAAAAATGCCTCTGACATCTAAAACAAAGTCTTATGTGCACATTTCACTTGAAATCCACTTGAAATCATATTGTGTGGGTTATAAGTTGCGTCTTTGGAAAAAATATAAAAGGAGGTATAAGTTGCTAATCTCTTCAGTCACCGTTGCAATTGATTCACATGCATGTCACAGTATTTTGAAGTAATTGTATTAATTTCAGAGGTCATATGATTTGTTAGGACCTGTTGACTAAGAAGGATCCATAATCATTTGTCAAATATTTTGCTTTGTTCATTTTAAGTAAGTTCAGCTTGAAGCTTATCAACAGGGAAGTTGGATTCACATATAAAATTACAATTATTTATGGAAAATTTATACTTTTAAAGAGTAATACAGTGAAGACCAGCACCTGGATGGAGTTAGAAGGCTTCCTACTGTGTATACAAGTGCTACTGGACAAAGGGTACACTATCGCAGAGATTGTCACAGATCACCACAAACAGATTGGCAAAGCAGTATGTGAAAATACTAGGCTGAAGGAACGGGGGACACTGCATTATAATGATGTTTGGCATTTTACAAAAGGTATTTAAAAAAATCCAAGCAAAATTTGCTCATACACAACATAATGCCATAGATATAAATTTTACATTGCCTTGGATGAGATAAAAGTAAGAATGCTGATATAAATTTTCAATTAGCCATCATAAAAAAAGAAGTATAACCAGTCATGAAAATTTTACACTTGATCAAAATGATCGAAGAAATTAGGTATTATGGACTACTGGTAATAATTATAGGGTATTACTGAATATTTGTTGAGATTCTGAATGCATGAGAAGTTTATACCATAATCCAGCATATCTGTCTATATGTATCATGTATGTATGTATGTACGTATGTATGTACACACACACACATATATATATACTGGTCAAGCTGATTTGACCAATGTGAAAATGTAGTAATTTTGTTAACTTAGCATTTGCAATAATAGGGTTTGGGAAGTAGCTGGTCCAGCTGACTCTGAAAGTAGATTGCTCAGACATAGGCCCCTGGAAACTAGGCATCTTGACCCATGTGTACTGGCTGGCAGGAAGCACTGGTTGGGACTCTGATGTGATGGAGGATAAGTGGCGAAGCATGTTCAGCCATGTGCAAAACAATCACAAAGACTCTGCCCATGGACGACTCAAGGGGGAGGAAGAGGAAAAAGCTGTCGTTGAAGAAAGGTTGGTATAAATGAGATGAGCTTGATCCATCCACTCTTGGCTGGCAATTGGGATTTCACAACTGTAGTCACTTTGGCTACAGCAGCTTTGAAGTCTTTAGCCAAATGCCAGACTGCATACCCCATGTGACTTTAAGGCTCAGTGCCTGGTTCAGCAACGAAGCCATTATGCTGAACACAAGTGAGTGGAGGTAGCTCCAGTACAAAGTTTAAATAAATTTATTTGATCTTTCTACCGGACATATCTCCATCTCTTTTTGTTTAACATAATGGTTTTGTTGCTGAACCAGGTGCCACCCCTTGAAGTCACGTGGGTTTCTGGTCTGAACACTATTTGTCTTTGCCAATACCATTGATTATTTTCTCTAAATCCTTACATAAATATAGAGTATCAACCTCAGATATCACAATTTGCATATGGAAAGGACAATTATTTCTGCAGCAAGATTAGCCAATTTGACTAAAGGTTATGATAATTCAATATAGCCAAATCAGACTTTTTAGTCAGTGGCTATTTGGCAGATTGATAAGGCTAGCCTAGCCACAGTTTCAAATTCAGACAAGGATTTGTGGTTTCAGATTGCTTATTAGTTATCACTGCCGATTTTTTATTTTGGTTTGCCCATTTATTAGGCAGCAAGAAGGCCCTTGAACTCAGCGAGCTAATGTTCAAGTCCAATGTGATAAATGATGGGCGCAAGCTGAGCCCCAAATACCAGACATCAGTACTGGAGGCATTCCACAGATTGTTGATCCGCTTTGCCCCGAAGCACACAAGTTTCTCATATCCGGGCATGTTGTGTAGGTGGGCAAAGGCACAACTCTATTAACAATCACATACCCCCCTTACAAAACAAAAAACACTGGGATTTTACTGGGCATACTGGGATTGTACTGGGCAAAAACACTGGGATCATAATGGGATCATACTGGGATTGGACACTGGGATTTTACTGGGATTTGGTAAAATCCCAGTGTTAACTTGTGCCCAAAAAAAAAAAGGTGCAAGTATATATATATATGCATGTGGCTTCTGCTGGCCAGTGTGATCCCAATGTTGGGAATTTACTGGACATGTCTATGTCAGGTAGTATGGCAACTTGCTGCCGCCCCTTGCCCAGCATAATTCCAATATTGGGGCTTTGCTGGGCAGACCGCCCACTGAAGTCCCAATGTTGGGAACTTACTGGGAGCCCATTGTATCGAAATGCTGGGCAATACTGGGATTTACTAAAATCCCAGCAAAATTCCAATATTGGGAACTTGCTGGGCGGTCTGCCTAGTGAAGTCCCAATATTGGGAACTTACTGGGCGCTCGGCAATACTGAGATTTTGTAAAATCCCAGCATAAACCCAATATTGGGAACTCACTGGGCGGTCTGCCCAGCGAAGTTCCAATATTGGGCACTTGCTGGGCGCTTTACCCAGGAAAGTCCCAATGTTGGGAACTTACTGGGCGCCCAATGCATCAGAATGCTGGGCAATACTGAATCTCAACATAATCCCCATATTGGGAACTTGCTGGGCAAACCGCCCAGCAAGTACAGTCCCAATATTGGGCTCCGGCTACGAAAGTTTGCCCAGCACATTCCCAAAGTTGGGAACCTACTGGGCATCACTATATCCCAGCATAATGTCAAAATGCTGGGCAATACTCAGATTTGGTTAAATCCAAGCATCTTTCCAATATTCGGAACTTGATGGGCCTGTTGTCAGGCAACACCAACATGTTATTGCTGCAAAATCTAGAATGATAGAAGCAGCAAATGAATCAATGATTGGGTAAAAAGCCCAGCATTAGGTCCATATCAGAACATTGGACATTAGTTGCTGGACCCATAATGAGTTGCAGCTTTGGTCCCCTCATCTAATATTAGCTTCAAGGTTGTAAACTTCTTTAGTCTGTTGCTGTATGACATGAACAACTTGCTTGCCACTGCTTTGTACAAAATGCCCTGACGAAAAGCAGCTTCATGCCTACTGAAATGAAACAAAGGAAGATAGAATGGATAAATTGAAGGGAAATTTATTTATGTACATGTATTTACATATTATATAACAAATGGCCATACCAATGGTAAAATTTTTGCTGAACATCACACTCATAGACTAGCACAGATTCCAAAACAAAAATTCAAAATAACAAATATACATTCTCTGTACTTGCAGATAGAATTCATTACTAAAGTTATTTAATTGAAACCATTTCATGCATATTTGTTTCACACACATATAGTAAAAGCACTGTAACTAACTGTGTATATCCTTATTTACTTTGCTTATCTTAATCGCATCTCACCCATGGCTACACCAAGGGGAACTGCAACAAAAACTAGAACAGACTGATTTTCCAACAGAAAATCAAATGTATCCCGGTGGAACACTTAAGTCTCTGAATAAGCTACAGGTGATAACAAATTACAAATGAGCAAGTTTGCTTGAAAATTACAATCCTATTTTAGCTCTCACCTAGATACATTACTCTAGCAGTTTTCATCAAGTTCTTCAAGACTTATTGCAGAGAAACCAATTTCACATAAATGACCTTGTAACCTTAAAAATGAGGTCATGGTCACCCAAATACAATCCCAACCTTGGCCTACCTTGATACATAATCCTACCAAGTTTCGTCAAATTCCATAGTGTTCTTCATGACTTATTGAACGGCAACCAATTTCACATAAGTGACCCTGTGACCTTGAGAATTCGATCAAGGTCATCCAAATATAATCCCAACTTAGGTCTTGCGAAGATACATAATCGTACCAAATTTCATCAAATTCCATCCCGTTCTTCATGACTAATCAAACAGAAACAAACTTCACATAGCTGCAGCACTTCCTTACAGTTGCGAAGTTTGATATCCCATAACTTTGCCTAAAATGAACATATCCATATTATTTTCGCAAACTTTCATTGTCTAATGTCCAACTATATTCTGATAAAATTTTAAGCAATTTTGTTCAGCCATTCTGGAGAAGTCGAAAATAGCCTTAACAGGCAATAATTCATAAAAAAAAAAAGGAAAAAATCACAGCGCCACCTGGTGGCCAAAAGAAGAACTATTTGACCCCAGATGACCCTGTGTGCAATATCAAAGCAATTGGCTTCGTAGTTCTTATGATGAAGAAATTTTAATTTTTTTCTTCATTTAAGTAAAATAGGGGTTTCATCAGGTTTGAGTTTTTCCATCTGCCCACATTTACAAACTTAAATTTGATACATGCATGTACCTTTCAAGATGAGTGGGGACACCAACTGCATGTCCTCCCCCCCCCCCGTGCCCTCGCCAGACGTTCTGGATCTTTCACCTTAAAACAAAACAAGGACTGTGACAAGGCAATATTTTTTGAGAATTCAAAAATGTAAGTTGTTTATATGCCATACAGTCGGAAGACCATAAGATATGGCTGCCTGACAGCTGAGTTCAAAATTGAGACCAGTCTGTACACTACTGTATTTAGTTGCTGGGATTGAATCACATGCAGACTATCTTTAACATGTTTAAGGCCACACCGTAAACTAGAAATGTTTCTGTCACACCACATGTATTATCTCCTAAATTATACTGTTTTCTCACTAATTATAAGAGTCTTGCCAATACAGTATTGAGTGAAGAAAAATCTGACAACTACAGCGACAACAGATCCCACATTATGGACCTTAAGTTTTGCTTATGAATGAGACCTATTTTCGTGTAGCGGGTCATGTGTAGAAATCCAGCTATATGATTCGACCATTGAAAGTATGTCGTATTTGTTTCGTACACGTAAACAACAACTTAAGTGTCTAATATTTTCCACACACCACAAACAATCAATTATGTCTAGGCTGTTGGATATTGCTTGTTTTCACACTACACCCATATTTACACAGGGACCGTTAAATTAACATTGATCCAAATGCTAATGTTTATCATTTTTATATGTTTGGTTTAAGAAATATATCTTCAGATTAATTATTAACGAGCTACAATGGAGTCTTTGTTAATCTACCTGAACCAACTTAATCATCCCAGAATGGTGCAGTGACCCAGTTGAAGGGTCAATGCCCCAGCCGTGTCATATCTTTTTTATAAATACATGTACATGTACCTGTCAAAATTTCTTTTTTCTATTCTTTAGTGTGATCACATGACTTTCATTTTTTCTCTCTCTAACTCAAACATCTCCCAACTTTGACTCATAATTATACACTTACCTTCCTTCTTTAAGTCAGCCACAACACGCTTTATGAATACTTCCAGATCCTGCAGGGAATCGCTCAGATGATCTTTCATTATTCCATAAAATCTCTTGATATGCTGTTTGCCCTCAGTCTGTGAGGCTACAAATGGGAGATGCAATATCTTGATCTCAGATTTGGCATTTGTTCCAATCATCACCCCCCCCCCTCCTTTTGAAGATTAAGCATAAAGATCCCTTTTTCATTTTGTAACAGATTCTGATGGGTTTAGAAAGTAATAATTCTATAAACATTGTGCAAGAGGTCAGTAGTACTGAACCATGTGTCATACAAATGGCATTGGCACACCAAGGCAGCTTATAGAGGCGGAGCTTACATATGGTACGTATGACATGGTGCAACAAAAATCGATGCTATGTCTGTTTTTGTTTACAAGCCCATCAATTACATTTATAGTTTTTTTCAGCATGTGCAATTTCTTTGCATGTAACAATAAATATTTTTAGATTAATTTGTAAAATGTGAGGAGCTATTTATTTAACGGGGCCGATTTACACTTTGATAAATGATCAAAACAAACCTTTTGGCATAAAAAGCTTGAAATCAACAGATATGGGAAGACAATATATTTATTATATAACCTGGGTAGCCTTTTTTTCATTATTTAAAGGGCATGTTGTGTATGGTATTGAATTTTGAAGCATCTGCAATTAACATTAATTCCACTTGTCCGCATCATTAGAGTGTACATTGTAAACTTGGTCAAAAAAGCTTGCCCTACAAGAAAATTTGCTTGTCTGACAAGCCTTATCTCTAATGCCAGTTGGAAGTTTAGCATCACACCAAAATAGGCATCTTGAATTTCTCTACCCTATCTGTCTATGACTAGTGTTCACAGAAAGACTTCTACCATATACATGTACTAAAAAAAAGAAAAGAAAAAAAAAAAAAAGAAAAGAAGCAAATAAGACATGTACTAAATAAAAATACTTTTAGGGAAAAAAAGGGAAAGATGTGACAGTCTTGCATGAATCCATTTTGCATCAAGTCTAGGAGTCTTGGATTGTGTCCCTTTCAATTCTTCAAAAATTTACCCATCTTAATTCACTTCTTCAACAGTATCTATAGTAAAGGCTAAAGCTTGTGAAATTTACATATATACAATGGAAGTATGCAAGTAGAAGAAAAAAATTGGATTTATTGATCATGATATTCACTTGTATGGGGTTTTTTTCGCTCTTTTTAAAAATTTTTACCAGGTTGATGAATATTTTTTATTTATCCGTACCCCTAAAATGGACTTTTTCCAGGGATTATATTCCAAGATATTGGCCTATTCAATTTCTATGGTCCCATACTGTAGGGAAAAAAATGAATAGAATACAATGCAAAATGACAACATTCACTCAGACAAATGATCATGTTCTCATTTGTTCAAATTTGTGGATAATTTATAAAAAAAAAAAAAATACTTACATGCTAATGCCAGCACAACCACCCTGTGGACAACAGAACCCCACTTGATTTTTACTTCACTTCCCACCACAGGTTCGTTGTCATGGTTGTTCGCTGTGAGTTTGGACTTCGCTATTGCTGCCAAAGTCCTGTCAGACCATGCATGGAATACAACTGCATAGTTCATCATGGCCATTAACTTGAAGTTTTTTTCTTTCTTCTTTCAATAAGTTGTCCCTGTTTCACGGTGAACGGTTGACAGCTCGAAGTTCAATTTGCCGCCTCAGAGACGCAACTCTCGTCAAAACGTGATCGGTGTCGGTATTTCATTATTTGCTGCACCCCACCTCCCATATGGTGTGATCGGTATTTTTTTCGGAAAACTTCCTAAGTTCTGTTAATTGAAAGGGAAAAATGCATGATTTCGAGGGGTTTTTAAAGTATAATAGTGAAAAAAAAGATACCCATCATGCATTGCGCTAAACAAAAATGGCGGCGACCATGGGTTCACACATGGTGCTCGTACAATGTATGGACACAAATGATAAAGTTTGGCACTAATTTATCTATGGAAGATTAATCATTAACAACAATCCGTGACCTGATGATGACTACGTCAAAAAATCAACAGTGGTCAACAGATGCTGACAGTGATGATATTGTATCGCCGACACATTCACAACGACGTGGGCCATACAAAATGTACCGGAGTGTATCTTCATCCGAGTTTTTCACCGCAGGAAAAGAGACAATTACGGAGAAAATTACTGTGTTCATCAACTCGTGGACACAAGAAGGACAGTGACGATGCCAATACACATATAGCCCCGTCAACTTCTTCGGCGGCTATGGCTACTTTTAGTTATACCAGGTCCAGGGTGCGTAGTGAGCCTGATGCTGAGGACGACGAAGATCAAGTTCATAAACATGATGATAATTACATTGAAATCGAAACGGAATGTGAAGGTGATGCACAGATATCAGTATGCAGTGCAAGTTGCAGTGGATCTTGCCATACTGCCACTGACTGTGATAAAACTGAGGCAGGGGCAGGGCCCCTTGCAGCTGAAACCAGTACAACTAGCAAACCAGACGATTATGAGTTTGATCATTTCCAGGACCAGGATGATCATATTTCTGTCAGCAGTTCTGACACAGATAGTGATCCAGATTCAGATACATGTATCTATGACGACGACAATGAGGATTTGAGTGCAGTTATCCAGCATATGGTTCAATCTCAGTCCGTCTCGGCTACTGATGTTATGGTTATAATTTATGCTTATGCTCACAGACACAGCTTGAGCAATGCAGCAGTGGATGATATCTTGTTAATTCTTCGCAGCCTTATCGCTGGCATGTCTGGATTACCACGTTCAATGAAATTGTTGCAGGAAAAGCTTATGCCCAATATTGTCTCATCCTAAACCACATACTATTGTAACAAATGTTTGTCCATGTTGTCAGAAGACAGGAAGTGGTGCATTTCATGTGGCAAAGTCACTAATCCAAACACTTACTCTCAAACTTCACTGGAAGATATGATACGAAGGAAATTTGAAGGTAAATAGCATACATTTCTTCAATTCAATAATGATGGTATTTTTTAATGTTTGAAAACTTGCACTATGTCAAAAATTGTGAAATTCCATAAAGAAGTCCGGTCTCAAAGACAGGAGCATTAAAAAGTTGTTTATACATTTAGCTTCCTGTCCGAAAAGTTTCATAAGTGTTTTCAACAGAGTAAACTTGTTCATCAACAAATTGTGAATCATCAGCCAAACTGCACTTAACAAACTAAGGTGTAATTTTGAATGGAGTTTAGAGTTAAATTTCCATGATTATAATGTATAATTCAAGTTTGTACATACATTTTTTTGATCTTCAAGTGTATTTTTTCCCCAGATCCCGAATTTGTAAAACTGATTATGGAATACAGAGAAAAACACAACAGGAATGTCAGTGGAAGTAGCATGTGCATAAAAAGTGTCCACGATGCAAAAGGCTACAGGGACCTTGCTGCCGCTGGATTTTCAGACAACCCTTACAATCTAACATGGAAGTTAAACACTGATGGTGTCCCTCTCAGCAAATCATCCAATGCTTCAGCGTGGCCAATTCTAATTACGCCAAATGAACTGCCATACTCGAAAGGGTATAGCACTGTTTTCGTTGTATTTTACTCCTCACGCTATGTTAAGGAGGGTCTGTATTTTGGTCATTTCAAAACGAAGGAAATTGTATATTTATATGTAAGAAAAAAGGAAATAGACAATTCTATTTCAGTGGTGATTAATTATGTTTCAACATGAATAAAAAGAAAAAACATCCCGAACCAAATAAGGAACCTTTCATGTCCTATTTAAAAGGTAGATTCATCATCTATTCATTGAATTATTTTGTTGGTTTCAAAATATATATTTGAGCTTAGGCATTTGTTTCAGACTGAAGTTTAGTTACATTCCAATGCAGGTTTGTCTCTGCTTTCTTTAATTGGAACTAGCTTCCAACATATTTTCTTAGTGTCAGTTGTAATTTAAGTGACAGACCCAGCTTTGCAATCTAGATGACATGAAATTCCTCAATTTAAAGTTAGAACTAGACAGTGGCTGGAAAAGATAAGAGTGTAGAGCTTGGCTTGCAGGTTTTTTTTTGTTTTTGTTTTTTGAGTATTGTAAAAATTAATGTCAGTGTTCTCCACAGGTCAATTGAACAGGGTGGCCCACCCTGTTAACTTCAGACAGTTTGAATTTTTGCCACCCAGTTTAAATTTCTGCCCCCCCCCCCACCCCGTTAAAATTCATGTCATCCTCTTAAACTTTGTGGCTCCCCCTACGGAAAATTACTTAAATCTCTCAATGGTCAAGCTAATTTTATGAAAATGAGGTCAATATTGCTAGACATTTACCAACCAATATTCAAAGAAACATAAATAGAAGTGCACATGTAGTTTTACTTTAGTTCCATTTTGACATATTTCTGATCATTTTGTTTCAAAAGGATGATTTCATCACAAAAAGTGACCACCCTGTTAAAATATTTTTCTGTGGAGAACACTGTATGTGTTTCAAAACATTTGACTTTGTATTATAAATGACAGGCATGAAACATGACAGTGACCATGTACGGGTTGTTTTGCTTGGTTCCACTGATATACCAGTAGACATGCACATATTTTATTGATAAAAGACGAGTTTCATATCATTCAATTTCTTAGAACTTTTAAATGAAGAATTACATATATTGATTCCATGGTGTGGCACTTACACACAATAGTATTGTGTGTTGTCAATACACATTTAATGATATATCATGATATTTCTTCTGCTCTTCAGGAAAGAACACACTCTCTTGATTGGGCTGTGGGTAGGTGACAGTATTAAAGCCGCCAGTTGATATACTGATGCAGCCTGTTTGTCGGGCTTTTGACAGAATCTTCAAACATGGTAAAATAATTTTTATATTCAGATATTTGTGCTTATAAGGTCCTCTTCCTTAAGTCTAACAACTTATTCTGAAGTACAGTGCTTGAAATAAGTGATACTGAGAGTGGATTGTGTTCAGAGTAATGGAATCATACTAATTTGTTAAGTTGTATAAAATAAACATGTATAAAGCCAAAAAATTTAGTACAATTAAGTCCTGTGGTCTGTCACTCCTTGAATTTATAAGAAGACTCAGTAAAATCCAGTTATGTCAGACAGGTCCATTTTACATTAATTTTTTTTTTAAGGACCGAGCAAGGGTCACAATAGCTAGAAGTTGTAGAAGAAGTTCGACCGGTTTCGTTGTGTTTCACAACTCGTCAGGAACTGTAGGCTAACCGACGTTACGTCTGATTTATATGCCGAGGGGTAACTTTCTGTTGTCACGTAAAACACGCTATTGTGATTGCGTAACACAGAATCTCGGTTCTACCAAGACGTTATTGTCAAGGTAAATTAGATTCAAAAGAATTTGAATCCTGGCAGGCCAATAAAATAAGGACTGCCGTAAAAACAATGCTGGGGGTCAGCAAGTGTAATTAATCAGACATCTAGGTGGTGGTACTACCGTACCACAAAGCCCTGAACACAGGAGCTTGGGACTGTGTGTGAAAGCACAGTGTGGGTGCGTGTGTGCGGTTTCCCTATGGGTTGCATAGGTAATATGCTACCCAAAGCAGAATCTCATGGAGGGATGAACTCTGAACATAAAATTTTAGCATTAGACCGAGCAAGAGAGCTCATCTCCCCATGATGTTGAGACCGAAAGGTTCAATGGAGCGCAATTGGTGCATCCAATGTCTTTCCCTGTCTAGGCGCAACTGTCTGGTGCGTTCTAGACGGGGGGGGAGTGCGGATATACTCTAAAATGTGCACTTTTAGAGCAAGACCCTGGTGGTCATTTTGGGCAAAATGTCTGCCCAGTGGCTGTGCAATGACTTTGTTACTGATGTAACGAAAGTGTTCGCGCAATCTGTCTTTGAGTGGGCGCATCGTTTGCCCCACATATTGTTTGTTGCATGTGACACAGGTAAGTAGGTACACTAGATTGGAACTTTCACAGCAACCTCCCTTGGGGACATGGTATGTCCGCCCAGTTTGTGTACTGGTTACTCTGCCTGAAGTGTCCAGACAGATACAGTATTTGCAATCAGCTCGATTGCATTCGTTACTGTGTCTCTTTCCAGATACAGCTGGATTCAGCTGTGTGTCTGTGTGATATCTGATCCTGCTATGGACCAGCATGTCTTTCAAACTGTCTGCCCTTCTGAAACCCACTATAACTTCCTTGTCGATTAAGGCTTCTGCATGCGGCGAGGCCTCAAGTGTTCTCCAGTGACTTTGGATGATCTGTTTTATAGGCGGAAGTGAGGGGTTGAACGTTGTGATCAAGAAAAGCTTTTCTTGGTCGGTCTCGGTGGTTGGCTTGGGAGCCAAAATTGTGGACCTGTTTACTGAGTCCACTTTCGTTTTCGCATCAGTCAGAATTTGAGTGGGATAATCCCTAAGCTCATAATATTGGAGGATTTTCTTAGAATTTTCCTCATAATCAATGGTCTTACTACAGATCCGTTTGATTCTGAGCAGCTGGCTGAATGGTCCACCCACCTTAGAATGTTTGGGGTGGGCTGACCTGTAATGCAGATACGTATGAGTATCTGTAGGTTTGACGTAAAGGGTGGTGTACGCTTTACGTTGTGTGTCAATTCTGACGAGAGTGTCAAGAAAGTTAATCTCTGTGTCGGATTACATTACATTAATGTTTAATTTTACTTGTTAACGTGGCAGGATGCTCAGGTGTAAACACATTTATTTTTACAATCAAGATATATCCTTTGAGAAATTTAAAGCAGTACACTGAGAAAAATGTCAAGCAGGAGTGGATTCTACAATATAATTTACAATTATTTTACTCTTCATTTGAAATAATATTTATCATATTTGCCACACTATGCAACACTTGGTTGTATAATTTGGCCAAACATGATTTTTATGAAGCCATGTAGAACAGGAGAAAAAAATTTGTAGGATGTGGTTAGTGTTGCCATATTTAGAAATCCCAGAGAATTGGGGAATATGGTAATGATGACCATCTGTCTTTTCAACTGTTTTGGGGTGATATACTCAAATAGACTTGTCTGCCCATCTGAAGATACAATTTATATTTTCAGACATTTCCCACTGCAGTTCCAGGGCTTGACATTAAGGCAAGTCCTATTCTCAGGGACAAGTAAATTTTCTGTCAGGACAAGTAAAATTTTGAGTTGAATAGGAAATTAACCTAGTATTTGTCTGAAAATGAGTCAAAACTGGCTGTGGGACAAGTAGTGAAAATCCTTAATGTCAAGCCGTGAGTTCTCAGAATTAAAACAAAACAATGGGGGATGCCTCGTCGTGTGACAACATAGTCCTGAAGAGCCAAGACATTAACTTTTCTTAGTGGCCTAACAAATTATTCAGGCTATTGATTTGTATTAATAGCGAGTGCAGCTCGCATGAGCAATTATGGTAACGTGAGTTTTAAGAAATTGAGCTGAATTGAAAGTATAGATTTCTAATTTTGAACATAATGATGACTGAATTGTGAAGTGTGCGAGTACCTTCCCACAACATGGCGGCCGCTTCAAGCCGTGGTGGTGGCCATGGTATTGCGGGGATTGTGGGTAAAAAAAAATGTCCCAAAGATTGCAAGGAGCATACTTTTAATCATTAAAAAAGAATGGACGACAGACACAATCAAGAATTTGAATAATCTTTACTTAGTCAAATTGTTCTGATCTAAACCTGTACTATACAAATTTAGTAATTATGGTTTGTTTGACAGGGGTTCTTCTTTCATAATGAAGCTCTGCATTTATAAGCAAAACTTCACATATTTAGCTAATTCATCATTTGCCACGTTCTTATTTATTCTTTATTATGTGGGTTGTCTTTGCTGAATATTTAGCTTAGACAAGGAGCCGCTACTCAGAGAGACATGTACGGGTAAAAGGCTCCGAAACATGTTGAGTAGTTACCCGCTGAATACCCTTTAATTTATTTGGGCTGATACAGCCTATGTCAAATTTTACAGAGGAACGTGTGCAATATAGACAATAGTAATTCCATGTGTATACAGGTTAGACAGGGACAGGTTAGCTTATGGAGAGTAAAGAGTTCGAACTGTGGAATAGGATATTGACTACTATGAAGTGGTTCTGGGCAAAAAGACACAAATACAATTAAGATGTGCCATATTTTACTTTTTAATTCTTGAGTGCATGCTTGCGCGAGAGTGAGACGCTCAAATCATGGGCAATGGGGATTCAAAAATGGCCCCGCTGGAGTGTAATTCGATCACTGGGTACTTCCCTCAGGGAACCAAGTCATTTGTTGATACAGCTGCACTCGCTTTTTATGGTGCCACCCATTCACATATTAGTTCAGGCTGGTTGTCTAAAAAATGCTATTCTTGCAGGTCTGGATGTTCAACTGTATAATGGACAAACTATTTCAACAAGGTCTGCTTTACTGTCGGTTCATGCAGATCTTCCAGCTAAAGCAGTGCTGCTCAACATGAATCAGTTTAATGGGCAGTATGCTTGCCTATATTGTTACCACCCTGGTGACACAGCACATACATCAAAGGGTGGCCACAAGAAGATATTCCCTGGGAATTTACAGTACAATCTGCGAACTACAGCTGGTGTGCTAGAAGATGCCAGATCTGCCGAGATCACCAAAAAAACAGTATGCTGCTAACCACATAATTATCATCCTTTATCATGATGTCATGAATAAGATAGGTGTCCAGGTGCTGGCAAGATCAGCGCTTGTTTATGATCTATGGAGATGTAGTGATAAGATTTATGAGTTGAATATAATAAATTCGGTGTTTGTGTAAACAATCTGAATATATGGTAAATAAATTTTTTGTGAGGGAGGCCATGAATTTTTATTATGTTTATCTTCCAAAATTGAAGTACATTTACTTACTATTTATTCAGTTAGGACCCACCCACCCCCACATTAAATAAAATCATACCAATTTGGTTACTGATGAATTATTGATGATAATTAAAATGCAAAAGGTAATAATTTATGTACACATCAAAACAAATACAATGTAATGGTTTCCCTTTTCTTTATGTCTTAATGAGTGCAATCTATTCTTTTGTGTATTTTCACATAGGTAAATGGTATGAAAGGATTATCTGTACTCCATGAAGTTGAACACCTGAATATAGTGTGGGGAACATCAATTGACTATATGCATCAGGTCTTTTTGGGTGTGACACGTGGATTGACCAGACTGTGGTTTGAAACATCAAACCACCATGAGAAGTGGTACTGTGGGAGAAGCAAGGGTGATATCGATGAAAGATTAATTATTGAACATCAAACCACTATCCTACATTACTCGAGCACCACGGTCACTGACAACACTGAAACATTGGAAAGGTATGTGTACGTGTATAGCCATAAATGTATTTGCAGTATTGAAACTTCACTTAAAAAGATCATTATTTTTTCAGCAGTCAAAGAATAAATACCATTAAGATTGTCGGCTTCTTCAACTTGTGAGTCTATGGAGCTTATCCTGTGACTCTGTCTCAGTCATTCACAACCTCTAAATAAAAGTAACTTTGTGTCCATGTGATATTATGAGTGAGTTGCACAAATTGCTTGATAAAAACAAAGAATCTGTGCAAAAAGTTCCATCAAATATTCAGAACCTGGTAAATATTCTGTATTTTGCAGTGTCACAGTTCTGACTGGTGTTTGGTCAATAATGGCACAAAATTGTTATGTCATTTTCACACAAAGTTGTTTTCAACGTTTATTTATCAGTCTATTTCAAATTGTTACATGTTGTAAAGAAGATTATCACACACACACACAAAAAATACAGGTGTTATTTCTTGATATCCTTTACTGACGTAGAGTTACAGGAGTTCAAAACTGGGCAAATGGAGCCAGGTTCAAACATCTTAAAGTTGGAGGTTCTTCTTGAGGTTCGAAAAGATGTCAGCATGCACACTTCATTCCCACTCAACTGTGTACATCAATACTTTTCATAAAACGCTTTCCGTAAGAATTTATATAAAGTGCACCCAGCAAGAAATGTGTAATTTTCCATTAAAAATAGGTGGAACCCTCTCAATCTTACCACGTTCCACTTTACCAGTCTAATGGGCTACATTTGTGGCTGAGTGTCATAGGCTGTTCAAATACTGGACCAAGCCCCTTTAGTAGAGTGCTGAAATAAGCCCCAAGAAATCTTTTGAGGGTATGGGGTAATCTGGATCGTTAAAACATTGAACTAGTTCACATGAAATTAGTTAAAGGCAAGTGATAGTGCTGGACTGTAATCACTCTCCTAAAAGCTAAACATGTTAAAGGCCTGTATACATGCTTTAGGGGCAGCACCGACATGTAAATATAAACTTCTGAATCTGTTTTGCAGCCTCTGAGTATAGGAATTTCCTGTTGTACTACCTTGTACCGTGTATGGAAGGAATTCTTCAACATGAATATCTGCAACATGTTTGTCTTCTGGCCACAGCAGAATATCTTTGCTCCAAGGACAATATATTGCCTGATGACTTACACCAAAGCTTCAGCTGCTACAGAGATTTTGTGGTCTTGATGGGCACACTATATGGTAATATAGATTGTGAAACATTTATGCTCCTACCTTGCTGTTTCTGTCATACTACCTTAATAAAATTCCCTGAAATATCTTTAAATTTGATAGAGAAAGTGGAAGTTAATTTGGGGAATTCTCATGTGTCCTTCATGCATCATGTATGTTAATGAACAATGAACATGTTGAGGCCAGGTGCATCACATGAAGTTACATCTTTTGTGTAAATGAGTGACCTAGAAATGTGTGATTGACTGAGTGCATCATGTGATGTCTGTCAGTATTGAAATTTATCGGGAGGAAAATTTTGTGAAATTTTTGTTGCTTGTAATGTAGGAGTAACCGTGGCAAAGTTACAATTACTTGCATGACAATGAAACTGTGAAAGAAAAGTATATATTATGATTGATGCAGAAATGCATGTCAAAAACAGTGGTTCTGAATGCTGAGAAGGACACAATTAACTTTAACCTACCCACGTGTGTATGTATGATGCATCTTAGATATGAAACATGATCAACATTGCGGTCCAATAATTTTTATTTTACCTCACTGAATTTTTAAGTGAAACCACAAATCTTGAATACCTTTAATCATCTTTATTGGGATCAGTCATAATTAAATAATTTATGAAAAAAATACTTACCTGTTGTCCAATGTTAACTTTAACATCATTTGGAAGTGTCAATGGTTTCACAGAATGTTTGTGTGCCCTCCCCAGACATGGATTACTAAAACGTAGTGATTCATGCTTGGGACGGTTTTGTAGACTAGTTTATCATTGGTCGCTTCTCTTGAGAGACCCCTCCAAGGAGAGATCACCCTTCAATGATGAAAGACTGCTTTATTTCATGTCCTATTCTTCCCATGTTATCTTACCTCTAATGAGAGATGTATTGCAAGAGAGATTCTACTCTATAATTAGTATTTAATACTAGTTTCACAAACTGAAACTCTATATTGTAATATTGAATATAAAAGTTTGACCAAGTCTGTAAGACTGAATGCTGTTGCATTGGCAA
Organism: Hermodice carunculata; assembly: GCA_964020975.1. Classification (NCBI taxonomy): domain Eukaryota; kingdom Metazoa; phylum Annelida; class Polychaeta; order Eunicida; family Amphinomidae; genus Hermodice; species Hermodice carunculata. The sequence goes on from OZ026623.1 coordinate 34,782,178, forward strand.
GAGTTGCTGGTGCTAGGTTAAAGGTAGCATTACAAGGCAATTAAGTTTGTATCAGACAACTCTAGTTTAGTTTTTTTTGTTTTTTGTTTTTTTTATGTTTTTTGTTTGTTTTTTGTTTTTTTTTTTGGTTTTTGTTTTGTTGTTTTTTTTTTTTTTTTTGGCGAAAAGAGAATACCATACATTGGTTGGGTTGAATAGAACTTAGAACTAAAAAGATGATGATGGGAAAGTGCTTCATACAAACAGCAGGGACTAGTGTACAAAGCGGGGTTACAGACAAATTCCCACAGCACACAACACCAAAACCACAGCAATAAGCGGGCATATGAAATAGAAACCAGAATTGATATTCCATATTGACAAGACATGCTTCTCAATTTAAAGCAAATATGTAACATGTAATGCATGGGTGTACAAAACATGGTGGTGTATGTTTTCCAGAAGGGGGGGGGGGGCGGGAGGCAACCTTGTTCCAGACCCCTAGATGTGTTTTGCTCCTCCCTCAGCAGGACCACATTTGTAAGTTGTACCTGTTAGGTCTCATGAGTACTGGCACTGTTGAACCCCTACAAAATTCTTAACTTTTCTAAACTACATCTCTAGTTTTCTACACTTTTTTTCAGACAAGGATTATGTTAGCCTGAATATCCACACTTTGCTACATCAAGTGGAGAGTGTGAAGTTTCTAGGTGGATTGCATGAGAACTCATGCTTTGAATTCGAGGACATTAATGGCCTTATCAAGAAGTCTGTACATGGTACACAGCACATGGGTTCACAGGTAAAGTCATGATTTTACTGCTTTGTATTCATATACACTGTGGCGGTGGTAAACCACTATTATACCATTTGACTGTATGGTATTTGAAATAATGCCATATACATTTTTTATTTATTCTATATAACAAAGACAACTGCAAGTTTGCATTTGTACATAGCTGGAACATGCAACATGTGTCAATAGTCATGAAAATTTATCAATGCTTTTATAGATCCCACATACAGCATGCAAAAGCATTGATATCATTAACAAAATCATTTAAACAAGAGATGAGTATTTCAATTTTGTTTCATGACTTTATGTATGGCTGTTAGTCATATATATATAATCGCATGTTCCCAGGGATGCTACCCACTGATTGATCAGTTTTTGTAACTTGTAACTTGCATACTTGCATATTGAGGATGGAGAGGCTGGGAAAAGAACTAATAAAATTCTTAAGTTTACCTTTGAAATTACCCTAGGTGGTTTGGGTGACAATCTAAACAAATTTGAACCATCCGTATAATTTGATTTGGGGAACTTCATTAGATGAATTCTCCCCCATGATTTTAGAAAAGTGCATTGATGAAGAATCCGGGTATGCTTGTATATTCCAGATTTTGTGTACAGCCGTGTGTAGGCAGATGCTGCCGTAGCTTGGAAAGATGCTATCTGCTGATGCAAGAGAGGTGTTCTACAGACTTCTTCCAAAGCAAAAACCAAAGTAACTATATATTTTCTAGTGTTCACCATGCTTAATATAAGATAATACATGATGTAATTCTTGGTTCAAAATACAGAGCTGGCATACATGTACACAAGTCATGTTGAATAATGATAAATGAATTGTTTGAAAACTTCATTTCTGTAACGCAAAATACATTGCAACACAGAGGTATATGTTCAAGCCTTTATAGAAATTATGGTGTAGGTTTTTTATATCTGCCGAAGGACAGAATAATGATGGAGAATACATCACATTTTATATAATTATTTATGCTATGTACTGTGTTCCAAATGTAGCAGCTGAAAATTATGTTGATTCTCATACATTAAAGATTACTTAACATTTAAGTAATCTTTAATGTATGAGAATAAATACAGACTTGGTATGGAAATAATAGTTTGTATTTGCTTTTAGGGATGTTTTAATGTCTGAAGAGGGAAAACTGTCACTTTACGGCAAAACAGAAGGAAGTGAGTCGAATTTGGTGTTTGGAGAAAGACAGATGTTCAAGAAGGCAAAGATTGGAAACAGTATTGTTGGTAATCAAGTGGGCCAAAGATCTACAAGGAGAATTGACTATTGTGTAAAATTGGAAGGAGAAGTAGAAAAGTTTGGATTGTTGAAAGCCTTCATTGCTGATGGACATGGGAAGTATGCACTTGTTCACATGTTTGAGAAGAGTGGGAAGGCTATTGAAGGACATATCATAAAGGACAGATTCATCTACGACAAGTTCAAAAAAACAGGAACTAAACAGCTTGTAAAGTTAGAAAATGTTGGCAAAAAGTGCATCTTCGTTGACTGTGGTCCCTTGAACTATGTCTTTATCATAGTACCTCCGAACAAATATGAATCTGACTGAAATAAATAGTATACTAATGTTTATTATGTGATACAGCCCTTCTATTCAAATGTAATCTTATGTGTCTAGCTCCTCCTATACTGTTGGACCTATTTCTTTCAAACTTAATTGGCACAGGTACTGGTCATGAATGGTATATATGTACATAAAGATAGATTTTAGGTGCAATTGATATATCCAAGTACAAAGTACAAAAAGGAAAGTCAAAGGTAAAGGTCCTTGCTGGCGAGGGGATAGCTCAGGTCACCTGCAATTAGAGAGCTCTACATGTATTTACTTTTATATACTGTCGTTTTGAGATTTTGTAAACATTTGAAACATGACCCTATATTGTAAAATTCCAAAGTCCTCAGGAAAGATACTCCACATGTGGAGGCATTCTCTCATGATGGATAAATATATATATATATATATATATATATTTGTTTGCATTAAACTGTAAAATGCTTGAATGAGGTTAATTTCATTTCCTGTCTTATCTGAGAATGAGACAATTATTAAAGGGTCCTGTAATGGATCAGTTTGCTGTACTGACACGTATATTGAAAGCAATTGGTCTTATAGCACAGTATTCAATGAGTGTTTCCACTCAGAACAAGTGGGAACAGACACTCAGTCTGTGGACCTTAACCTATTCTCGGCTTTTTGTGTGTGTGTGAGAATACAAAATTTATATTGAAATATTCATTGCATAATTGGAACGATGGACGCTAACGGTGCTTTACTTATCCACCGCCCATAAAGTGGAGGCAGGGAATATAGTAATGAGCTCCATCAGCCAGTTTGTTCGGCCCATATCTCGAAAAAATTAATTTTCAAGATAGGTACATCTTGTATAGTAGGTGTGTAAAGGCATTTTGTTTTGTGCATTATTATCCTCCTTCATTAATTAAAAATTCATTAGCAAAGTTCATCAAGGGGGTGGTGGATTAGCTATCATCAGCAGCAACTGGTTTATATGTTATAATTGTACAGTAGTACCTGCTATATGTGACCACTGCCGTGAGAGACCACCTACCATTTGTGACATTTCTGATGGTACAGCAACCTATTTTCTTTGTAACTTTACCTGCAATATAAGATCACCTGCCATATGTGACCACTTTTGGCTGGCAGAAGGAGTGGTAACATACAGCAGGTACCACTATACAAGTGCATCATGAAATGTGCCCAGCAAAAGCCCAACATGAACTTTGTACATACTGAGAATCGCCCAGTAAAATCCCAACAAGAGTTTGCGCCCGGTGGCTGCTCAGCAAAAGCCCAACATAAACTTTGTACATACTGAAAATCGCCCAGTAAAATCCCAACAAGAATTTGCATCCAGTGGTTGCCCAGCATTAACTTAGCTTGTACCTGAGCATCCTGAAATCTGCCCAGCAGAAGCCCAACATAAACTTTGTACATACTGAAATTTGCCCAGTAAAATCCCAACAAGAATTTGCGCCCAGTAAAACCCCAACAAGAATTTGCGCCCAGTGGTTGCCCAACATACACTTTCTACATACTGAAATTCGCCCAGTATAATCTCAACAAGAATTTGCGCCTAGCATAAACTTTGTACATACTGAAATTCGCCCAGTAAAATCCCAACACCATTTTGAAAGTCTGCCCAGTACTATCCCAACATTGCCCAGCATATGCCCAGTAACATCCCAGTATTACAAAATCCGTCCCAGCAGAATCCTAGTAAAATACCAGTAAGATCCCAGTATTTCAGTTTTGTAAGGGGGCCTACTCATTTTGACGTTTTTGCAAGTTACATGTAATCATTGTCATCTTTGTCTTCTCTGTATTAAAGTTATGGGGTTTCAGGCAGACCCTGATATTAAAAGGTAACTTTAAATTTTAATCGCTAATTTTAAAACAGCTGCTGATGCTTTGCCTAATTAATTATGCATACTTAGTGGTACATGTACTGGCACTGTGGCTAAGCTTTAGTGCAGGCAGATGCTGCACAAATGGAATACCTGCATCACGGCAAACAGACAATACAGAAAGGCAGTAATACATGACTGTTAATAGTTATTATGTCTGGCTACCAACCGAGACATATTGTTTTTGCAGGAGTTCTTTATTCTCTCTTTATTTCTTAATACCTTTCCACCACATTTTGTGATGCAGGTTTCTCAGCCATTATACAAGTTACAACATTAAAATTTTACATACCATGAGACCCATAGTTGAAATTGTGCACCTGGTGTGGACTCATTGATATGTTATAAATTATTAAACTTATGGGTAAACATTTTTTAAAAAATCCTATTCAGCTATTGGCTGAAAAAACAATGGTAGTTGTATTAGCCAATCACATTGCATCGATTGACAGTACACCTGTTGCCTGGTTACTCTACCACTACTGTTCAGCAGATTGGACATGATGACCCATGATTGATGATGTCACAAAACAGTATCTGAGGGGGTTTCAAAACAAGCTCCAATTGGCATCCAGACAGATTTGCTTGCAAATCTCTCCATTCTAGTTTGCATTTGTGTTTTGTCTCTAAAGATTGTTCATGGCAGGCTTGCACTTTAACGAGAACAGTAAATGGATGCAGGCTACAAACCAGAGCGGGTTGCCAAGGTTCTCCATCTGGTACAGGTGCTACAAGAAAATGGAAGGCACTGTCAGGAAAGAAAAAGGGAAACCAACTCACAGTAAGTGATGGATTTCTAACAAGTGCTTTTAATTATGAGGGTCATGATGTAAATATTGATGTCCACAAAATTTTGGCTGTATGTGAAATCATACATTTTTTGACTTAGACAGCTGGCACCCCTCCCAACTTATTTGATTAGCAAGATGCCTTGCTAAGCTGAAACATATACACATACATAGTCATCAAAAAGTGACATAATGCGAAGTTGAAAGAAAAGAAATCTTGAACTATACTATGAGTAATCCTGTATAAATGTAAATTCTTTATTTTACAACCCTGTACTGTCACTTGTCAATGATCACAGTTGGCTTATTATGTAAAGTTATTAATGTTTTTAATCTCAGAATATGCCAAGTAACTTATGGATGCAGGAGCCATCGAGACAGCAGAAAGCAGCTGATGGCATCAATCAATGACATAGGGGCTTCAGTTCCCAAGCCGCTATCCCAAGACATAACACGGGGCATCAAAATCAATAAGCAGGATGTCATCGCAAAGTATGTAAGCAGGCTTAATGAACTTTCATTGTATTTAGGTGGTGGTCACTAAAGGCCTACCCACATTGTTTAGGATCATCCGACAAGCCTTCTACTTTAATACGCCTTTGGGAAAAAAGATTTTCGTCACTTTCGTCTGCTTAACGACCACATGTGCCAGCTCAATTAAGCAAATTATCGCACAAACATTGGGCCAGTTACTTCTTTTAATCGAACAAAAGTTTCCTGATTCACATTTGCACACAACCTGTTCTGGACAGACCCCGAAAACTGGGACAGTGTGGTTTCTGGACCGTTGGAAGCAGTGGGGACCATATCCACAACGGCCGACATGCACAGTGCACGGTTGGCTGAGCGGCAAGGCGCTCGCCTTTCACCTCTGCGACCCGGGTTCGATTCTCGTCCTGGGCAGCATGTGGAAAAAGTTCCTACCACTTTAACCATGCACGGTGGTTTTCTCGGAGTCCTTCGGTTTCCTCCACCACAGACAAGGTAGGAAGTATACGCCAACATCTGTGCCATGGAGAGTGACTCGACAAGTCAATACTTGACTTCTTTCACAATCCATGTAAAACAAATGTGTCTATATCTATACTATACAGGTAATGATCAAATCGACAAAATTTTCCATATATCATGAAGGCAGCCCTTCCATCCATTGCAGGTATAGTTGAGCAGACCCGACCCTGACTGAAAATTCAGCAAGTCACCAGGCACAGCAGTTTTGTGATGCACCTGTTGAAAAACCAGACTTCACAGAATCAGACCACATTGGTGAATACTGCATTGCCGAGTTTGATGGAAAATTGTATCCATCGGTAATCTAGGAAACACAGGATGACAGTGTGAGGCTTATGTGTATGAAAATTCTTGGCAGAAATTGATTTGTTTGGCCATCACCTGCTGATAGGCAGTGGTATCCCAAGGAGGATATTCTGTGTTTGACCACAGCACCCAAAAAGGCGCAGCAGTCAACGAGAAAGCTCTTTTCCATCAAAGGTGATACCTGGAATGTAATTGAGGCTGCTTTCTCCGATTATATATGGCTGTTCGTAACAGCTATATATAATCGGAGAAAGTAGCCTCAGGCCTGTTAGTGATCTGTATTATGCTAGACACATATGAAAGAGCAACGTCTGCATAACTTAAATGTATAATTATGCGACTAAGACGGTTGTACACATAGATATTGTGACAGTGTTTAAAATATTGAATAATGTTGCACGATAAGCATAATTTAGTAAGTAAGTAAACGTTTAGAATGTTCAAGTTTAAGTAGAATGAGAACTATTTTCTTGTACCGTTTTGCAAAGACATAAAGGGATAATTGAATATGTTTTAACCAGTCACTGCACTTCCCATACATTGTAGTTGAAAATGCAGTCCTGGGCGTTGCGTACCTGATACAGTATTATGGCATTCACTTCTCCATTAATAAAGACATAGAGTTATATGCAGAGATTGTGTCAAAATGACATATTTTTAACAACCCTCTCACACTCAGACTTATTAAAAAACATTGGCATATGCTGAATCAACACAGGGACACTATCTGCATTTTTGAAAGAAAACCCATATTAGCCTTTAGCAGACTATGTTCACTCAAGGATATATTAACCCAATCCTGCCTCAACACCACCCTCCCATATAAGGGGAACTACCCCTGCACGAAGAACTGTGTTACTTGCCCATATTTCACCACAAACACTGAATTTATTAGTACCACCACTAAACTTTGATACAAGATCCAACAAGAAATCATCTGCCAAAGTGATAATTGCATTTATATCATCGAGTGCAATAAGTGCAACAAACAGTACGTAGGCCCTACATACCGCACAATTACACAAAGATTTTACGGACACAGACAAGACATTAAATAAACAAAGATAAAACTATTCCGACACATCTACAGGAATGTACAAGTGCTAATATCATCATCTATGGCATACAAGGTACCCCACAAGACAACCATTTATGTAACACTTCGGAAGCAGCCTGGATACAAGAACAGGTAACACTAAAACCACACGGGTTAAACAACAAAAAGAGAAAGATGGTGAAGACTACCAAACATACATGTCAATACTGCCTTAAACAGTACAAAAACTTATCCAGTTTCTACCGACATCTCAAGAAACATAGAGGACAAGTCACCCTTCTATCATGTTGCTACTGTTTCAAAACGTTCTCCAGAAGTGATAACTTTAGGCGACACTCCAGACAACATCAAGCGGAGTTTGTCAAGCCAGTCAGATACATCCCAAAGGACCAGGTCGTACCACCCAACAAATATGTCTGACCCTTTGAAGTCACGGGCGTCAAGACACCCATCTTCAGGACCATCCCAAAAGACCGACCTCAAACGGTAAAAGAAAAGAAAAAAAGTGATCCCAATCATCGTCATGCCACTCAGCAGAAGACAACAATACCACAAGGGGTTTCCGGGCCAAGCACTGCCGCACAAATTTCTTACTTTTCCAAAATGGCACCAGGACTTAATCAGCCAATTACCTACATCGAAAAATTATCTGTATCTGTCAGATGAAGAAACAAATCGACCACCAACCCCCTAAATACTTTATTGTTTATTTGCAGATATTTACCCGGTAGTCACCAGCTATGGGCGGATTAGGCCTACCAGACTTCATTGAGCTACCAGTCAGCACACCAAGGACAATACTTACCTGTTACAAACCAGAGTCATTCCTGGACGTCTATACATGCAGATGAAACACCTGAACCAAGGATAAATACTCAACTGACCCTAATTGGACATTCATATATAATTAAAAAGTTCTATGCTCTTCTTTTTGATAACAGTGATATACACGTGGACAATGGGGAAAGTCTGGCGGCTAGTACCACTGTGGCTCACTAGGTGTCTCATGTGGTATTGAGGTGTCCGCCATTTTGTTTACCATTGTGAAGCACAGAGATGACCTGGATCAAAACACGCTGTAAAAGTTGGTCAAGTGATCAAAATGCCTAAACACTGCAGTGTTCCTAAAAAGATGGTTTTAAGCACTTTATTATTTACGTTAACATACACAGGGACTCCAAAGTTGAACTGATCTTTCTCCATGGATTTTAAAGCAATTTATACACTCTTTACTAGCATCCACCATGGTCAACTCATTATAACATTAATGGACTTGGTACTGGGCATTATGTAATCTTTTCAAAATAACAATATTACCATTTCTGATCTTGTACTAGGGTTACAGGATGAAACTAAACTGGAGTGACCATTAAGCATTGCTGTGATCTCCTTTATTATATCTACGCACTGACTGCAGGAAAGACATGTTACTGCTTGTTTCATCATGGCTGAAAATCCAAGAAAAAGAAACAATTTCCCATCACAAGAACCAGAAGCCATGCATCGCAGAGACTAAAAATTCAAAGCTTGTGGGAATAAAAAACCAACTGGTACACTGAAGTACACCTGCAGCAATGAAGCAGACAAACTTCGTCTGCAAGGAAGTATTGATGATGCGAGGAAAGTGATAAATCCAGGGCAGCCAATTTTTGTGTCAAATGAAACACTACTGAAAACTCGACTTCAGTATTATCTCCAGGGGAAAATTCCAGTAACAGCAGCAGCAGCAGCAGCAGCAGCAGCACTAGCATGTCTTCATGACAACACTGAAGCAAGTACAACAAACAAGGAACATGCCAGTCAGTTCTGTGGGATAGAAAAAGCTGATGAACAATCATTTATAACTTCAGAGTCTGCTATTTGTCAGCTATTGAATGAGAAAGCAACACATGCTTGTGGTGTTTTGACAGTTGCCTCTCTGAACATGAAAGGACATGTAGCCATGTATGAATAATAGCAATGCAAGAAATGTCCATACAAGACAAAATGGAACTCTTTGCCATACTTTCAAAGTAAAAATGAAAGCCCAAAGTTCTTGGTTAATTTGAGAATGGTGCATAGTTACCTATCTTCAGGTGTACGGGAGGTACAATATGAGACAATATGCAATGGAGCCAAGATAGGAGTACTAAGTTCCAAGTATCTTGGGCGAGTACGTGATAAATAAAGAGGTGTGGTAGCCTTGTGTTGCAGGCAATATCAGATGCAAAGCCTCAATGAAGAAATTGCATCCATGGAGATCTCTAGATCTTCCAGCAAGAGCTTCAGTTGCAAACATGATGCAGTTTAATGGGAAGTTTGGCTGCTCAGTGTGCTTAGATGAAGGTGAAACTCCACATGGACAACCTCTACAAAGGTTCCTGCCTTTCAAGCAAGACATGGTAATGAGGACTCATGAGTCCATGTTGGACAGTGCTAGAGAAGCAGCAACAAGTGGAATAGCTGTAAGTTTAGCCAGTGAATCAAATTGTATCAGTTTACTTTTCACACACAGATACACCCACACCCACACACACACACACAAACACTGCAAAGTGTGGAGTATACTGTATTCAGTCTGCTTGTATGTTGGTTGCTTCATCTGGCTCAGTTACAGTACCTGTGCACACAATCCTCCTAAATCATCGCATCTAATTTATTTCAAACTTCACATCTTGTAGAATGCTGGAGGGGGGGGGGGGGTGTCCCACTGATCACTTGCAATCAGAGTTATTCTGGTCATATGGTTGTACGAAATATACATCTTTTCTAAAGAAAGATACAGCACAAGATTATGCAAACAATTTTTGGAGAAATTTTCTGTGGTGTGTATAGACAGATGGCTGAAATTCAACAATAATCAATATAAAGTTAAGTAGTGCTATATTTCATAATTACTGCATTATCTTTAAATCTTTTGTGTATATATATTTACTGTCTGCAATTTTATGTACTTTCAACATTGAGTTGCCAATAAGTAAAATTTAGCATTTTATGAATGACTCAGTAGTCAGCTGAAAGATTCTGAGTGTGTGTGGGCATTACTCATGTAAAACTACATTTAACAGATTTTTATTTGGACTCCTAAAATGTAGAATGGAAGATGAGAAAATATCATGCCAGCAATGTAATTTTTGAATAATTTAGTTGAGACTAGAAGACTAGAAGGTTGTTTCCTCTCTGTGTAGATTTTCCCACCTATGAGCAATTATATACTAGCCAAAAAAGAAACGCAAATTTATTGTCATCCTTCTGAATAAAAATTTGTTAGTGATTTAAAGGTATATTGCAGTCTGAAATACATAATGCAGGAAGTCCGATTATTCTTTTTACACAGAGCCCAGTTGTGCCCAGATTTAAGTTCTAGGTCAGTGTCTTTCTGTAACTGAAATATAACTTTAAAATCATGAACATATTTTTATTCAGACGAGTGAAAATAAATTTGCGTTTCTTTTTTGGCATTGTCTAAGCAGGGACTATCTGAAACTTCTGTATTCATTTGACAATTTTTGTGTTGTAGGTACAAGGGATAAAAGGAGCTTCCCCTGTGATTGCTTTAGAGTATATTGATCTCCCGTCCTTTTTTAATATCGACTGGATGCATTGTGTTTTGCTCGGGGTGACGAAAGCATTATTGTCATTCTGGTTCAATAAAAAGCACAAGGATGAGGACTTCTACTTGGGTCACAAGGTAATGTTAAGCCTTGGTTTAGCTTAATTCTGTTGATATAAACTTGTTAATAATATGCAAGGTTGGCATAATGATTTACAGGATGTAGGATGATTCATTTGAATTATAAAAATTACGTAAAACCATTTGAACATGAAGATATACATGTGCAGTGTTTAATAAAATTAATGTACACTGTATCCATCTTGTCAGTATTACAAATTGTACATATATATATATATATATATATATATATATATATATATATATAATTATGGTTTGAATTTTCTATAAAACACAAGCAAACAATTTTTTATGTTGTAAAATTTACAACAGAAAGGAACTTCCTTGAGTGTAAAGGAAAATATGAACTATTTTAACTATTTTTGAGTACACCAGTGTTTAATTTTTTTTCTGATAATACCATAAAGATCATATGGTCACTAATAAAAATGTGTCCCGAGTTAGATGTCATAAGTAATTTTTGGCATTTTGGCATAAGCTTGTGGACTCCCCCCTCAAATCATATTTCATGTTTGATTGGATTCTTCCAATGATTAGAGATCCATATTTCAATTGCAGTTGGCTTTGTTGAATAAGAGGCTGTTGGGTATACAGATCCCAGACTACATTTCACGAAGGCAACGTGGTTTAGAGGAACATACTCACTGGAAAGGTAGGGAGACAGACAGTGCATACATCTATGAAGTTTGATAAATTATTAGGCCTGGGACAAATACACTCAAGCATGCTGTCCTACTTTGATGTTCCTTAAAAGAAATATTTAACTATTCATGGGAAATCAATATGAAGCATATGTGTAATACATCAAATATTTGAACAGTTTTTCATTGGTTCATGTTAGGACTGCTGATGTCGAAAAGTAATGAACAGTGCAGTTTTTCAGACACTGTTGTCCAGAAGTATGTTGTATAGTTGCCTTATTTACAGTGCATGTACCAAGAGTCACTGTTTTTATTTTTTGTTCTTGCATGTAATGTGTTTGTATTTGATTTATGTACTGTCAACCTTGCCTTACCATTAAATATGTATTGGGTGGATATACTTCAAATTTGGCTGCAACTTGGCCAGTTCAAAATCAATATTAGCAAGTGTAGGAAAGCAAACAACTCTTGTAAACTCTTGCTCCATGGTTGGGTAACTGTCAGTAAGAAGTATATGACCTGTGAAATTTCATTTCAAATCAAGTTAAATGGACAGGTAAAGCAAAAATCAGATTTAAACTGAATGACCTTCCATCACAGCGTAATAGTTCCAATTGAAGTATGAATGTGCACCAAACAATTTGGAGACAGAAACTAATAAAGTAGTAGTGGAAAAAGAATTTCTTATGCCAACTCATCTTATACAAAATAAGTTTCAGTCACTCCATATATGAATGTTAGCTTAGAGTCTCAGGAATTCTGTTTTCAGTAGTTGAAGTGTGTGTGTCAACACACACTTTTCTGTTTTTCCTCGAGTTCTTTATTTCTTTCTTTCTTCTTTCTTCTTGACCAGCAAATTTGTCCGACACTTTTCTCAAACACTATAATACATGGAAACTCCATACTTGGCATGATTGTACCTCCCTCCAAGGAGTTTGACCGTTTTATACAAATGAATGAAGATGATTAAAATTATGCAAATTAGGGATATTTGAAATTTTAAATCTTGAATATCTTCAAAAGTATAATAGATAGAGATGTCATTCCAACTTCTAATACGGGGTTATTGACCAGTGCACATCTAATGAATTTAAAAAACAAAAGTTGTAGCAATTTAAATTATGCTAAATAGCACCACTAGAAATTGTAAATCTTAAATAACTTCAAAGCAATAAAAGAGAGAGACGCCATTCCAACTTTTACCCATGTGTTATGGAATAGTTGTACATTGCCATACCAATGTGCTTTGAAGACACACACACTGATTTGCTGTGCAGCAAATCATCTTTCCTAGTTCTTGGTTGTCTTCATGTAGAGTCAGTGAACTTTATAATGTTGGCATTTTCCTCTTTTTTCAGGGGTCTCTGCACAAACAATGAATGTCCATTTACTAAGACACTTGACATATTTTGTGAGATTGTATGGACCACTCTTTGCAGTGTCATGTTTCGGTTTTGAGTCCATGAATTCCCATCTGAAGAACATGGTTCATGGTACTCGCCACATCAATAACCAGGTATGTGTCTCTGATGTTAGTATTATGAATCTGTAGGAATTACAAGATTGATCTTGTTATTGCAAGGTTCCCTCTGAGTTTGAGCCAAGCTGGCTTTTACAATTTTGTGCCAAGTGAAGTTAGAATTTTAAATGATTCGTGAATATTATTTTATTTCCCCCTCCCCAGGTTGTTTAATTTACAGTTTTGATTTGTTAGAAGATTGGTCCTTATGTTAATTGATGTTGCCGTGAAATTTTGTAAAGAAGACTCTGCATGCTGTGATTTAATCACTTTGATACATGGCTTAATTGAGTATAATCTGTAATCCTTTTGGTAGTTGTACAAAGATATAATTCATTTACCATCTGTGCAGCTTTAGTTGGCATGAGATACGGCAAGTTTGCAAAATGCGTGTGCAAAATTTGAATTTTTCCAGGTGTGTAACAGTTACAAGTATATGTACAATGTACATGTACTTTTGTGTACCTAAAAATTAATACTTGCATAAATAATTACAGTGCCTCCAATTTATGAGGGAGGGGGAGCTAGGTACAGGATTGGTAATATAGGTGCACATATACATAAGTTACTTTTTGTTTTGTCCAGATAAGCTTTGCAGTTGGGATGTCACGGCATCTAACCAATGTGGTTAAGGAATGGACATCAGGGAGGGATGAAACTGTCCAAAAGCTTGCCAGTCAACTTGCTTCTAAGTTTATCAAGTAAGTTTTGCAGTGATGCTGTGTGCAATACTGCATGTATTCTCTTTATACGAGAAAGCCACGAAATTCATACATTATTGCAAACTTCACTTTTATTATGTAAAACCAGATGTATGTGACATATGGTACAAGGCTTTGCATTGTATTGCACAATTAATGTCCATATACTGCACAATCTGGGAGTCTGTAGCATATTAATTTAGTGGAACTTTTAGTATACACTTTTGATTTCAGGAAATAAATGTGTCATAAGTGGACATCTTCATACAAATACTAGCATTTAAATATTGGTGTTGTCTTTAGTGTTGAATTTGAAAGCCAAGATGCAACACATTATGGACAAATCCAGCAACATCTTACAATAAACAATGACTGCTTTGCAGTAATACAAAGGTGCACAACAGCTCCCTTTGCATTGGACAGGTCCACGGCAAGGGCCATCAGAGGGACTGACCTGGATGCATATGCAGCTTTGTGCCCTCATATTTTACAAATGACAGAAGACAGAAATGAGAAAGTTGTGGTGCCTGCTTTTCATTTGAGGAAGAAATGTGTGTGGGTGAATGTCAAGGAGAATTTAACTTTTCTTAGCAGGCCACCCAATCTCCTTGAACATTGTTAATGTTAGGTACTGCACGGAAAGCAGAATTTATAGTTTTTGCCACATCAATATTATTACTTGTTTTACAGATTCCTCTTGCCAATACCAGATGGGAGTGAGTGTAAGTTTAAGGTAATATATAAGCATCAGGAGCAAACTATTACAAAGTGTAAACTTAAGCTCTTTTTATTTTATTTTCCCTTATCCAGTCAAACATGTTGGCTATAAAAATCAATAAATCAAGTTATGATATTGCTGTGGCCTTAATTACCTGCTGTTCATGCATGCATGTCTATGTATGTGTAAGGCAAAACTTGTATATATTTATTTATTCCATGATTGGGTGTACAGGAGACCGATAAAGCCATCATCTATGGCCATGCGACCAGCTATCCCGTAAACAATGGCACTTCCATATTTGGGCATGACTTTTTGCGCTTTGCTTGGTGTCCCTTTCCGCCTTGGAAATATGAGAGTCCAAACACCTATTATTCTCATTCAGTCAGTGATAAACCATGAACAAACAAAATCCTGTTTTTCTCCTTTGATGCAAAATATTGATGCACAAAACTACTTAGTTACTATTATACATACTTCATTATCTAGCTTCAAAACTTTGAATTGACGATACAGTCGAACGATGCGTCGCCATGTTGTTGACAAAATTTTAGGGCTACCGTAAGTGTTTGAAATTCATGAGCATCTTGTCAACAATGCGGCATCATGACACAAAAAGTAATGTCATCAGCTAAAACAAAGTACTTCAGAGGGTCTCCAATATTACTGTCAACACTAAAAGAAATGTAGATAATCATGGGATAAATGCAAACAATCATTTGCCTGTGTTTACGATCAGAACTTGATGATTCTTCTTGGCGGAAGCCACTCACCGCAAGCAGCTCGTGCCTTAGACAGAAGATCATCTCGTTCAGACCGTAAACACGGCTCATCGTGGTTTGAATAAATATAGGTAGTAGTTCACATCAGGGCTGGTCACATATTGTATATACATGCAGTCATTCATACCAGCACTGATCGCGATATTGTATTTAGTCATAGACACTGGGGCTGGCTATATTGTATTCAATGATAAATGTGCCAGTTATACAGAAAATCATGCAATTCAGGGTGGCATATACACTGCACAACTGCAGTACATGAGCATGTCTGATGTACAATCACTTGCTGCAGAGCTTTGAATTGTGGTTTCTAAGATTCCAGCTCTTCTAAAAAAAAAAAAAAAAAAAAAAAAAAAGGTACATGTATGTTTGGAAAATGAAATGTTTGCAAAACATGGTTGATTTTATGAACTTTCCACTCTGATGTAAAAAATGAAGGGGGGGGGGGGCTTTCTTTTAGCTCCAAAACTAAGCTTTCATGCACACCAATCAAATCATTCTGGGGTTGTTGAAAAAAAAAATTATAATGTGATTACAAAATAAGGATAGGCCAAGGTGACCACATAAGTATAGAGTTATCTGGCAGATCAAAGTCCACTTTGTTATCTCCAGGCTAAACTTCAGTTATACATAGTTTGCTGAGAGCTATGCTGGGTGGATGAGACATAATTATGTACAAAAAATTTGCAGAATTAAATCCCAAGATGCATGACCATTATATTTATATATATATGTATGTATGTATGTATGTATGTATGTATGTATATATATATATATATATATATATATATATATATATATATATATATATATATATATATATATATGTGTGTGTGTGTGTGTGTGTGTGTGTACATGTGCATGTGCACTAGATAGAATTTTGAGCTAGGTTGATTAAATGTCACGGCTTACAGGAATCCCAGTGGCCTAAAATTTTTCCAACTGAAATCCCACTGACACTGGGATATATCCCAATGGTCCAATAATTTCCCACTGAAATCCCAGTGGGATCCCACTGCTCCCTGGGATCCCAGTGGAATCCCACTGACCCAATATTTTTCCCAGTGGGATCCCAGTGGGATCCCAGTGTTCAGTGGGATCCCAGTGGAATCCCAGTGGGATCCCACTTACTTTTTCTATAGGGGAACCTTATGGATGGCATACAAATAATGACATGGCACCAGAAAACATGCAAAAGACACAGACGTTATTTGCCTGGGTCACATAACACATAAATGTATCTGGAATGGACACATCACTAGATCAATGGACTCTTGTACTCAGCGCCATGAATTACTAGGTACAAAACAAATGTATTTAACTACTTTGACAACATAGATGTACTTGCTAGATACACACAATTGGTCAGTGAGTAAGTTTGTGGAGACTGAAAGGACCGAAACTGTGAATTCTATTCATCTGTGGCATGACACTTCCAAAATACCTTCAAAATTCAGAAAAATCAGTAGTGGACCCAGATATACAGAGGGAAAAACATGGAATCCTCAACTAATGGATAAAGCCAGTTCTGTAAAGAAACATGTGAACTACAGCTTATGGAATTGCGTAGGTGATGCAGAAAAAATGTGTAAAATGCTGGACAATATCAGTCATCGCAACAAAGGAGACCAACAGAATTGTGTGCCTGCATCAAGATGCAAAAGAGACCCTGGGTACCAGGAAAGTAAAATTATTATTACCTGTCAGCATGCAGAGAAACTGCTGATTCATTTCATTCAGGGGCTGAATTTATACAAGCGGCCAGACAGGTACAAGGATTGCAAAGATACAGCTTATGTTGAGTCAATCAACAGGGCAATCAAGCTGTATCACAGCAAGGATGTTCACTTTTCAGACCAGGAATACACTATGAGAACACAGCTAGCAACCATGTGCTGGAATGAAAATGTGGACAAGTCTTACACATCTGTGAGTGAAGGAGGAAATGGGAAACAGAGCCGTAAAATTTTGAAACCAAAAACCTTTCAGTTCAGGGACAGGTTATGGACTGAGTTTGTGTCCATTTTATAAGAGGTCAGAACATGGTTATATTATATTTTGTTACAAAAATTAATGGTTAAGTTTGTATATTTTTGTTCTGGGTTTCTGTCTGTGTGGGATCTGAGTAGTAAATGGTATGAGTCAGTGTTCGGAGCAGGCTGTCCTCTGTTTATGAACCCCACTGTGAGTAAACCACTGCCTGATAAGGATTTAGTTGGTAACAGCCTGACACAGACTGAGGTTAAGTTGTTAGCTGCTAACAAGTTTTGCCCCTTTAAAGGTTATGAACCACGTTGATACAATGTAACGGGTGACGTCATAATACTTTGCACGAAATAATCTGAGACAGTCAATGCAGAGCGTTGTATCCTCTTTAATTTTGATCTATAGTTGCCTCCTCTTTAGGGTACCTAACCATACAACACATTAATGAAGTCTGAATTCCTCTGCCCCCTGAAGAAGGGACACCTCGTCCCGAAACGGGTCGGGGAGGAATTCCAATATTGTATATAATTGTGCTGTGGTCTATTTGTTGGATTGGGATTTATTGTGCTAAAATGACATATTTAAGAAAAAATGTCCCCATACTACTTATCGATAAGTTTGACAGTGCCCATGTATGGCCTAGACTTGCCTGGAGATTCCCCAAGTGTGCCAATTAAACTACCTGTATTCTGATGCTTGGATATATTTTCTGAATCTCGGATCCGTCCACATATACTGTACTTAATATGTTTGTCTTCATTCATGTATGCTTTAGTGTAAATAAACATATGGTTAAAGAACTACTCATTAGTGTTACTTGTAGGAGTGTAACTAAATCATAAGTACATGTAACACATCCAGTTAGAGATCTAGTCTTTAGTGTTACATATAGCAGTGTAGTTTAGTCAATAGCATCTTGTAAACATATGTATAATTAAAGTACTAGTCATTGGTGTTACTAGACGATTTAAATTATTACACTATAAGATATTTACTGTAGATAGAAATTTTGAGTATTTTATGTACCATCATCTAAAAAAAGTGCCCTGTAATTGTTAAAAATTATAAACATTTTCTCATCTTATCTGTGGCCATGTCAATCATGTTGGACTCTTGTAAGGAAACGCAAAACACATATATAGATTATGCAAAGCAGCTGTTATGCTGTTTTGTGAGAAGCTGCCCTAGTTTATATGGAGACACATTTACTGTATATGATGTTCACTCGCTGATCCCCTTACCTGATGATGTTAATTTTTTCAAGACTTCTTTGAATGAAATAAGTACCTTCAAGTTTGAAAACTATATGCAGACAATGAAACGAAGTGTCAAGAAAGCCCAGAATCCAATCGCACAGATCACAAATCGACTGACTGAATTGGAAAAACAACATCAAACCATACTGCTAAAGGGAAATCTGTGCACACAAGATTGAGGGATAGTTGTTCCCTAATTCATAATGAACAATATCCTTTTGTAAAGGAAGTACAGACAGATGGAAAATATGTGTGTTGTATTGTTAGCCAGCATCGCGTGGAGAGCTTTTTCGAAAGTCCTTGTGACTCCAAACTTCTGAACATCTGTTTCATCAGAAATATAGAAAACAATACAAAAGACTTTTGCTAGAACCACAAGATTTGCAGCACAAGGTTGTATGCTTGCTTTATAAAGAAGGAAATGTTTTCTTTCCATTGTTACAGAGAAACAATGTCATTGCATAGTATAGTCATGGATAATGGTGGAGACTATCTCGATGGATACAGAGGTGCAAATGTATGTCCACAATGGATATTGGTTAGATTTTGTGCTTCCATATGATGTTAAATTGAGACTTTTATACCTATAGGAGAGAATGGATGGTTCCAAAACCTGTGGAAACTTTTGACAGCTATAAATACAAATTAGTTTTTCTGCTGATTGCGAAACGAGCCGAAGTGTTATTCACTTAATATATTGCCAGCTCATGTAGATGGTTGAAATTTTTGTTACAAAGTTGCTAACAAAATTCATAAAGTTTATTTTTTTGGTTTTTTATCATTCACTTCAGGTTTTCATTATGTGGGTGAGAGCTGTCTGGCTGGAACGGAATGTTGAAGAGGAGGCCGTCATTCCTGCCATAAAGCTAGTACAGGGCAAGGATATTCATTGGCCACCAGTGGCTAATGCAGAGAAAGTAATGAGAGAAAAACGCATTCCAGATGACAACTGGCACAAATTTGATCGCGTAAAGTTCAAATGCTCTTCAGGTATATATTTTACTGTGTATGCATAATCTACAGGTAATAACAGTAACAATGCTATATTTCATGCCTGTTTATGCAATGCATGCATGTTGTTTCATCATATGCATGTGAACCAGAAACAGAGAAAATGTCTTAATTCCATGCTCAATGCTTTAATGAAGACATTTAGAAATATTTTTAAATGACTATCTAGTATTCTGTGTATAAGACAGCTGCAAAACAGAACTTCGGAAACTTGTCCTTATCGCTGTTTGATAAATCAGCCAGTAAGGCATCTGCCCTACTCGGCCAAAAAATCACCAGTGTCCTGTTTGTCACTTGGCGTTCTGTGTCGTGTTTGATTTTAGGATTATTTTTGTGAACGACTTGGAAAAATTCAGCAAAACATCTAACTTAACGTTAAAATGTATATTGCAAGAGCATTGTAAAACTTAAGGGTTTACCAATTCAATGTCAAAATTGTTCTTCATTCGAAGTCCATTTCATTGGCATGCATGTTAATTTGTCCCATGTTTTTAGAAAGCAAAGACTAATGCGAGGCTCATGATTTCACAACAACGGCTGAATTAAGCAATGCTGAGAGTGAGGCCCCAACCAAAAGGAAACATTGTAAGAAGACATTTAAAGACTGCATGACAGGTCAGTGTAATTTCAAACTTCTGCATGTATGGTCACTTCAGCCAGTGTGTATTACGTATTTCCAACACAGATTTTGGGGATCCACACTCCTGGTTGTCATTTATATATATATATATATATATATATATATGATTATTTTACAGGATCAACTGTTGAAAGTGACGGTGAGGACCAGAGAAAAGAAAACAGTCCAAAGAGTGGTAAGTGATGTTTTGGAGTTATGCATAATGTATGTATGTTAAAGGTACATTTTCAATCGAGAATGGCTGATATATATATATATATATATATATATACATGTATGTTTGAAGTATTTTGCGAATTGCTATAAATGCCATGTTAACATTTCTTTCAACTATCTTCACAGGTATTTTCATAAAGTTTTAACACAGAAAGAACCATTCATGAGCACAATATGTCATTCTTCACCTCCATACCTTAGCATATTATTTTTTACAAACATAATAACGAGATAATGCTTCTGTAGGTACAAAATGTTTTGCTTTATATTCAACAGCTGTTTTGTCCACGTGTGAAACTACCACCACCGCCACCGAAGATAACCCCTGTTGCCACCGAAGTAGTTCTGCCACTGTTAGTACAGGTAAGATACCTATGGCTCACAGACACTGGTACTCTAAACTGTTTCAAAGTATAAGAAGTATTTATTCTATGTTTGAGACGAAAATTGTATAATCCCAAAGGGAAATCCTCAAAGTGTTTTTACCCCCAAACCACGTGGTTGGTTCACTGTTAAACCAACCAATCAGGTAGAGAGTTGCAGGAACTTTTGAGGATAGCAGGAGACTATGGTGAAAAGTGGAGATTAGAGTTTAGTGAGAAGAAAAGTCAGGTCATGGTCTTGGGGCAGAAGAGAAGGCAGGAGGAGACATGGATGGTAGGAAAGTTTAGGATACCAGAGGGTCAAGAGAAAGTCATCAGAATTGGAGAGGGTGAGGAGTGCTAATATTTAGGGGTGATCATTAAGGTCACAGGACAGGGAATGTTTAAGTACCATGTTGAGAAAATCAGACAGAAGGTGAATAGAGCAAAAGGTATGATAAAGGTCACAGCAGGGAACAGCTTCAATAGATCATTCACAGGAAGGGTGCTGTGGGAACGTGTAGCCATACCTGGGATGTTGTATGGGGTAGATGTAATAGCCATTAGTGAGAAGGATATTGAATGGATGGAGAAGGCACAGAGGGAGATGGGGAAATGGGTGCTTGGGGCACCACTGTGTGTAGCAACAGAGGCAGTGTTGGGAGAGTTGGGATGGTTACCAATAAGAGAAAGAATAGCTAAGGCTAGGCTACTGGGGATATTTGCAACAGGTGAATGAAGAAAGATGGTGTAGGAAGGCGTACTACATTGAGGCTGTCAGTGAAAAGACAAAATGGGTTCAAGGAATAGATAAGTTAGCTGAGAAATATGAGGTGAAAGGGCCAGATGAAATTGAAGTGGCGTGGAAATCCTATATAGGAAAGGTGATCCAAGAGAAACATGTGGAGCAGTGGAAACGAGGGGTTGAGGAAAAAAGCACATTGAAAGCATATAGAGCTGTAGACAAGCCAGTGAAGACTTAATGTTGGGATGGTAGCAAGGGCTCTAGACTGTTGTTTCAGGGCAGAGCAAGAGTGATCAATCTGGAGAAGAGGAAACAGAAGTGGACAAATGGGAGTGATGGGAAGTGCAGGGTGTGTAGGGAGGATGTGGATGAGACCATTAATCATATGATGACATGGTTTACAGGTTATAGAGCGCTTAGAGAGCAGCTGTTTGTACAATGGAGAACAAGAGATGGGCAGTGTAAAAGCTTAGAGCAAGTAAGGGACATGGCAGAGAATGATAGGTTCGCATGGATACTAGGATTGAAGGGCGATTTTCCAGGAAGTAGAGTTGGTTTAGAGTCAGTGAAAGGCTTCTTGGTGCAGTGCTGGGAGAGTAGGAATAATATCTTAGGATTAATCACGGAAGAGAATAGAGGACAAACTTAGCAAGGGAAGGGAGAAGGTAGCCCTTATTAGGGCTCCCATGACCCTGCCAGGTGGCATCATCAGCAGGGGCTGTGGGCATGCCGAGCGCAAAGTTGCGAAAGTGGGATAGGGCTTGCTTCTTCTTTTTTTTTTTTTTCCTGAAGGCCACCTGACAAGCTACTAAGCTAGCCAGGACCGTGGCAGATAAGCGGAGTGCCACAGAATATTATTAGACCGCACGCTGTTACGAACTATTATCAGGCTCCTCATTCAACCCTCATGTCATGCCTCTGTGACGCAGAAGAGTTGTTCCCATTATCGACAGTGATAATGACAGTTCCTAGGATTACTAAGTGTTGATAATGGCCTGTTTGCATCGTATTTTGACGTTTTATTTTCATGAATTTGTTGCGCGATTCGCAGGTCCATATTTCTTGATGATTTAAGTGTGTGCATCACACCGTTTCTACCGTTACTATATACAAAGTATAGGTTACCATGTCACGGATCAGTCGTGCAATAACCATCACCAGAAAGGCACCGATGCAGCACCCCTATCAAGAAAAAGAACAGCAGGAGAAGCCCATCACCAGTTAGCTATCGATCCAGGACTCCTTCATCACTTGATACTTTTGGTACGCACCGCATCATACGAGTGTAATGTCACAAAGATTTTGTTATAAGCAATGTTATATCAAAAAAAGTAAGGAAGAAAATGCACCTTGACATAGCCTACAAACACATATGTATGTGTGCGTGCATAGATGTTTGTATGTATGTACATGTATATGGGCAAGTAATGTAGTTTATTTAGTTTAAGTTTGAAAACACTAAATTGAATTAAAGGTGTAAGCTTATTACGTACCTTGTACAAATATATTTGTTTGCCCTTTAGCCAGAAGCACTGCACAGTGCATTGAATGTCACTGTTTGGAGAGCAACGTGCTGTAGTGATATTGTGGACTCAGTTAGCATTGCCCACTAAGCTGACTCTCCAGCTATTTATGTCTGGGTGCGAACCCAGACTTTCTTTCTTTCTTTCTTTTTTCCTTCCTTCCTACATTCCTTCTTTTCTTTCTTCTTTATGACCGAATTTGTCCGGACTTTTTCTTGGACACTATAATTCCAAAGACCACCAAATTTGGCATGGTGACTGACCTACCAGTGAAATTGTGCAGATATAGTTTTGAATAGTCATGATGTTTATGATTATGCAAATTAGGGGCAATTAAAACTTTAAAAGCCCCATATCTTCCAAACTATTACAGATCTACACAAAATTTCAATGTGCATGTATAGCTTTTTGACACCTGCCAACATAATGGACAGTAAATGAAAGTTGTGGAATTTCAAATTATGCTAATTAAGGGCACTGAAATTTTTTTAAAGGTTGAATATCTGCAAAACAATTACACATAAAGGTGCAATTCTAAGTTCAATTTATAGGTTTTTGGCAAAGCCGCATCGAATGAATCATGAGCCTAAGATGTAAGATTTTAATTCATGAAAATCAGGTGAATGTGCAAAATTTAAATCTTGAACAGCTTCAAAACCATTATAGGTGGAGGTGCCATCATAACTTCAATTGATGGGTTTATGACATAGCTGCATTCAATGAACCGTGACCCTAAAATGTTAATTTTTGCAAATAAGATGGACACAAACAAATCAAATCTTGAATAACTTCAAAACTATTATACATGGACATTGCCATTCCAATTTCAATTTGTCATTTCAATTGTTGCTATGAAGCTTTTTTTTTCTAGTTTTGTAATGTATCCAGCTGGTGGCCTGCCCCAGTCCAACAGTAAAGGATTCATGCAAAGTCTGCTAATCAGGCAACAATTAGGTGCAATCTAAACCGTAATTCCATTCATGTATTTCAGGGGATTGACACTCCCGCTCTGTGAAACCTGCCCCAGTATTCAGAAAAGAACCAAGAACGCTACACAAGTCAGCCAGGTCAATGTCCAGATCCCCATCGTTTGATCGTCGATGGGGGCAACATAGCTGTAGTTCTATCAGCCCGAAGCATAGGAGACTATCACCAGTCTACTCAAAGAGAATGGGAGATGATAGACAGTCAACTTCATTTTCTAGGAACCGAGCACAAAGACAGCCCAAAACCAGATTCAGGACCATCTTCTGGCAGCAGGACACAAAGACAGCACACACCAGATTCAGCGCTGAGGGCAGGCAGGGAACAGCGCAATTGCGCTGATACTTCCAATGTCCAGGACCCCTTCCCACTCTCTGATGCAAGTAAGTCGGCAACACATTTGCACAAAATGCAGTTGTAATTTTTCTAGTTCAGTGAGACGTGTGGGGCATAATTTTGTCTCCATTCTAAACTAGTCAAGGAGGAATCACCAGCTATCTTACACTGTCTATCAATGCAAGCAAATCCAAACAAAAAGGTAAATGAAAATTAGTGACTGTATATTAGCTCATGGAAAAATTTGTTCAACAGGAAATATAATATTTTGGTCATTACATTTGTTATCTAGACGGTTATATGTGAACACTATGTATTCACGCATGGTTACAAGATACATACAAAGCTCAAGATTGAATGGTTCAGGTAGTTTCTGTGTAGATGGCCCTAACGAAACTATAGGCTTGCTCCCTGCATTCTCATTACTTTATCATTTTCACGTTAATAAAATTTAAAAATCATTGTCTTAAGAAATCCCACATATCTTGTGGTAAATCTTGGTGTGTAGTTGAAATACTCCGGTACATTTTCTTACCTAAGCTGCAAAACTAACAACATACTGAATAAAGACATTTGTATAGGGCCTGGTTTTCCTTGAGAATCATTTCCTCTGACTAAAATATGTTTAAACCAAAGTATTGAATGTTACTTTTTAACATTTAATCTCTAACCAGCAAGAATTCTGTGCATTAGCTGTGCACATAAAATTGCTATAATCTATTTGTGACTCTCCCATTTATTGTATTCAAGACTTCGGATTTCACCTGCATGGAAAGCATGAGTTTTGGAATTCTTAATCATCATGAGGCATGATAATTATGTAATCAAACATAATTTGCTTTATGCTTTCACACAACGGAGGGGTGAACCAACTGGAGGTTCACATTGCATTCAGTGTGGACCATTTTGGTGTGTGCGCATGCGCAAGCACAACAGGTGGTGGCATCACTTTTGAAAGTCGTGTTTCGAATGGTGGTGCATAGTAGAAGTTCTCATCGGTTTTCTCAGATTTTCAAAGTGTTTTCAGAAACTTTCAAGCGCTCGTCAAAGTCTCTTACACTTCAAATCCTTGGAATTGGAGCCATCGGCGGGAGCAGCATTTACAGGTTCGTACAATCCGGTTGTGTGGTACTGTTTCAACTTCTTTAAAGTTTTACCAGATCGTACTCGTGACTTAAATTAGTAAATAGCGTATTCAAGTCGGCAGAGACACAGATTGAATCTGGAATTAGGTTGAAGGATGGCCTTCAGTACAGAGGTTTCAAGCCATGATGTGTTATTCTTGGGTCACAGCTATATACGCCGTTTTTCGGAGTACATTTTCTCTGGTAAGAATAGGAAAGTTGACGCAATGTTTGGGCTGAAGAGAGACCATGTGACCCCATATTTCCATGGCATTGGAGGTGCCCGGGTTGCCAGAATTCAACATGAATTTCCTAAGGTGATGGCCGTTTATCGCCCCTACATTGTAATTTTGCACATAGGGGGAAACGACATCCTACACAACAGTGATGACATGGATAAACTGGCACAGAAAGTATTCAATGTAGCGCATGATTTGCACACGGTATATGGTGTCCAGCAGGTTATTGTGTCACAGCTACTTAGTCGACGGAAGGCAAGGTGCACTGATTATCATTCCCTTGTGGTGCAGTTGAATCTGAAACTCGCTCAAAAGAAAACAGAAGCTGGCTTGTCAGGTATTGTGTTTCGGAAGCACATAAGCTTCTGGTCTCCGAAGGCAAGGGCAGAAGTACAACATGAAGATAGAGTTCATTTGAATGATTTGGGGAATTTTAAGTTGTATGAGAGCTTTAAGGGTACAATTATACAGGCTA
Source organism: Hermodice carunculata (assembly GCA_964020975.1). NCBI lineage: Eukaryota > Metazoa > Annelida > Polychaeta > Eunicida > Amphinomidae > Hermodice > Hermodice carunculata. The sequence goes on from OZ026623.1 coordinate 34,808,500, forward strand.
TACAGCGTATGGGTTAAGCCAGGAGTAAGTTACCTTGTCCTTGGTCAAGAATTTAGATAGGTTTACATATGCCATAAGATATTGGTATATTACTAGGGACAAACTTGTAGCTGCACTTACTAAAGTGAAATCAGGCCCTTTTTACATGCAAGGCACGCTTTGCACAGCAAAGTCTGTATTATAATTAGCCTGTTCATTTTGCAAAACTTATTCATAAAGCATATTGACCATGTGGCAGTGATTTAAGTTAATTACTTCTGGAAACATTCATGCAGGTCGTTACAAACCGTAAGTGGTGAATGGCCCTGGGCCCAATTTAAGGGACTTTCACAAATTTTAACAGTTTTCTTTTTGTACCAGCTTAACAAATTGAGACACATCCGGGACAGTTAAGGGCATACTGCCTGAAGCGGTGACAGGCTCCGCCCTTTGGGCTAGTCACATTTTTTACAGGTATTTGTTGCCACAGTCATGCTGTTTCTAATTTTCCATGCGGACTTGAAGCGGTGAAAAGCCTCGTCCTTTTGGTTTTTCGCAAATTATCAAGGGGCATGTTCATAAACAGCAGTTTTATTTCCATTATGCTTCATGCATGGTAACTGTCTGCATTGGTCTCAGAGAAAGTGAACAACTTTGGTGTTACAAAGGTACAATGCTCACTGTAATGTTGCATGTAGTTATAAAGATACCAGGAGGGATTAGTTTATAGTGCTGGTAAAATCTTAAAACATATGGCATAGTAATGATGTACCTGGTGTTTCAAGGGTCACAAATACATTTTATTACATATTTTCTGGCTCGTGCTGTATACAAAATATACAGATAACAGGTTGGTTGTGACACATATGCTGCTGGTTTCAATTTGTATTTGCAGACATGGTGGTCACAAGGGGGATAAGGGTTTCCCTACCTGATGCCCTGAAGTCTCGCCGCCAGAAGGCAACTAAAGCAGCGTCCAAGGCCACAGCACGTCCCTCTACCTCAAAAGCACCCCAGACAGATAGTGAGAGTGAAGACCGGGCTTCCTCTAAAATGTCATTGTCAGAACAGTTGACATCTTCTGAATCAGAAACTGACAACAGACCAGCAAAGGCAACAGGCAAAAAACCAGCCAAACCCAAAGCGAACAATGCGTTAAGGCTCAAGCCGGCGGCAAAATCAACAAAGCATTTGCAGAAAAGACAAAAGACAAAGCCTGTTCAGACATCTAGTTCAGACAGTGAGTCTGATGAATCATCAGACACTGTAGTCAGGTCACAGCAAGCAGAGAGCAATACTGTTATAAGTGACTGTCAGAATGCAACAGAAACTGAAGGGGAGGCTTCCAGCCATGAGGAAGAACCTATCCCGAGAAATCGTAGTAATCATAAGAGGGCACGCGATCGTTCATCTTCTCATTCAGACTCTGAGGATACCGAAAGTGAGCAAATAGTTAAGAGACGCAAGAAACATGTTCTTAAATCAAAGAGAAGTGGGCACAAAAGAAGCTCACATAAACATTCAGGGAAAAAGTCAGCAAGCCGCAAATCAAGCCAGCGTCACACCAGTAAGCCACGTAAACGGGTAAAGAAGAGTTCGAAATGCAAGAAATACAGGAAGATATCGTCATCCTCTGACTCGGACAGTAGTTCTTCCAACTCAGACTGTAGTTTCTCAGACTCGGACAATTCAGGTTCGGACAACAATCCTTCCCCATCCTTTACATCTGAAAGAATTGCTCTGGACGAGAGAGTGCCAGATAAGATTAAAGACAAAATTTGGGATGACAGTTTTGTTGATTTTAAAGATTTGTTTAAGGCATCAAGACAGCCCACAGCTCTGTTTGAAAAAAAGAGGAACAAGAAGGATAACCCAGGTCCCACCATTAAAACAATTCTTGACTGGGTCTCAGCCTTTAATGTGTTTGCCGGGATATACCTCATAAAATTCCTGGAGGAAGGTGCAAGTCTCATGCTTTACATGCAGACAGTCCTGGAAATATCCAGGTCAGGTGGGGATTGGCAAAGTTATGACAAGGATTTTTGGCTCACAAGGGCTGGTCCTAAATGCCCATCCTGGCACATTCAAAATTCTAAATCAAACACCGATTCTAGGTTTGCTGGTGCAGCAAAACACCAGAATTTTCGGCCACAGTCTCGTGAAAGATCAGGGTCCCAGCAGACATTTCCATTCGGCACCTGCTTCAGATTTCAGGGGGGTAAACACTGTAGTGGTTGCAACTTCCCGCACACCTGCTTTTTATGTGAAGCAAACCACCCCGTCTTTAGGTGTTCTCGACGAAATGGAGTCACCTATGTCCCCCCTTCCAGGAATTCCCGTCAGCGCAACCAGTCAGGTTCAAGAGAAAATTTTGCCAATCCCCAACAAAGCCAACAGTCAGACAGAAACACCGGTAATAATACATCAGCAAACAGGTCGGACAGCAATGCCAACTCCCATAATTCCCAAAATTCTCGATAAACTGTTGAGCGGTTATGACAATGAAGAACTTACATTTTTAGTGTCAGGGTTCCGTGAAGGTTTCCATTTGGGGTTTCAGGTGGTGTGTGCGCATGCGCAAGCACAACAGGTGGTGGCTTCACTTTTAAAAGTTGTGTTTCGAATGGTGGTGCATAGTAGAAGTTCTCATCGGTTTTCTCAGATTTTCAAAGTGTTTTCGTCCTCCTCCCCTCATCACCTCCAACAGAAGGTCTGCTATACATTACCATGATTTAGATGTGCGGCCGATTTTGACCCCCAATATTAGTAATTCTAGTCGAAATTTTAAACTTACATTCTGGTCAAGAAGATAAATTGCCATCTTGTAGTGGAAGTTCTGGTCATAAATACTATTTGCCATTAATTGCATTTATGTATTATGAATAAACTAGTTCCATGGCCTTGTTGCCATGTGAAAATTTTCATTCATTCATTTGTTGTGTTGGTGAGTTGTGTGAGAGCATAAATAATATTACATGATTTGTTGTAGTGCTTAACTCTATGCTATAAATGTTACAAATGTAGAATGATAGCTTAAAATAAGGTGCATTGTGCTTGTGCTCGACACGCACAAATGAATAGAACAGATTGTGTGATGCATTAAAACTTGTTTTTGTGATGAATTTTTCTAGCCCATCAACCCATGTTCCATGCTTGCCAAACATGCATGCTCCATGTTACCAATCCATATACAAATATCCATAGGTATGCACCTCATTTAGGAATGCTACTACATGTTCCTAGCTCCACAATTATTTACATTACCATACTTCAGAGACCTAGTTAAACTTATCATTTTAAAATTGTAATACTAACGTTACCGTTCCATACTGCCCACATAATGTTGATATAAGCTTGCAGGTATACAACCCATGTCTAGTACAGTCGAGATGCTGACCTGGGTTTAATGAGATGCGAGATTAGGGGTCAAATCAGCAGCCTCGTTCTCGGTTCCATTGCTGGGCAGTGCTTATGTAAACAAAGACGCATGGGCACATCTTAGTCCCTGCTATTTGGGAGTGTTGATGTGTTCGCGGATCACATGAAAGGGGTGTGATAAGTCATTTACCACTTACAGTAAAACCTTCCTATACCGAACACCCTTGGGACCTGAAAAAAGTGTTCAGTAAGGGGAGGTGTTCAGGAAAGGGAAGTTTGCTAACATTGGAAGTATACATATGGGACCAAGAAATGGTGTTCAGTATAGAGAGGTGTCCGGTATATGGAGGTGTTCGGTTAGAGAGGTTTTACTGTATATAACAGTCAGTGCATTTATTGGGTTACCATTAATGGTCATTTTACGAGCATCCTGTCACCCGATACTCTGCTGAAGACACAAGAGGTGCCTGTTTGGAACACCCACCAACCAGATACTGCTCTGGCATTTTAATTTAAAACAGATCCATGACCCTTTCATGCTGTAACTTGACCAACAAGTGTTCATGCTTTTCAAGAGGGTATAAATTTGGGCTGGATTGGGTTAAATTTTCAAGATACAAGTGGTCCAATTTGAATAACAGAACAGTCCATTTTATCAGAAGTAATGGGGGTTTAGAACTACTGATAAAATAAAACCTTTTCTGTAATAACATAGATTAGGCTAAGTTTCATACTTACTGATATTTTAAGTTGTGAAAAAAATATATTTGAGCATTCTAGGGCAAATTGTACAGATTTGATCAAAATTCAAAGGGCCCTACCCCCTAAATATGTCATTTTGGGGTTCCTTCGTTTTTGGCTGAAAGGTGGACACAGGGTTGTCACTATCCCACCACCCCCATTGGATTATGGATCTGTATGCTTTGGCAGTGCATTCTGGGTGCAAATTGCCAGGAATAAACCCCATGGTACAAAAGTGGAGCTTTGTAGAAAAAGTGGATTTTTTTGCAAAATGGCAGATTTTAGAGGTTGAAATTCAAAGTCAGGTCACAAGATTATTTCTTTCTAATTTGGACCTACATCTTACTGCTTGCATCAGGAAAGTATTTTTGCAGTAGATGGCAAAATATTTTGTCATTACATTGCTTGTACAAAATTTGATCAAATTACATGTACATGACTTCTGGATATTAGGGTCAGCAATGGCTGACAGATCAGAAATGAAATGGACACATTGGACTACCATGGCCCTATTATTAGACTGGAATAATACCATAATGTGGATTTAAATCTGTGGAAAGAGAACATATAAAGGTAAGAGATCATAACACATCTTCTGTACCACTTTTTACAAATTTCTTATTTGTATGTGATACCAGTTAATATCATGGCCGCCATGTTGGATTTTGTGTAATTTGGTAACGTCACAGCCTAAGGCTGAGCTTGGAACCGAGGCGTGCTGGTAGCCAATCAATCTCATTCATGTCTCCGCATTTCGACTGGTAGTTCATGTTCATCTGGCAATTTATGCACATAATGTATACTGCTTTATTATGTATTATGATACAGTTATAAAACGTTTGTCTAACCATATATTTATCAAGTAGGTAAACCTAACGATGAATAAAGTATTGGTGATTATATATTTATGAAACAAAGGGACCTGATTTAAGTGTCAGAACTTCATTATTTCTTTTTATTTTTGTGATTGAGTTTGCTATACAGGATGTTGCATATTACTTTATCTGTAGATTTTTTATGTCGCTTAAATATTGTTGCAGGTGCTGTGCTACAGAGACGGCACAAGGAACACAGACGTACTGGACGCCATGGCCAAATGCCTCAAGTATGCACCAGAACAGCGTGGAGGAGGTGGCAGGAAGAAGACAGAATAAGATCGTGCAGAGACTACATATCTCACCAGATATATATATATATGTATATCTGGTGAGATAAATATACATGTATATGTACATGTATCATGATGAATAAAAGAATGTAAACCAGGTTGCAGTCTATATTTTTTCTGTCATACTTTCAACTTGAAGTATTGATTTGCTTACAGAGGGTTGTATCCACACTGAAACTGGATATTGGGTCATGTTGAGTGTTCAATGTTGATTCAATTTTCAGATTCAACTAAATTCAACTTCCTTTCATCATTGAATTATTGGTTGAATCCACATTGAAACAATGTTGAAACAACATTGAAATAACGATGAAATATGCTTGTCAACCAGTATTCAACGTTGAATTTTGTAGTTGAATCTACGTTGAAACAACGCTGAAACCTGATGTTGAATAGACATTGGCATTTCAACGTTGATCCAATTTTCAATGTCAAATCAACGTTGAAGCCTGACGTTGAATCAACGTTGATTCAACTTTTTTTTGCCCACTGAGGAGGCGCCTCCATCCAAGAATGTGCCTGTTGCCAGCACACCTACAGATCAAAGAGCAAGCAACAGTAAAACAGATGAAGGGAAATCTCTGTAACTGCAAGAAGTGCCTACCTCTAATCTGTGTGCTAACACCAAGAATAAGACAAGTCAACAGCTGTACTCATTGGTGGAAAGGAATGAGGGTGCTGCCTCAGAAGATAAATCTGAAACTTGCCAAATGAAAACAAGACACAATTAACTTCAGGTCTTTAACAGAAGGGTGATGTGGAATGCAACACAGATAAACATGCACCATTACCTGTCAAGAGGAAAAGGAAAAGCACACAGTGGAGTTCTACTCCCTATAGGTGTTACAGTGGCCGTCTGAAGAAACAAACGCAGCTTTATGGCTGTAAGACCAGGCATCTGAACATTACCATTGAGTTTTCCTTATATACAAGTTAATTTAAGGCTAGAACTTGAGGTGGAAAGTTGTTGCTATTCCTGCCTGCGAGTGAAATAAAAATTATGCAGGACTCTGTGTCCCTATTTGGTTCAAAGCAGAGATGACCACCTGTGAACATGCAGAAGCTAGCTGGAGTGTACCAGCCTCCCACCAGGTGTCCTGAAGCATACTGGCCACTCCAGATGCATCAAAGGACTGGCCAGTCTGGGGGCTGTCTGCCTGGTACCATGGCTTATTGTAGTTGTGATTGTAATGACGCCTGGAAAATCAGACCCTGACCAGTACAGAGGACTTGAGTACTTTTGGAATATATTGGTGGATCATGGGGGTCCATGAGACACTGCCTTATCTGTCCGCTGACTCAGACACTCAGTCATACTTTTATTTTACCATCAATAATGCATGTTTCATAACAGAAATAAGGTAAAGTAATGCTATTAATTGCTGGTTAGGGAGACTCCCATAAAGGCATAGAATGCCACTGTTATGAGAGCCACCTTAAAAGGGTAATTACTTTGTAAAATTGAAGTAATAAAAGTAGATAGGTGTAATTCTATAAATACTCCTATTAAGTTGACTGGAAAGGAACTATGAGGAATGGTATTTTGAATCATAAGAAATGGTAATTATTCTAAGTTGCAAACATTACAGTTTGGCTCTGTACATATACGAATATGATTATCAATAAAATACATTTTGGTATAAAAAGAAAATCCAGCCTTGCTATGGGTGTGGACTTTATCCTTGACAATATCTGGAGTGTTGTTTAATGTGTTTACTATGTCATATTTTATGCAATTTCTCGTGCTAGATAATCTGGTCTTTATCGTAAAAAAATTATTATTATGTCTTGTCTGATATCCATGAATTAGAGATGCTGGTGTTATAGGTAGATTAATGAAATATACTCGTAACTGTTTGTTAACAAATTTGTAACAAAACTTAAGTTGTTGATGAAAAAAATGTCATTTAATTTTAACAATTTTAGCCTTTTGAAAATTGATTTTGTATGCGTGAGGTATTTACTGCATGGTACTATTCTTACTGCTTTCTTTTGCACAGAGACAACCCTTGAGCTTTTGTGACCCCAGGCTAATATACCATAATTCAAATGTGGCAGTAGCAGAGAGTTATAAATTATTTTCATGATATTCTGAGGAAGATATTCTTTTAGCTTGTACATGATACCAATGATTTTGGATAGTTTTGTTGCTACTTTTTTCAAGTGGGCATTCCAGCTGAGATGTTTATCTACAATGACACCAAGGAAATTAAAGCTATCTACACATTCAATTTTTGTGTTGTCTATGAATATTTCAGGAGTCGCTACAGCTTTTTGAGGATTTGAGATGATCATGAACTTTGTTTTCTTGGCATTTAAGGATATTTTGATTAATTTCATCCATTTTATTATTTTTAACAACTCTTCATTAATTTTTGTGGATGCATTCAATGCTAGATCAAACTATTGGGTGGAAGAGATTCGAAACATGGCATAGATCATTTAATAAGATTATGAACAATAGTGGGCCAAGGATAGACCCTTGTGGGATGCCAGCTGTGTTTACTTTCCCAAAGGGAAGGGCTTGTGAGATGGCACCAAAGCCACTCAAGATGCTATCTGCATCCCTGGACAGACCACTGGTCATGTCATGGGGTGGGCACAATCCTGCTACAGATCAGCAATTGTTTGTTGTTAGTAGCTGAAAAGTGAACACCAATTGTCAAGGAGTCCTATAGTGAGTAAGTTGAGATCAGAAGACGGAATGCAGTGAGTGTAATTAGAAGTTGGCAAGCAAGAGGAGCCTGACATGGCATCAGGGAGAATGTCATGGGAGCGGGATTTATGGCTGTGAGCCCTGTGGCAAAGCATTTGCCTGTAAGTCTAGGCTGACCAGGCACTGTGATACCCCAGCACATCTGTCCAAGTGTATGGAGGGTGACATACCACATCCAGCACCAACCAAGCTTCTTATGGAAGGGTTTGAGGACATGCCCAGCCCAGAGATCTCTGAGCCAGCCCACATCAGTGGCTCCAAAACCACATCACCCCAGGGTCTGCCATCTGAGGTTCTGTGTGAAGCCATCTCAAGTCCAGGTACCCCACAGCAGGACGAATAAATCTACTGTCCCCCAGTACCTGAGGACTTTGCAGACACACTGCCAGCTCCCACCACTACTGCACTGGAAATCCAGCCGGTCATAGAGGGGTTTCAGGATGCACCCAGCCCAAAAATTTCTGTGCCAGCCCCAAGCAGTGGCTCCCCAACCCCAGCACCCCAGGACCTGCTACCTGAGGCCACCACAAGGCCACCAAACCAGCACACTGTGGGCTTGTTGCTGGGCCCAGTGTGGCCCCCACTCGAGACTCTGCCCTCAGGCAAATTCACCTCGCCTATGGGCACACCATGAACCTGCCCAGCTGCCCTACATGCAAGGCAGTGAAGGATTTTCTGGCAGAGCCTTAGGACTCTTGGAGTGTGAACATTTTTCCAGTAAATATCTATGGATGTGACTGCTTATTGTGGTGGAGGGTTGTGTTGCTTCTGTAAACAGCAAGTGTGCAAAAAATGTGGACATGATGTTGCTTATTGTGGTGGTGGATTCCTGCAAATAGAGTGTACAGACTTATGGATATAGCTTTGCTGATGGTGGTCGTGGACCTTTTGTACATAGCGAATGTGCAAAACCATGGATATGACGTTGCTTGGTGGTGGTGAACCTTTTTGGGGGAAGGGTCTTTAAACCTTGCCACCGACCTATCCTATGGGAGAGTTGTTGGGGGGTCAGAAAAGCCTGGAAACCACAGTTCCTGATTTTAAAAAAAAATTGTTATAGTTATAAATCATGGCCTGTGTTAATATGAAGAGGTTGAGAACATTTTTCGTTAGTGTAGTGCGGAAAAAAAATAGTATTCTTTGTTTTTTGCCAATGAGTGAAGCAGCGCCGTTTTAGTATCTTGTAACGAGTGCATATAGTCCCGTTGTATGGCATTTGTTACATGGTAATTTATGCAGCAGTGAAACAAAGACTCACAATATTTGTTGAAACAGTGTAACATCCATGTAAATATTACTGTGAATGACGTGTCATCTGAAAACAAGTTCAATTTTGCTACCCCCACATTGTTCGCATGAATATCAACCGGGAACTACTATTTTCGCGCAAATTTTCGGCGACCTTGACCGTGACTCTACTCCAATCATGCAAAGGGATATATGCCTTGGGAGGGGTTCGTCATCCAAAGTTATTGTGATTCCTTCTCATCGCAACCAAATACGTGTACGTACTCCTCCCTGTCATGGTGCAGGTCACATGAGGCTTATTGCACTAATCATAATGTTCATCTTACGGTGAAAATAGCCGTGCCACAGTGCTGCTAAGACTGAGGTAAACAACGGTAATAGGCACCTAATCACTGATCAATGTACAGTAGTACCTGCTGTATGTGGTCCCCCCTTCTGCCAAGTAAAAGTGACTGCATACAGCAGGTGACCTGTCACAACAGGTATGCAAATATGGCCAACCCGGACCTGCGTTTGACTGGACTTCAAAGGGAACGCAAATCTGCTCAGCTGTCAAAGAGTTGCAACAACTTCTAAAGCATCATCACTGGCTGGCCTGGCACGGGGCTTCTTAATCCTCAGTGCTCAGGCTGACTGAACAATACCATGCTCCTTTGGAAAATACTGGCCCAAAAATAGAATGTTTTGAAATCGTATGGAAAATTTTGCTCGCAAGCATAGGTGTAGAAATTGATGGTTGATCCATGGATGATGGAGCGTATTTTGCATTCAAATTCCGCAGAAACTACAGAGAAATCGTAGAAGTAAACAGGTCTGACGCAAACACTTCTGGGGACAAATGTTGTGGTAACTCGACACAGGATGAGGCAACGGGAAATGGTAATAAAATTTTATTGGGAAGAGACTTTTGAGAGTGGTTCATTTGTCAACACTTGGGTCAACCACTGACACACAGTGAAATGGCCTGGCATTGTCATTGCAAAAAAAAAAAATTACGATGATCAGTGTGGTCAATTTGGTTGCTAGCGGTTTAAATTTAAACCACTGTAAAAAGGGTGACAACTGGCTCCTTTGGCGATATAGATTAACAGATTCCATCATTATTTGTACCTGAAAATATGCTCATGCTTCATTGTGATTGCTTCACAAAACCACGTTGTCATGTTTATGAACATCGAACATCGGTAATTTCCGTACGCAGTCGGAAGAAAAAAAAAAAGGAAAGAACTCCCATGATGAATCATGCAAGTAGGTCAACATGGACGCATCGTCGCTGTTGCAAGTAAACACGTGCGAAGTTGAAGCAATAATATTAACACTTTGAAGCATGATAACACACAAATTTCCACCTAATATTAGCCTAAAGACCTTTTAAGAACATATGCCCCACGGTGAGTGATATTACCGGGGTTTATATTTGATTTTATGACTGTTTCCAAGTTAGGAAAATTTACGCTTCCAGCATAGGAAATTGATCGGGCGTCTGCATGCCGGTATCGTCAAATCTTAGTTTGATTCCATTTGTAGTGACCGCAAATTTTTAGAAGGGCCGTTAACTACTGTTACCACAGATTTTTTTTTGTTTTGTCAAAAGCTTGATTTTGACTGACCGCTGACTGCAAAAAGCTTTATGTTGGCTGACCACAAAAACTTCATTTTTACTGACCGCTGACCACATTTGGCAGCAAAAATTGTACTTTTGCCAAATATTAACACTATGCAGCATCTGTATTTATTGCAGTTCATTTCCAAAATTGTATCACTGCCTATCCATGTTTTGGAGGTCACATTTTTCAGTATTTTATCACAGAATATCTGTTTTGCCACATATTGCCAAGAAAAGTGCCACAGTCTGTGCCTTTATCAATGTGCCAGATATCTTATTCCTTCCAAATGTTAGACTTTGCATTGCCACAGTTTTCCAAAACAGTGCCAGCATCTAGCAATGATCAATGAGCCATGTTATTCAATAACTCTGTAACTACACATATCCAAGGAAAGTGTGTTCATTTGCCATGGGCAGTGCCTTGATCAGGTTTCCACATATTAAATATTCCAGCACCAAAACTTTGTAATAAGTTACGTTGGTTGTAACTGATTAGTAACAAGTTATTACCAGATTGTTGGTACAAAAAAAGAAATACAGTGTACATTGTATGAATGAGTTATTGTGTCCTTTTGCTTAAAATAGCAAATGATGTAGAAGAAAATCCAGGTCCACAAACCTGTCCTACCACATGTCTGCCAGAGACTTTTCTCCAAGGAGATAGCAAAATGACAAATGCTGGGGTGCCCACATTTGCAGTTGCGAATGAAATGTCATTTCCGAAGTTACCCCCGGTATTAACAGGAATGACAGAACTGGAAGAGAGACTTGTTGCAAGCCAAATACCATTCATGCAGTTGAGACCAGCAAAATGTGGAGGGCAGTGGAAAATACCTGGCAATGTTATCAATGTTGTGGCAAATGTGGATACCACTGTTAACACAATCCCCAGACATGTCATTCACTACTCCACTGAAACTTAAAAGGAAGCTAAAATACAAAACATAAAAGGCTTCCTGGGGTAATTTTGATTATGGGGCAGTTTGGGCAGATTGTGAAGCCCTTCCCACGTTTGGCACTTATGCCTTGTTATACATTGCGAGTGTACAGACCTATGGATACGACTTTGCTAAGTGGTGGTGACCTTTTTTTACATAGTGAGTGTACAAACCTAAGGACATGACTTTACTGGATGATGGACCCATGTATATATAGTTGTAGATTTGTAAGATGAGACCAGTATAAATTTTGATTTCCATTCTTCTGCACAGAGTGGAATTGATCTTTGTAGATTTAGTCAGTGGCCTGTATCTGTCACTGGTGGATATTTTCATGTGATGAACACTTTTTGAAGACTTGCAAATTTCAGCACTGGCTGACCTTTAAAACATATTTTTGGAAGAGACGTTTTCAAGTCTTATGATTTTGTCAGTGGGCAGTACCTTTCACTGATGGACCTTATGGGAACACTAACAAGTGTCAACAGTAATCTTTGTTGACATGCAAGACATGGTTATTTTCATCATGTCAATAATGAACACCTGAAACTTAAAGACACTGCAGTTTTGAGAGTATTCTCATGTGCTTGATCACTCAAGTGGTCATAATTTACATATGTGTGTAGAGATACCTATGGAGTGTAAGCTCCACCATGCTAGGTAGAACCATTTCTCTGTGGGGCTCGACGATCGCCCCTGTCCCTTCACAATGAGGTGTAAAAGTGAGACCCGCTTGCTGCCCCAACCCTCTACGAGCCTTCTACATTTTCATTCATAAAAGCTATATTGGACATGCATCATAGATATTTACATATTTGAATCGACCAATCAGAACGTTTGTTTTCATTCGCACCATTTTGAATTTTTTAAATGCCATTTTCCATAGACAAGTGACAAATGCAAAATTGGTTCAACTTCAGAGATAAATAGAGAGGTAAGTATAATGCGTGTATAATTGAAACTTCACGTGGTTTTTCTATCTGAAATAAACTTGAATTTACTTTTTGTTTGAAGAAAATCGGTTCATGCGCAGCGACGCTATGTCTTGCGCAAAATTTGGTTCCAAAATGCAAGTTGCACTCCAGCGGCAGTAATGGCGGCCGGAACGAGTGGCTCAAGCGATCTGAATAGCACCCTTCATTTCCCTTCAATACGCACCCTATATCCATGCACACCATACATTACATTCATATTCTTTTTCTGTGATAATTTAGCTTTAATTTGGTATGTTTCACGTGAAAATTGACCAAATATTCAAAACGTACTCGCATTAGCAAATCCAGGTAAAATTCCACGGTGATGCCCGTGGCTGCCCGAGTTTATGGCCAGAGCAGCGACAGAGTGTACATGTATCACCTCAGATTTTCTTTCCGTACGCAAAGTGCAATAAGTATAAAGTTTATAAACCATATAATTATACTCTTTTTCAATGATAAATGAGCTTGAATTTCATATATTATAATGCAATATTGCTTCTGCAAAATCGCGTAACAATTTCACGATCATGCCCAGGGAGCAGGGAGGCACGCTGTTGACGTGTTGTGTCTAGTGGGTGAAAGGTTACGCTTCAACGGCATGCACAGCCATCTGCGTCCTTGGCCGGTCTGGGAAGCGTTATTGTGATTTTCTTCAAAATACCTGGACAAACCATATCTTATTATATATCATTCAAAAGGTCTTTGTACAAGGAATGCAATTCTGGTATTTGTATTGCCATAAATTGAAAATTTTGAGATTTATTGACGCTTCAGGTTTTGTCAAAAAAGTCGTGATTACTGCAGTAGAGTCCATGCCCTGTTCCAATGCTTGTGCTGCCTGGAGTTCAACATTTCTATCCAAATTTTCAACTTAAAATATCTTTGTTAGTTGTATCTTATGACATATTTGTTTTTGGTTTAATTGTGTTCATTTAAAATTTTGAGACAAAAGGAAATAAAATAATAAAAGAAAGAATTTGTGCATTTGAATTAGAGATGTGTGTGTTTTTGTTATATGTGGAAAAAAAAAGTAAAAAACCATCTTTCCTTGAAAATAAGTACTTTTTCACTTTGGTTAATATTTTTAAATAAAAAATTAAATATATTTTTAATTTTAAACATTTGTAATATGTTTGAGTCATATTTAGATATTATACATGTATTTTAATCTTAAACATTTGACAATGATTTGTAGTATTTTATATCAGATATTCAATTTAGAAATATATTTGAATCTTAAACATTAAACATTTGTAATATTGATGGATGAGATACTTACATATAATATTTTAATCTTAAACATTTGTACATTATAATATATTATGTGTAAAAATGAACATAATTTATGTAATGCAAGGGTATATCTCTTGGTGTGTGAAAATTTCTCTTGCATGTTTTGTTTGTTTGTTAAAACAGAAAATAGAGGACTACAGACAAAAACTCAAAAAGAGGATCGTCAACGTGGACAATATGAACAGTGGCTCACAAATGTAAACAAACATGGTGGCCTATGGGCAAATGAAGACAGCATGAATGCTGCACTTGCTGGGCTATCCAATAGTGCTGCTACAAATGCCCTCAAAGCCCAGCTGAATGTAAGACACAAAATATTAGGATGTGCAACAAATGAAAAAATTCTCATGAGTAAATGCAATGTGGCCCAGCTGAAGAACCATGTTACCAATGCGATGAGAGTGCCAATCAATGAATCTGTGATTAATTTGTATCAGTTAATGATCCAGCCATTTGTGCTCGTGGGAAAATCATTTTCACATGCATGGGAGAATGAGGGTACCATTGAATGGTATCATGGCACCGTACTGTCAGGGGACACACTAAAAAACAAACAAACAGAATTCACCGTCCGGTACAATGGTGAAGATGAACCCTGTGTGATGACAGCAGATGAGATTATTGTAGACATTCTGCGTGGAGACCTTGATATTCAGTAAACGTTTCAAAACTGTGAACAGATATTACTGTAATACTGGATTAAAGATTTGGTACTATACACGTGATACAACATTGACTAAGTTACCCATAGTGACTGTTTTAAACAGTTTGAAACTTTATATGATTAACATGGACAAAAATTCATTTTTTGAACAGTGCATAGAAAGTAGGATGACTATTCTAAGCATGCACATCCATTCTGCATGTTACTGTGATTGCCAATGGACATGGATTTAAAGATTTCATCTTAGTGCTCTGACAGTTAGAGACTCAGTGTTCAATTTTCCAAAGTGATACTTCTGAAAACTGATGCATATTGTTAAATATCATTAAAATGTAGAACATGCATTAAGGTGTTGTGTTTATTATTTATCTTGTATACAATGCACATATTATAGAATAGACTGTGAAATCAACTGAGATAATTATTCTTTTATTGGTATGACTTGGAGAAGGAGGAGTTCTCCTGTGATGGCGGTTAGGAAGACAGGGTGCTTTGTGTGCACTGGACCATAACACCCCTGCTGCAGTGGTTCACACCTCTGTCTGGCCCTGGGCCTGGTCACACTTTTTACTGTGGCAGACTGGGGACAAATTGATAGCTATCCAAGGATAGCGGATTTTATGCTGCAGCAATTCCTTTAAATGTTTCCCTATCTTTTGAAGTGACACCCCCTGTGACACGCTATTCTACATAGAGTTATCTCCCGGACGGGGTAGCAAGTGAGCACGCATGCCACCCCGTCTCTGATTGGCTGGTCATAGCAAGCGTGTAAATTTCAAACCTCTTTCGGCCACTTCGTTCTCGATCTTCAACTACTTCTGACGTGTTTTTCATCTACAGTGTTTCCAAGTTAACGGTCATTTTCAAAATTTTTCTTTATTTTAATTTTATTCAGCGTTGACTAGGTTTTTCTGTGTAGTTTGTATCTTGGCTTTTTTCCTAGTGTAAGAAACAGAAAGGTAAGTGCCTTGTGTGTTATAATTTCACCAGGCGAATACCATGGCTGGTCATATTGGTGCCCGCCCCTCGTGTTTTGATCCTCGGCCATAGCTTCATTTGGAGGCTTGAGGACCATTGCGCCAGGACGGGTCAATACGATATGAACCTTAGGCAGTGACAGTTCGCCTATGAGGGTCTGAGTGGCGGCACCATGGTCAGAATCTTTCAGCATTCGATCCAAAGTCCAAACTCCATCGTCAGGTTTTACCGTCCGCACATTGTCGTGCTGCAGACCGGAGGGAACGATCTCTGTAACCCACAGTTGCGTCCCGAAACGGTAGGCTTTCAGCTAACCAACGTTGCTGATTTGTTGCTAGAGGACTTTGGAGTTCGTAGGGTTGTGATATGTGAACTTTTCAGACGTCTTTCGCCATGATATGTATCCCCCATCCAATACGAGTTCAGGAGAGACATTGCCAACCTGTATCTGGACACGGTAGCTGAAACTACGGAGGGCGCTCGTTTTTGGGAGCATCGCCGTATGATGCATGTCACCACTCCTATCTTTGCCAGTGATGGCG
Organism: Hermodice carunculata; assembly: GCA_964020975.1. Classification (NCBI taxonomy): domain Eukaryota; kingdom Metazoa; phylum Annelida; class Polychaeta; order Eunicida; family Amphinomidae; genus Hermodice; species Hermodice carunculata. The sequence goes on from OZ026623.1 coordinate 34,824,728, forward strand.
TGCACCTGGACGATGAGGGAAATGAGCGCTTCTACCGCAATGGGCGAGGTGCCATACAGCAAGCAGTAGGCTCCCTGTCTCAACCGTTGTAATCACTGGTCATCTTACAACGTCCGTTTTATGCTTTGTAATTTTTGTGTTTGATGACTTTCCCGCCAGATGGCGCGTCTTTCAACATGGCGGCGCCCATGGTTTCTGAGGCCTGTTACCTGAAACTTCATCCAATCTTTACAATGGTCCGACCTGATCAGTAATCAAGACAGGTTGCTAGCATTGCTGTTTTTTTTTTAAAAAGTCTTGCCTGGTGCCTCTCAACCTGCCAGTTTTATGTAGTAGTGTCTATTTTGAGATGTCTACTTTGGCAAGCATAGGTCTTTGTAATTTAATATTGTGTGTATGAACATCATTGAGTTTAGCAAAAAGCTGTTTACTAATATTAGTGATTATTCTGAAATGTCTATTTTTGATAAGCACAAGCCCCTTTATTTTAGTTCAATTGATATGGGTGTATGATTACTGAGTTTAGCACATACATGTTGATATAATGTTTAACCTGCTTACCAGGGTCACTTGGTGTACTTTTGTGTGTTTCATTTGCCAGTGTGCATGGTCTGTGATGTGGAGGAGGATCTAGCCCCACAACTATGACCTGTTGGCTCTGAGTGTGTGGCAGTGTGGTAAGGGCAGTTACCCTTGCTTGCCTTAGATAATATTTGGTTCTTCTACCCTTGCACGGTTGTCTTGGTCATTTGTGATGGAGGATCTTGCCTCACAGTTAAGACCTCACAGTTAAGACCTGGAGCTGCAACTTTTGGGTTGGCAGTGTGGTGAGGACAATTTGTCACTTGCTTGCCATTATGTACATGTACCACATGAATTTTTTGTACACCTTATCATATGACCTTGCCAGTGTGCAGACTTGCCCGCATGTATCAGGCCTGTCACTCACCTATTTTTCCTGTTAATTTGACATGCAATTTGCAATTTTTAACTTGTCACACAATTTGCAATTTTAGCTTGACATGTAATTTGCAAATTTAATTTGACATGCGTCGGCCCTTTGAAAATTCTCTCTTTGAAAGCCCTGAGTCACATGCCTGTTACATATATATATATATATATATATATATATATATATATATATATATATATATTTTATTTGTGTGGTGGATTAGCCTCAAGGGCTCGTTCTGTTGGCAGTGTGGGGTGACTTGTTTTGACCGTTGCTTAATCATCATATAAACAGCAAGAAATGCCTTATGCGATAATAAAAGGGCAGGTTCTTTACACCAATCTGGTCCTCCTTTGCTTTCCTCCCTATATCACTTTCACTTGTTAATTTCCTGCAGGATGCCTCCAAGAGCAACTAGGCGCTTGAAAAGAGCTTCCAAGCCCACCTCTTAAGTCAGAGAGAGTACGCCCTCTGCTCCAGGAGAGGCGACATCCAACCTTTCTAGGATGCTTCTAACACACAGTCTTCTCCTCAGCCTGCTACAATGGATACAGCGCAATTCCAACAGCTGGCAACGCTTATCACGACAACCATGACTGAGGGCTTTCAGGCTATCTTAGCAGCTCAGAGTGCAGGCAATTCAGGTAATGCCAGAGGTAATCCCCATATCCGGCCTGCTGCTGATGCCGGTAGACCGTCGAGCTCTCCCCCTCCCTTCGACGGTGAGGCTGTGGAAGAGTCTGATGGGGAACAGGAGGAGTTAGATGCTCCTAAGTTGATATCTTCTTTTCCCATTGCTAGAAGTGTTCCTTCCCAACATTCTGTGGTGAAACCTTTGTCTGCCCGGGTCCCGATCAAAATTAAAAAGAAAATTTGGGAGGGTGAATTTATCGATTTCGGCTCTCTCTTGGATCATAAACAAACTCTTCGGCTCAGTACAGAGTATAGGCCTCGGCAGGACATGCCATCCTTGCTGTGAAAAGAGGACAGGGCCAAGTGGCTTTCCATCGACGAATGGTCCGATGCGTTCATTATTTTTTCGGCCGTCTGGATTGAGAAATTCCCAGATCAGGCACCTGATCTCCTAAATTATCAGCATCTTATCCGCAAAATTTATAATGATGGTGGCGATTGCCGCTACTATGACGAGGACTTTTGCAAATCAATGCAAGTGGAAACAACGTCATGGAACCAGGTTGACCATGTTCTCTTTGCCTCTACACTGGTGAGGGGTTCTCATAGACAGCCCTTTCGTGGTAGGTCCCAAGGTTTCAAGCAGAACCAGTCCCTCAGGGTTCCAAAGGGCTCCTGTATTATATTCCATAGGGGCAACTTCTGTAATGGGTGCAAGTTTAGCCACAGGTGTTTTAGGTGCCACCAGGGCATGCACCCCGCCTCAAAGTGCCGTTCCCCCTCGCAGAACCAACAAAATCAGTCAGGCAATCAAAACAGATCCAATGCCCAACAGGAGCAACCACGACAAGCCGCCAACTCCCGTTAATGTGTCTAGACTCTTTATATGGTTGGAGGGTTACCCAAATGATGACTTATTATTTTATCGATGGTTTTACGCATGGGTTTTCTTTAGAATTTGATGGCCCACGTGGACCTCAATTTGGCCCTAGTGGACTGCCCTGTAAAATCCGGAGCTCATATCTCAAAAAATTCAAAAGGAACTTGACGCAGTTCGTGTCGCTGGTCCCTCCAAATCTTAAAATTAGCCCCCCTGGGAGTGGTCCCAAAGGGCAATGGTGGCTTGCATCTCATCCACAATCTTTGCTATTCGGCTATTCCAAATCAACCTTCCGTCAATGAGGGCATTCCTTATGAGGCATGTAGGGTTCAATATTGGGAAATTGATGAGGCATGTAAGGTTCTATATTGGGAAACTGATGATGCAATTTCTCTGGTTAAGGCAGCTGGTCGTGGTTGTTACATGGCAAAAAGTGACATTCAGAATGCTTACAAAATTATCCCCATTCACCCATCTGCCTATGAATTACAAGGTTTCAAGTGGCAGGGAAATTTTTATTACGACAAAACCCTCGTTATGGGCTGCAGTATCAGCTGCAGAATCTTTGAGACCTTCAGCACGGCTCTTCAGAGGATCCTTGAAACAAAATTCAAAACCGATCATGTTACCCATATTTTGGATGATTTTTTCTTTGTGCATGAATCCAAATCGGGGAGTCTCATTGGCTGGGTGGTTCCTTTCCATCACATTGGCAGAGTTTCAACATTACCTTTCTGGAGCTTGTCCCCATAGTCATTGCTTTAAATGTCTGGGGTCACCTGCTAAAGAACCGCTCTATTGTCCTACACACAGACAATGAAAGTCTTGTGGCTGTAATCAACAAGCAAACATCCCGTGACCCACTGATCATGGTCGGCGTGCGCCAGCTGGTCATGAAGTGCCTTACTTTCAACATCAGATTCAGAAGTAAGCACATAGCTGGCCAGGACAATCAACTGAGTGATGCGATTAGTTGATTTCAATTTCAGAGATTCCATCAACTAGCACCACATTGCCACAAGAGCCCAGATCCGATTCCCACACACCTACAGCCCAGCAACTTGTTCGGGCTCTAGACGTTTTGGTTAACTCTTCAGTAGCACCTAAGACTAAAATAGCTTATGAGAGAGTGTGGAAGTCAGTCTCTGTCTTCCTACAGAAATTCAGTATAGCGCAAACCTTACCTCTAGCAGTGACAACAATAGCTTTGTTCATTTCCTTCCTCTTTGCACAATCAAAAGCACCAAAAACCATCTCCTCCAGCCTGTCAGCTATTAGTTTCCTTCATAAAATGCATGGTTTTCCAGACCCCACCAAAGAATTTTTGGTTCAAAAATTATAAGCGGGTGCCTATAGACTTCGTCCCCACCTGGATTTGCGCCTGCCAATCACCAACCCTGTCTTGCATGCTCTTGTGCATTCTTTGGAATCACTTTTGTCAGGCTATAATAAAATGCTTTTTCAAGCTATGTTTCTGTTGGCCTTCTATACGTATGCTCGCATTGGAGAGCTCACAGTAGCATTACCACAGGCCCTGCTGCTACGCGTTGGACATGCAGGCTCAGCGCAGTTGAACTTAGGGTGCCATGCATTAATCGACGTTGCACGTTCTCATAGTTCAATAAAATAAAATAAAACTTTGATTATCACAATGAGCATAAAAAAGGCTTTAAAATGATATATATTTTGTATAGTATGTTGAATATCTGTGCCAGAAAATAGCATTCAAAGCCACCGGGCAGAGGCTGCCACATCGCCCGCACAGCTCACACTGAAGCGGCACCTGAAACCTGCGGCCTGCGTGACAGATTTTTTTTTCCGCGACAGAAAGAATCGATGGATCGACTTGATTTTTTTCTGCCAATCAGAAGACAGTATTCTCTTGCGTCCGCAATTCAAACAGAGTCGCTAGTGCAACTGGAAGTGTGGTGGTGAAAAAGTCAAAGTTGCAATATCATTGCGAGCACACAGTGTTGACTCCAGCTGAATCACTGTGTATACTGGTGCCAGTGTACATACCTTTATAATATTCATGTCAGCTCAAAGTATACAATGTTTTCCACAATCAAGCCAAAATCTGCCTTTCTGGTAGCAAACTTTTTTAATATACAGCCCCTTGCATCCCTAGGCCTGATATTTTATTGGCACTCTCCAATCATGTTACCTCAGCACAGGCATAATTACCCCCGTGGAACCTTTACTTGGCTGTATGGCAGCCATCCAGATGGATCTCGGGTGCAGTGGTCAGGCGCAAAGGTCATGGAAATCCCAGTGAAGACTGAGGTGGGTGGGGGGAGCTTTGTTTAATTGACTGCCTGCTAGAAACCCAGATGGTCCTCGGGCGCAATGACGTGTGACAGTGATGGTACAAATCTGTAGTGACTATCACTATCAAACATTTACCCTCAAAGCCCTACCCAGCGTAGTTAGTGAAATAATGCCACTCTGAAGTTTTTCCACAATGCTCATTCAAGCATGATGTAACCAATGAAGTATGACAGTGATGGTACTGTTAAATCCTAATTTGTGCTTGAGATATTTTATCACCATGTGAGGACTATGCATGACAGTAACCTTTGATAGGCTCTGTGGGGTTACAGACCTTTTTGGGCAACCTGTACCTAGACTCCCTTTACTTGTCACAGCCACATGTGATGGTCGTTCAGATGTTGAGGAATCAGATGTTTGTGTCAATACAGTTTACATGGCAACCGGTTTTTTATCTACTTCTTCTGTTTCTTGGATGAATAAAGACGGTTCAATCTTATATAAACTGCGCAATTGTTGCTACAGGTACAAATCTATACTTTTGGAGATATGCGCGACACAAATGTGACAATTTTAATGTCAGACGGATGAACGGACATCTCTAGTACTGTAGTTTGAG